>JAUMJL010000561.1:0-152496 GCA_033558185.1 Dromococcyx pavoninus
TACGGACACACAGGCAGCGCGGGCCGGGCGGGGGAGGTGGGGCACCACGGAGAACGACACGGCCCTTATCCAATCAGAAAGAGGAGCCCGCCCATTCCCGGATGTCGCGGCGCAGGCGGGCGCCAGTGCGTGACGAGGGGTGGCGCTGGGTCCTAGAGCCCGCCCGCTGCTCCCCCTACCCCGTGCCCGAGCCTGGAGGGACGGCGGGAGGTGGGGGAGCGGCCCGGCCCCGGACATGGCCTGCCGAGGGAAGGACCCACTCCCACTCGTGGCTCTGTACCTGGCAGCACTGTGCCAGCGCTCCCCTGGCCCCGGGAGCGAGATGGCAGAGAGCTCGTGAAACTGCACAAGTGGTACCCAAGCACCCACCGCCACCCATCTCCATCGAGCCAAAGGCACACGCTCCCTCTGCCGATGCATCAAGCACGGATAACGGGTAACCGAACACTTTCCTCACTCACGTTCCCAGCAAGCCCACTCAGCACCCCGGTGCCTGCCAAAGGCGCTGTCGGCACTTCGAGTTTTATTTTAGGCTGCTCGTAGAAAATAGGAAACACTTACAGGAACAGGACACTTAGAACTTGGCAACGCACCCACCAGCCTTTCAGTGCTCCTCTCTCGATGCTGGAGTTGCTTTAGCAGAGGATAGTTTTTGCACTCTAAAAGCACATATTAAACATGCACAATATGATAAATATTGTGTACTCTAAATAATTGATTCTATTATTAAGCACTTGATTTTTTTAAAGTTAACACTACTGTGAACTTTAAAATTACAACCCCTGACTCAATATATCTTAGTTGCTGATACACATTTTACATGGCAGCTGGTAAGAAATGGCACTTCAACTTGTGTCTCAAATACATGAAATTGGTTCCAGCAATGGCAATGCAGAACAGTTCTTAGAATGTTTAAGAAAATAAATTCCCAATAATGACTTCATATGCAACTGTTATTGCTAGCAGGAATGGACAAAAAAAGCAAAGCTCATGTCTTTGGACAGTTAGCGCAACATAAACCAGGGCAGAACCACTCCACTGATCTCATTCTTGTCAAATATTCAGTAACACATTGCTCCACTAGTTAACTTCATTAGCACGTTAATAAAAGATGAACCATTAGAAACATTCCCCTGAAAGTAAACCTATCTCCATTACCAAAAGCAATTCAACTTACTGCAAAACCCCATTTCCTTATAGAAGTACAATAAAATGTGAGCTTCTAGGGAAAAAAGAATATTGGTCCTGATTATATTACAATAAAGCTTGCAGAGAGTTTCCTCTGGAACATATGGATGATCATGAATTTTTTATTTAGCAAACGATACATGAAAAAAAGATGACGGTGTAGCTGTAGAGCTGCATACACCATGTGACATTTGCATGTACTACTCCACACTTTGAAATATGTTGAAGCACATTTAAAACAGCACAGGCTTTTATCAAAGATTAAACAAGCCACCAACCAAGTCAGCCTTTGCAGACCTGTTTTGAAGCTTTAGATCAAGATCTGTGCCAGTTCCCTGAGGGCTGCTGACTCACGGGCAGACATGCCAAGGCAATGCCTGCCCACAAGCACACTCCTCTTTGTTCTCCTGGTCTTTCTGAATTGCATTGGCAGCGTAAGCCCTTTGGGTCATTAACCACAAGCTGGGGTAATGGGAAGAGAACTCCTTGAGTACCTTATCAGTAGGCTCTCCCAATTCAAATTTACTGACCCATGGTTTTGCATGTATCGTGTCACTGATCCTGCTCAAACAGCAGCCCCACAAACAGCTGTTCTGATAAAATCAAAATGACATAAAACTGGCAAAGGGCAAGAAGCAATAGGTAGGGTTAGAGAACAGGCATTTTTGTAAACCCATCGTTACCACAAACAAAAATAAAGACACAATCTCAACGGAGTAACCATGAATAGCTAAAAAGTTGTATGCAATTTAGTAAACGATGATGAACTCATCTCAGCCTGTAGGAGAAACAAAGGAATAAGCTTTTATCTTGTCTATAAACCAGACATAAGCATCATGAATGTGGAAATGTCTCCTAAACCCAGGCTACCTTAGCATAGATTACCTCTTGATTCAATGCTTTGAAGAACAGGTTGGACAAACACGTCAAGAATATATTTCACTCTGTCCCAAAGTCATGCTTAGACCAGCATTTCTACGAACAATCTAGCAGGTAATTAGTACCACTCAAATAATCCGATAGCCTGCACGTGACTGTGATTCAATATAGGCACCACCAATCTGCAATATGCCCTGGCACACTTGTATCACCGTTGAAGTCATTAATTTGAAGCTGGTTTGTACAGTAATTGAGTGCTCGGCCCTTCAACTGGTGCAGTGTTGAAAATACAAGCAGCCTACTATTGAAAAGTATTTGATATAAAAGCCCAAAAATAAATCTAATAGAGGTATAAATGCTCCCAAGGAGAGTGAATTCTGATTAGATTCCTTTGGCAGGAGTATAAAATTTGAGATGCATGATAAGGCTGATGACAAGCAGAGCTAGAGCTACTCATGACCAACATTGCATTCACGTTGATAGTGTTACCACAGTAAACGTGTTAATGAGAAACAGCCCGTCTCAGTAAGTCTGCCTTTTCACACAGAAATGTATGTAGAAATCACAGTAACACAGTATCACAAGGTTGGAAAGGTCCTCTGAGATCATTAAGTCCAACCTATAACCCAACACAACACCAACCCATCATCTAAACCACGGCACTCAGTGCCTCATCCAGTCTCCCCTTAAACACCTCCAGGGTCGGCGATTCCACCACCTCCCTGGGCAGCGCATTCCAATGGCCAATCACCCTTTCAGTGAAGAACTTTTTCCTAAGATCAAGCCTAAACCTCCCCTGATGAAGTTTGAGACCAGAAGAGAAGGTATCAACTGAGCAAATACAACAGCTTGGGCACTTTTTCCTGGATCTGACAATCCTACATTGGTAAAGAACTTAGAGCACATAAATACACACTTGCTAATTCAACAAGTTGTGGCTTTTTTTCAAATTACTAATTTTATCTATCCCAGCTCCCATGATGAATAGCACATGGTAAGTAGACTCCATTAGACAGTTATACATGTGGTTGAGCTATGCGGCAGTGTTTTGCTTTTATTTCAGGAATAACAATGCTAGAATATCCAGGAAAACAGCTCATACAAGGTCAACTCAGTGGTTTGGAGCAAGCGGAACTAACACACCACATTTAACAGTCAGCTTTGCTATACTGGGATAGAATTCTGGCATTGGGGACACACATGGAACATGAGAAAAGTTACCTGCATCGCATGAGCAAAACTTAAGTTACACCATAAGAACAATTATGAAATAAAAAAAAGAATTGTACATTCAGCAGAAGAGGCATCATGACCACCAAAATGAGCTAGGCAGGTAATTCAAATCAAAGTGAACACAAATTTAGCTTAAAGATGCTTTCTATTACTTTTTACTTTAATTCCATTTTTTCCTGAAAATCTATACTAAAGTGAAGGTGATAATTCCAATGTTGAATTAGTGTAATACTAAATTGTAAACCAAAGCAAAATAATATTACTTCTGTTGACTTATTTTAGTAACTCGTAAACAATTATTCTGTTTGTACAAATGGCAATGAGAAATTTCTTACATCATTGTTCCAAAAATAGTGGGAGTGTATTCTAAAACTGGATTTTTAGTTGTTTTTAATAGCTTCTATCATATATTTCTCAAATTAGTTTTATTCTGAGATGGACGTAACTGTCATTCATAATAAAAACCTGTCAAATCTATTGTTTTAAGACAGGCAAGATCTTCTATTAAAGGCTAAAATTTGTCAATAGCACAGATTTTTTTCCTATGTATTATTACAGGGTAATTGTTCTTTCAACTGAGGTTGTTTTATGGCCATCTTGATGATGAACACTATATCTCAGGAAAAAAAAGCTGACGATTTTTGTTTTAGAGAAATAGAACAACCCTGAGGCACGAAGACTCTATTCTGTTGGTCACAACATTCAAAAGCATTAAGAACACCAATGAGCCACTGGTACATTGTTTCACAGTTTCTGAATTTTGAGCTAAATACATGGATTGATGAGGTTTGCATAAGGAGACATTAGGACTTAGATACACAAATTCTTAGAAACACAAGCCACAGAAAAGGAGGGTTGATCTCATGCAAGTAACTCCACGGAATTCCACAAATTTTTCCATATTTTGCACCAGTAAAACAAAGCAGTTGGGCTCTTGAATTGTCTCATTGCTATTAAAACCTTCTAATAAATTGATCTAGACTCTGAACTCATGGAGGAATAATGAAGTCAGACTGAATGGCAAGAATCTACATTGGCTTTTTTTTAAAAAAAAAAAACCAAAAAAAAATACCCACAAAACTGTTTGGAAATGAAAGGCCACATGAGTACACACAACCTGCTGCTCCCCCTTCTTTGTCTCAGTTGTATCCTACAAAAATCAAGAGCAAAGTTCATCAAGTTCATCACACCACAATATTTTGCTTTCCGGTGCTCTGCACTCTCCTTACCCTTTCTCTGCTTTCAAAACACATCTCCAAGCTATTAATAACCCAGCAAAGACACTGAACCACTGCTGGCCACCTCAGACTAAACAGTGGAACATCTTCATCTCCATGCACCATATGAAGAGAGTGAAGCGGATCCTTCCAGTTTCTTAGCTTTTCTAATTCATTAGAGGGTTCACATGAGATGAGATCGAGTCATTATTATGTGGTTAGGAGCACACGTTTTATGAGGAGCAGCTGAGGGAACTGGGATTGTTTAGTCTGGAGGAGGCTGAAGGGAGACCTCATTGCGCTCCACCACTACCTGAAAGGAGGTTGTAGCGAGGTGGGTGTTGCTCTCTTCACCCAAGGAACAGGTGACAGGATGAGAGGAAATGGCCTCAAGTTGCATCAAGGAAGGCTTAGATTGGCTATTAGGAAAAATTTCTTTACTGAAAGAGTGGTGAAGCACTGGACCAGGCTGCCAGGGGAAGGGGTGGAGTCACCATCTCTGGAGGTGCTCAAAAACCATGTAGACTTGGCACTGTGGGGCATGCTGGTGGTGGGCTGACAGCTGGACTTGATCTTAGAGGTCCTTCCAATCTTAATGATTCTATGATTCTATATCTCAAGCCAAAAGGGAGAAACTTATGGTAGAAAAATGTCATCTTGAGGCAGGGGAACCCAATAAAAAAAACCCAAACACCACAAACAAACAGAATTTAGGTCCTAATCCTGAAAATATGAAGTTACTCAAAACCAATTCAACAGTATTATTCAGAACATCAGAAAATCTTGTGAAATAAACTAAATAAAACTTCATAAAAACAAACAAATCCTCCACTTTTTCTGCATGGCTGGAATTACTCATCCAAAGAATGTATATATAACTACCTTTTAGGAACAACTTCCCTTTTCTCTTCATCTAGCCTACTTTCTTCACAGATCCCTGGAGAATAAGCGTTAAGACTCAAGAATACAAAACAGAATAGTTAATTTTATTTTTTTGGGGGTTTTTAAAGTTAAGATCCCTTCCCCTCCAATATGGAAAGAAAATTTGAAATACATGATAGACTTCCAGGATTTTTATTTGTTAAAGCCAATTTCTATATTTTCTTCATAAAAATTACTCAGCTAGTGTCCATGGCATTCTTGCCCAAATTTTAAGTTGCTCTAAGCAGGCATTAAATGCAGACTGTCAGCCTATATGTCCTGTTTTAATACTGGTCAACTTTGCCTCAGAACAGCAAAGCAAAGATCTTAAAAAATTAAACACCTTAACCAAAGAAACATGATCACTTCCCCAACCAGGTTGGTATTTATAAAACAATTCTGTTGCTTCCCTATTTCTCCATTCCCATCTTCTTGGAGTTCTTCTGTTAGTGTGGTACATAATAAAAAGAGTCAGGTCAGATCACGCAAGCTCACTGCCTCACACACAATGGTTCCAGCCAACACCCTTACTTCAGATATTTCTCTTTCTGTCAGGCCTCCCATCCCTTCACTATTGCATCAGACTACCTTCCAGTAATTCATTCAAACTCTCACTCTGACAATTCTCCCTTTGTACTTTCTACAGCAGTCATTTTCCTGTCCTCTGTGCTGTTTTAAACATCAGGAAAAATGCACTAAAAACATAGGAAAAGGGTCTCATTCCTCATTTCTGTGGCACAGTAGCCAAGAGGAACAATTTCAGAAAGACACCAGCTCAGCCTCAATAGGATTGTGTTACACACTGGTTTTTCAACTGGTTCTAAATTCTAACCCGTTTAAACATTTGTCATCGTGACAAATAGTGTGAATTAAAACCAGGTGATAGGCTTAAGTATCATATGTATGTCATGAGATTCTTAAAGCAGCCTAAGTTTCTTTCAGTGAGTCTGTGGATCACAAGCAGAAACCTATTTGAGGTAGAGCAATTTTCAGCTGCTCTGTGTGTGCAATATATGTGTGGTCTGGTTGGCACCCTAGGGAGCTGAGAGGGGGAAAAAAAATCCATACTCAGTGGAGACAATTCTTCAGAATACAGAACAAAATATGTAACAGAAGATATGTCTCTAACTCCAAGAGCATTCCATTATATTTCAAGTCCCTGACTCAAATTTTCAAAACTGAAGAGGCTTTTAAGGAAATGTGTTCCCTAAATTAATTCTCATACACAGATTAATAGTTTTACTGGAAGCTTTACAAAATTTAAAAAGTCTGGTATACTTTGAGTCCAGAAGAACAGAAGATTGACAAGCTTTCAAGCAGCTGGAAAAAGTTTCACTAATGAACCAGCTTCTTCACATCAGCATCAAGCAGTCCTTAAAGGCAGGTTTTAACGTCTGAAGTTTTTAAAGGTTATAAGGAAAGATTATTTACATAATTAAATTTGATACTTAATACTACCTGTCCTTCCCTCAGTGGCAGCAATTGCTGTCAACCCTACAAAATTGCATATTAGAACATAATAAGCAGAGAAGAGGTTACCAAGAAGAGCCCATGCTTTGTTTTTTAACCCAGTATAAAACTATAACATCTTAAAAGGAGTTGTAAACAATTTCATTTACAGAAAAAAATTAAAGGTGTTCCCTCAGACAAAAAGCAAACCTTTCAGTAAAGACAAAGGAGTACTCAAAATATAAAGTTTTGGCATAGGTCTATTTGCATGGTCAATGCCAAGAAACCGTATGGAGAGGATGTGTAAGATGGGTATAAAAGGAGGAGAATAGGGTAATGCAGTTTGTTGCAGGATTAAGCTAAATGTTCAGATTTCTCTAAATATAGAAATACAGAAAGGCATTCTACAGAGCCAGATAGTAAGGAGTAATTCATAATAGCTGGCCACAGTGCACTGAATTCCTTTTTCCTTAGCAGTTGCTTGAGAGATACCTTAGGTAACAGCACTGCCATGCTGCCAGCTAATACCGGAATGAGGAAATTTATCAGTACAGCAATTTTACTGTTAAGAAAACTGCTAATAAAGATCCTAACAAACAAGGAGCCTTTCAGAGGAGCACACAAAGTCAAGTTACATTGATGCCATAGATATTATCTCTGTGCTTAAAAATCCTTGTAGTATTTCTAGATTTTCTAAAAAAAAAACCATGATAAATCAAATACATACAGAAACACTCACTCAAATGGCACTCATTGCTTTTTGTACAATTAAGCTTTAGTGAAAATATACATCTTAAAACAAATGAAGTACAAATGTACAAAAATCCTTGAACTCAGATAAAAAATATATATAATACACTTTGCTACAGAGATATAAAACATTTATAGTTTGCTCATCCTTTCTGACGAGAGTAAAATGATTTAAAGTCTGGAGGACTCCTGCTCATCATCACTGCAATCAGATTTAAAGCAGACCTGTAAGAGAAGGCAAAGAGACAATTCAGCTGCAGAACTGACACCATTTTGGGGTTTTGTGTTTTATAGGGCACAGAGAGGCTGGGGGGTGGCCCTTTTTTTTCCAGCACATTTTACCCCATACTAACTAAATGCTTTGGAAATATCAAAGGAAACCACAACCCAACCCCAAATCTCAGGACATTAAAGTTTCATATAACCTTAAGATCTTTCCTTCTTTTAACTTCACAGGACAATTAACTGCAGACTCATTACTTCAAAATCAACTGAAGGCTCTCAAGCAGTCTTAATTTTTTTAGGGCTCTTTCTCAATATATGGAACCATATTTTGGGATAGCATGAACCCTGCTGATTCAGCTCAAAAACACAACAGTAAGACAAGCTTTAACTTCAGCTCTGTGATGTTATTGGTACACATAATCATTCCTTCTATTCCGTTACTGTAAGTGTGGGGAAAAGTGAATTTGAAAAGATGAACTAAAAATTACAGTACTGTTATACATTCCATTAGCATTGTATCATTTTAGAGAAGAGAATTACCAGCTGATGACAAAAAAAAATCATCATGCAATTTTAATACGTGGCCCTGTTGTGGCTACTTAATACGCTCCTAGCAATTTTAAAATTCCATTTCTGCCTGAAAGCAAAAGTAATTTCTACAGAAGTGCTCTCTACTGGAATCTACTCATGCTTCTCAAGATAATTCCACTCTTAAGTGCATGCCTACTGAGCAAGCAGAATTGTATACATCATCATCAACTGAAAAACTTAAGAAATAGCCTGTTTCTCACGACCTATAAACAAGCACAATATGCCCTGTGTCTTTTTGGTGGTAAATACTCAACTCCTATACCTCTAAATGTTTACTAAAGAGTACAAGTTCTGTGTGTAAGAAAACGCTGTGCGTTAGCAGGAGCTATGTAAACATGTA
This sequence comes from Dromococcyx pavoninus, assembly GCA_033558185.1. Classification (NCBI taxonomy): domain Eukaryota; kingdom Metazoa; phylum Chordata; class Aves; order Cuculiformes; family Neomorphidae; genus Dromococcyx; species Dromococcyx pavoninus. The sequence continues at coordinate 8,794 of JAUMJL010000561.1, forward strand.
TTATGTTGTTGTTTTGGTAAAGGCATTAAAATGCCCAAGAAATATTAACATTCACTTCTTCACACTCATTTATTTAAGGGACATTTGTACTTATTTGCTTAATACATTAGAATGATTCCTTGGACGTCCTAGGAGTGAGTCCTAGGAGTTGCATTGCTCCACAACACTCACTTCTGAGTTCATCAGTCAATTTCATTTCAGTTTTTAAAGAGGGGGCCTCAGTTCTCTCTGAAGCTATCTTCCCAGAAGTTTTGATAAAAACAAGCAAAATATATAATGAGAAAGACACAAATTAATATCTTTAATAAAGAAAGATCTGTAGCACAGCTGTGAACAGCACACACTGCCTTTTCCCCAGGTAACAGCTAGCAGACACTAGAGAAACACAGAATGCTGAGGGAAGAAAAACTCTTGGAGCTACAAGGCTTGCTACAGTTTCTGAAATGCAGTCCAGGGGCAAAGCCATAATAAGCCAGATTTCATTAGTTTCAGTATTCAGTGAACAACTTGTTTTTCCTATCACAAAATAATATTAAAAAATTGAGTGGATGTTAATGTCTTATTGGTAATTCTCTCATGAGAGAAAAGAAATATCCTTACCTCTCCACTGAAAAGCCTGTGAAAGAAGCCTCTCTTTGGTTTAGGAGAGCTCTCTCTCTCTGGTGACACAGTACCATCAGTTTCATATGCATTGATATCTTCAAAGCATCCCGTTTCAATCATCTTTGAAACACAGGAAATATAAATGAAATACCTATACAAGCCTCTCAAACACGTTCCATGAATTATCTGTTTACTTCAGCTGGGTACTCCTAACAACGTACAAATCCATCAGACAAACCACACCATCCTCAGAGCTCCGTGAAGGAAAGCATAAAGTCTACATTAACTTTCCTGTGCATCCAGTGAACTAAAAAAGCAATGGGAGCAGTATCACACAGGTGAGTACTCAGATGCTACCGTGACTTTGTAAGGCATTTCTTCTGCCGATGATGCAATAAGTAGATAGTTTTCAAACCAAAAATTGATTTTCCTTTCATCTCTGCTCATTTTAGAGCAGTCTAGCCTAACAAATACAGTATTTCTATACCCTTGACTGAACCTTGCTAATAAACATGACATTGAGTAGGAGAAATGATTGTTCTATGCAGAATACCAGTGCATGCATAGCAGTAGGGGGAATACTTTTTACAAACAGGACGAATTGCACTCTTGGGGGAAAAAAGGTGATGTCTGACCACAGTAATTTAAACATTATTTTGGGGAACCAGCTACCAAAACATAACATATACCATAATTAAATATAAGGCAGTGATATAGAGAAGGCTTCTTACTTCATGGGCAAAAAAAAAAAATGATGAAGACAAAAATGTTAAAGTCTGTGCATTTACTCCTTAAATAGAAGGAATTACCATCACCAGAATTCCACAAACACTTTCAACTTTATCCCAAGTGGGGTTAGTGTTACTAAGCTGTAGAGTATTTCTAAATGACTGGATCCTATTATGAATTTGAGAATTACAACACAGCACAGGAAATATTTATTTCTCCAACGGCCTAAGGCTGACTGATCCTTAGTGAAGACTTTCTACATCAAATGACGCCTTTTAAATCTTCTTCTTAATGAAATGCAAAAAAAGGCAAAAGGGAAACAAAGGAAATATACCTTTTTCCCTGACTTGTTCAGAAATTGCTCGTCTTTTGTGTTCGAGCTTTAAACAAAATTAAAAAATCATACTGGGAAAGAAAGTTACACCAGTAGCATTCCAGAAGATACTAATTTCAGAAAGTTACGAATATCTTATAATAGGGGGAAGGCATCCATAACAAACTACAATTTTAAATAATTGTAACAGAGTGCTCTTCTTGAAATTATTAAAAATATTTAAATTTCTTACAGACTGAACTGCACAGAGAAGTAGAAAAATTCTAGTTTTCTACACAGAATACTGGAATACTTATTCACTAGGCAGATGAAAATGCTTTAAGAGAAAATCTGACTCGACTGATGCTCAACTTCATTTTGAAACCTTAGAAAAGGTGAATCTGCAGTTCTGTATTACTACGTGACTTGGACACTTTATTGATGTACAGGCACGATCTACAAACAGGTTGCACTGCGCCTGTTTGCTTTTGAACACTTTGAATAGCACTCTACCCCCTTCCTATCAACAGCAATATTGATTAACATGATAGGCAAACAAGGAAAACATGGCCACACTGATGCTAAATCCTTTTTTTTCTGAAGTCTCTCAGGAAGGAAGTCCAAAGCAGAAAGTTCTTTACAGAGAAAGCTAATATATCACTTACTAAAACTTCTATATTGCTGAGCTAAAGGAAATAATATTTTATGAAATACACAATACCTCATTTTGCCAAGGGATTGAGACACAGCCTGTAACAAACTTGGAATAGAAGTCATCATCTGTAGTATCCAGGTTCACTCCTTTAACTGTTGAGAACTGCTCTATGTCCAGGACATCTTTGCAATACACGGCACGTGGCTGCAGTACAATACAAGATGGCTTCATTAAGGTTTGAGCTTCGGGGGGGGTGTTTTTTTTTGGGGGGGGGGGGTGGTGGTTTTCCCTAAATGAACAAAGGGGGAGTGAAATGTCTCCAATTTTATATTTTACATTGCTGATCACCAAATTACACTGTACTACCAAAAAAAGAAATGCAAAAACTTTGAAGACTCTCATCATAAGGCACCTGAGCAACTCTATCCATCCTAGACAGAAAAGAAATATCAAACAGCATGTGACTTCTTTGGATTTCTTAACAGTCGTCATAATTCACTCATCTTCTGTCACTCTCCTTCCAGCTCCAGAGTAACCTCTTCAAAGCTCATCTTCAGCATCTAAGCCAGGGAAGCAGACTTTTAAGGGCTAAGGAATCATCTACAAAGCTCCCTATAGCAACAGCACTATTGTAAATTGTTTTGTGATCTCATACGAAATGCCACAAAACAACCACCCATCAACAGCAATCTCCTGATTAACTGACTTCAAAGGTTCCTCTGGAGTTCACACGCTTGCTGACATAGAATTATGATAGTTCTTGCCTTTTTAAGATACTAATCAAATCTGTCTCACCTACTTACATCTGGCAAGAACGGAGGTTCTAACATGTTGGCTTCCAGCCTCTTGAAGTTAATATTCTTGAAGATAGGATGTTGTTTTACAGTAGCAGCTCCACCTTCAGTGCAACCCAGTCGCTCCTCTGGATTTTTAGCAAGTAACTGCAAAGATGGGAAAAAAAAGGGCTCATCCAGATATATAATCCCACAATGCAAAAAGAAAATAAAACCTGTATACAATATCTTTCCATGAGTTTATTTTGTTACTTAGCCTTTTATTAAATGAAATTTATCATGGTATCAAAATGAACTGAAAATCCCAACTACAGCATTCTGAGAGGAAGAAGATTTTTAGTAGACAAAGTAATCCTTGAAAGCAGACCATTTAAAGATTATACCCAAATCCATTTGAAAATATTTTAATTGATGCCACACTAAATAGATTTTACGGAACAGACTTTGCAGTAGACTCTGCTTTCAGGAAATACAGACTTTTTTCCAGTGGGCTTAAGTAATGCACATATTCTGCATAAACCAGTAAAGAAAACTTTTGAAGCTTTCTTTATAGACGTGCTTCTTACTAAATTTAAGAATATGCAAGATAAAAAATATGCAAGCAAGCTGTTGTCTTGTACACACTTGTTTAGGCAAGGGAACTAATATATTACTCTGCCATTTCTCCCCACACACTATCGAAGTTGAGAATGCTATTGTACTCCATCTATAATTAGATGTGGTTCGGAGAGTACTGGACCTTTTCACTCATGTTATGAAAAATCAATATAAGCAGCCTTCCTTCGTCTTGAAAAAAGTTCTGAATTCTTAAAGTTTGATAACTGAACAATTCATGGACAATCACAAACTTCCATCTGAACCAAAGAAAGACTTAATAACTCCAGCTTTGAAAAATTTTCAATAGAAGATGTTGAAGTAGGTCATCTCTTAAAAAGGATTAGAAATTTAATTTTCAAACCTCTATGACTCTTCACCCACCATCCTGCAGATGGATTTTGCCTCCTCTGAGAACTTGTCTGAATATGTTTCCCGGTCTTCCTTTACTCTCCGGTCAATCTCATCCCGTTTGACCCTTTCTTTATGCTTCCTGAATGGAGATTGTCCTTCAATCATTTCATAAATCAAGCACCCGAGCCCCCACCAATCGGGGCTGAATGTATACTTCTCATTTTTGAGCACTTCTGGAGCTACAAAACAAAATCAAACAAGCCCCCGTGACAATTAATTTCAAATTAGCTAATTAAATGTTGAAAAAAAACCTCTCAGGCACTCTTTTAGCTCTGTGCAGAGATATTTGTGTAACATCTCTGTACTCCGAAGAAACAGTAATTTCTGCAGCGAGGACTCTTTATATCCAAGAGAAGCACTTAAATTTTTAACACTTAGCGTAAGTATTGTTTACAAACTAAGAATGAAGGATTTCCAAAGCATGAAATGTGTTGTCACAGTAATTCATCTGCTTACCTGTGACCTTTGAACATCAGAAAAAAAATCAGGTGATTTCTGAACGTTCTACCTAAAGCCAGAACTTCTAGAGTTAAGTTTTCAAGTTTATCAGTGGGCTTATAATTGACTACTAACATCTATCACTGTGTAACTTTTCTTTCCACAAAACATCTAGTAACTAATCCAAACCAAATATAATTCTTTGGCCAAGTCATCCATATATTTAAAAACACAAATATTCTAGCAAAACATAACTAGCAAAGGATACTTTACATACCCATGTAACCAACAGTCCCAACCCGTCCTCGGACCGTTTCTCCTTCTGGAATCTGTACAGCTAATCCAAGATCTGAAATTCTGATATGTCCTATTGATGTTAAAATAAATTATAAGTAGTCATCAAATAATAAAATTTCACCACTTTTAAAAGACCAAAAAAATTTCTGTAGCATACCTCATCAAAAAAGCCACCCCAAAACATCAAAGCATTCATACACTCATAGCACTAAGGTTACTTAACTAGAAAGGAGTGATTAATCATTATTCAACCCTCCCTTAAATAAGTAAAGGAAGAAAGGCACAGATCCGATTTCCTGAAGATCATATAAGACAAACTGTTGTTAAGCACTCCAGTTCCTAGCTTTGTCATAGGCTGCTACTCTAGGACAAGCAGAAATGATGACTGCTCATTTCAAATTCTGTATTGATACAGAAGACACTTGTAATTTTTCCATTCTGCATTCCCACCACAAACATTTACCTTCCTGACTTCCTAACAAAACATCAGAATTTACTCCATTTATTCCCAAATGTAGCCTGTACTGAGACACCAGGTTTTCCTCTAACAACATACCCTAATAATGCTAAGCACAAGTAACTGGAATTGCTATCCCCACGCCTATCCCAAAAGAAAAGTACTCTAGCCATAACCTACTTTGAATTAATTATATTGTAACACATTAGTTCAATATTAGGATTTCCCCTTCTCACAGATCAGTCTACTGTAGATAACTTCAGTTTCTATTTCACTTAATAAGCTAAACTCTGAAGTTGACTACCTTTGCTATTACACATGGTATTTACACAAGTACCTATTAATGTCGAAGTAGTCTGGTGGGAGACTACGATTTGTCAGGAACAAATAGAGATGGGGAAATAGAGTCTAAGAAAGGCAATGAGAATAAGACCATCCCATGGACCGATGTTCTTTGCTGGACAGACTCAACAGCAAATGATTCAAGACATTTCAAGGCAAGCATTGTATTGACATGAGTCTAATTTAAAAATTCTTAATAAAAATATAAAAGTCTAGACAGAAGGAAGGACAACTAAATTTTCAATTCAATTTTGAAAAAAAAATTGCAATCATCTGTAGTAGAAAGATTCAGAGGGTTTAAAAACAAAACAACACAAAAACCTCACACTTATTTCTAATACCGGATATAAGGACAGGGACACAGTCATTTACAGGAACACCACATAGTCACAGAACAATTCAGGCTGGAAGGGACTTCAGAAGGTCTCTATTACAACCTTCCAAGCAAGCCATCAGCCACCTTTAAGTGTTCATGGGTTTTTACATTCTCATCTAGAAAGCGTCCAAGAGTGAACATGGCATCTTGTGCATGTGTTCTCTGTCATTTAAAAAGCTCTACAGCAGCAATGTTAGTTGAAAACATATTCATTTCTTATTTATATGTGATAGATAATCAAGAGGTAAGGAGAGAGAGTGGAAAAAGTCAAGTGCCTCTCTATATACTAGTTGGAAATAACTAAATGCTCTTGAACAACCAATGCTATTTTAAATACATTCAGATGTTCTTCTATTCCCTGACATCTGATGAACCCATTTTCAAGTGTAGGATCTGAGCTCCTGAAGCTATTTTTTAATTAGTCCCCCCTGCTCTCTGGAACAAGATCAGAGGATCCCTGGCAAAGAGAAAGCATTCTAGTGCAGTCCTGTAAGGCCACGTTTTTCCTCAAAGCAACCTTCAGCTTTTGCAAGACATTGCTGGAGAGAAAAATTAAAGAATGCATTTGATGTTTAGCAAAGCTCCAGCGATTGGAAAGTGACTTCGCCCAAGCATCACCTCCTTAGAAATTTATAAGTCAGAACATGGTGACTTAAAAAAAAATATTGTGCTAATGACTTCAAAACCAGTTTTCCCTTAACTAAAATACTCAGCAATTACAAGAACAAACTGGTAATACTTTTCCACAGCTTAGAAAAAGGTAACTGTTGCACATAGTCCACAGGGAATTCAAATGATTCTAATAAATTTCATGAAAAGTCATTAAAGTAAAATAATTCGGCTTTTGAAAAACAAAATACTATAAAACACTTCTTCATATTGTTTGTACTTCCTTGACTCCTTCCAGCCAGATACGCACCAGTGACCATCAGACTGGTTTTAGCTGAAATGCTGAAACAGAAGTGCTTCAGATTTTTCTCCTTTATTGATTAATTACAGTTTACTGAGTACAATTCTGGCCCCACACCTAACAAATCAAGTTTCCATAGTCACAGAAAAGACAAACAGAGAAGAAATTCCTATGAAAGTTTCAGCCATCTTAAATCAAGAGAGGGAATGGGAGGAAGGAGGAGCAAAAGGGAAAAAGTAGCCATTTTAAGGTGGGAAATTGACCCTTTCCCCACAACTTTGTAAAAACACAGGCAATTTTTTTCTTTACCGATTAAAGTTAACATTTGTCAGTCTGGTACCTTTTATTATGAAGAAATCCCTTTGATTTCTGACACAGTATTAATTAGATTTGTAATTTCCTATTTCAAAATTAATTTTAATATTTACTTACCACAGTCATCAAGGAGTATATTCTCAGGCTTCAAGTCTCTATAAATTAAACAGAATATAAATATGAATTATACAAAGGCAAAATTATTAGCCATCATCACGTGCAACTGAGGCAACATCAGACTTCTTGGTTCTGATCAAAGCAATTTTTCCATTTTCCACCTATATACAAAAAAAGTCATGAAATTGAGAAACTATAATACAAATAGTTTAACCACAGAACTCTCAAAATCCACGTTTTCCCAACTCTGTAATCCATTTATATTAACAACAGCAATTAATACTTCAATATGTGTAAAAATTTCCTTTACACAACACTCAGATCCTGATAGGAAGAACCACAATTTACGCCCAAATTTATGCTCGTAAGCAAAAGCTGTTTCTCCTGAGAGCATCAGCCATGTAACTCCACAAGGGTAAAACAAATCAGTGCTTGCTGCAGTCTGATGCTGACCCCTTGCTGTATTCCACCCCAGGGTATCAGAGTAACAACAAAGAGTAACATTCCCAAGTCTAAGCAGAGGCTTAATATGATCCATTCAAACTCCGTTCCTTTCATTTCGATGTGCAGCTTCTAAAGCTTACTAGAAACTTGTATCTAGTTAGGATTCTTTGCAACCAACTTTCTAAGAGTCTTCACTACTTTTCTGCAAACATTAAAGTTTCCTTTTAACATTTTTTGGCTATTACATGTTAGCAAGACTGAGCAAATAGCAAACAGGGCAACTAATTAATTGTGGAAATTCTGCATTTTACAGGCATCTTCTTACACATTTTTACTTTAAGGACAAAATAAGAAACTCAATGGGATACTTGGATTTCCCCTCTCCCTCAAGGAAAATTTAGAGAGTCACAGAAGCTGAATCAGGTGGTGTTCAGAGGTCACTTCTAGGATTTATCCTCTAGCAGATTCTACTGAGAACACACACTCTAGTTTGAGTATTCAAGCATACTTGAGCTAACAGGATGTAATTAGAGTCTCCTTTCCTCTGTTTACATACTGGGCAGGAACTCCCTTAGTATGTCCTATACTGAATTGTTTAAATAATGCCTTCAGGTATTATGATTAAGTTTAAACCCTTCTTTTTCCTCCAAGCATACATATTATTCAGTTACTAACACATACAGGTAACTGCCTCGTGGTCCTTCATTTTGTTATGAACACAGGGCTAAAAGTAATTCACATTCTTTTAATTAAGAGGCAATTTTATTTGGAGTTGGTTATGAAACTACTTTTTTCCTTGCTTATAAACTTAAGGCCATGTAAATTCTTCCTAATCGGGAACTGATATACGTAATAGCACAAAACGGGGTAGAGACGAAGTCTGCTCCAGAAGAAACCATGACCACTCCAAGATCTGGAATTACACACAGAGAACACTTGGATTTGACATATGTGTTTCAAGGTCTTCTTGCAGGCAAATAGCCAACAAATTGGGCTTAAACAGAAGGGCTGTGGGTTTTGTTGGGTTTTTTGTTTTGTTTGTGGTGGGTTTTGTTGTTGTTGTTTTACATTTTAAACAATCGGGTTTGTTTTCTCTCGGGCGATGTGAAATGACCCACTCGTAGCTGATCAAACCACTCATCCTTGCTACCCTCCTACAGTCATGTCAAAACACACTGCATAACATTGCAAGATTGGCCAAATTCTTTGGGGAGCCATACACAACAACCAGCACAAGTCTGATTTACTCTGTGATTCTGCCATTTTCTGCTCTGTGTGTGTCAGTCTTCCATACTCATTATATTAAATTTATGCAGAATTCTACTTTAAGTCTTATTTGAAAGCAAGTCTTGCTATAGACTTCTGTTTAGAACTGCTTTAGAGTTTGTAGGAATACAATTCCTAAAACTTGCTTATTTATTTGAAATACTAATGAGTTTGGTTTGTAAATAATAACTTATTTTCATTTTACAAACATACTTTGAATCAACTTTATAAGGTTTTAGAATACAGCAAGTATCTAGACCTAAATTAAGAGTTAGAAGACAATCAGTAACTCCGAAGGGCATGCCATGAAAAAGACAACTAAACAATTTTTTGACTTCTTTTACCATGAAGTTGAAGTATAAATTTGTTTGGTGGCAAACAATTAATATATTCAATGCTGAATAGACATGGAAAATTCAAGGTATGAGTGACTGCAGCTGACACTCACCTGTAAACAATTCTCTCCTTCTGCAAATCCTCCAGACCACAGCACAGTTCTGCAGCATAGAAAATAGCCCTTTCTTCATCAAAACCAGGATTTCCCATGTTATATATGTGAAACTTCAAATCCCCTCCATTCATTATGGTTAATACTAAACACAGGGCATCTTTTGTCTCGTATGTATAGGATAAACTAACCTAAAAACGGAGCAGAGGGAGAAGGCAACCATTATTCATCCATAACCCCCAGTACAATTCACCACTCTTTTTTTTTTTTTATTGAAGCAACATATGAATCCTTTTTAAAACAAAAAAAGAACAAAATAGCCGAGTAGGGAATCACTCTGAGTACTTGGAAGACATAAAAGAATTCAGACTAATTTCCATATACACAGAAACCCCACATCACCATACAAAAGTGATGTATCTGTTAAGATACCATAGAGCTCCATCCAGACAATGCATTTATTGATGATGCTCCTCAGCTGCATGTTATCTATATTACTCTTTGAAAATTTAATGTGCAAATATACCTTATTCTACTATCCTACTACTCAGGAATTATGCATTGTCAAACCATCTTCCTGAACCTCTACAAGACTCAAACTTGCCCTATATTAGAGAAACTAAAGAAGTTATTGATGATCAAATTGTGTAGTTTCTATTCCTTCTCCTCCTCCCTCAAATAAATGCATATTTCCTGGCTTAGAACTTGCCAACGGTGAAGACGTAGTATAGGTCTTTATACTTTGGAATGTGGTGCTGATAGGGAAGGAAGAACACCACATCTTTTTTTCTTCAGAGTTTAGGTAATTCATAATTCAGTAACAAATCCAAAGTCTTCCCCCAGAAGCATAAATCCATTACAAAATAATAAAATAAAATAAATACACAAATCAGCTACTCAGGCAAAGGGCTCCTATTTGGTGGTTTTAAACTGACGTATACAGCATTAATGGCTGTACTTGTGACATGGGCATGATAAATTATCCACCCACATCCAAGCCAGTATCCTGCAGATCCTAGATCTAGATTGTCTCTGTTGTATCAAAACAAACATGGGATGGCAAAAGAAAAATAACTTATGCTCAATTCTATAAAGTGATTTCAAATTCAACTTTAATCAATTATTCATGTATAGCATTTCCATATGCTGAAAACAAAATATTACTCAAAACCAGAAGTTTCACTCATCCTATGAATCTCTACACCTAATAAGTTCTAGATCAATTCAGGTCACTTCTGGATTCAATTTCAATCAACTGAAGCCCACGAGCATTGTGAGAAAAAAATTAGCATATTTTTATACAAAAGCATTATTTTTAATCATTTAAAATACATTAATGTATCTGGTCAGCAGGTTCTTAATCTTTCTTTTAGCTGGCAGTATTCTACAGAGGTTTTTTAAATACAGAAAGCTTATCAGAAAACGCCCACATACATATTTTATACATTCATATATAGGTTTATAAATAACTTTCACTATCTTCTACCACAGGTACTTTAAAATCCTCTCTGAACAGCAATAGAAAATTTATCAGTAAATGGATTTAAAATGACAACATTTCAATTTATAAATAAACATTACTTAGGGGAAAGTTCACTTGGTATATCTTTTATCATTGTAAGTTATTTCACTGCTTAGTCATTAGACCCACTAACAGAACATAATTTATGTAATAGCATCAGGTTAAAGATTTGAGACTAAGATATTCATTCTGTGGAATTTCTATTAAAAAGTTATGTTAATTGTTTCACATCCAGGATACCTCTTTAAGCCTTTCCAAACAGCAAAGCAATAGAACTCACCCGGATCAATATACTAGTCAAATTTCATGTTTATCTTGAAGTGTATAAGCAATAGAGTAAGGGAAGCTATGAAAATATCTAAGACTATAAATACTCTACTATTAAAATCACAGAAATGCAGGATATGCAAATTCAAATGGCAATTAAATGGTAGACTCTCACGAAGTCACCCCCTTTGTAAGTGCATTTATGAATGACCTCCAAAAAAGAAACTAGAAATCAGCATTAATTATAAGACAATAGGTGAATGGGAGGGAAGAAGGGGGTAGGAGAAGAAAACAGAGAGCAATGCATTGAAAGAAGAGACAGAAGAGAAACAGAGAAGGACAAAATAGGATGGAATAAAGTTAATGTAATAACCTCTTTATTAAACATTGGCACACATAGTCCATAGCCTATGCAGAAATAGAATTTAAGTAATTATTCAAGACTGAGTACAACTATTCACCTTCAAACAGAGATAAAGCTTCAGTGGCATCAGCATCCTGAAATACAACCTAATATTTTGCCCATAAGTGAGAAATAAAGCAGACAGAGTAAAACTAATTCAATATCTGATACAAAAGTCCTCTGCACAGAACTACTCAGTCACATACAAAACACACTTCTTTTTGTATCAATTTCCCTCAGCACTCGTGCATTCTCTGGATCAATTTTAAAAAGTCTTGTTCCCACAAGCTCCTGGAAGAGACTGAAATGAAGCAAACAAAGCAAGACAAACTTCTGAGAATACGATCAGAAGTCGATACTTACTACAAACCTACTATTCACTTTTTCTAGAATTCTTTTTTCATTTAGAGCCATTGATTCTCCTTTCCTCTTCTTTATTCTCTTTTTTTCTAGCTTTTTACAAGCATACATTTTTCCTGTTGCCCGTACTTGACAGGCACACACCTAAAAGAGAAGAAACGTGTGTCAGAGATGCCAGGGGTTTTTTTCAAATTTTTTTTTTTCAAGAAGATAAAATTTTATTTTCTTTTTTCAAACTCTTGAATGCTCTCAAAAAATGAAGGTCTGTAAGCATCGATACAGAGCTTTCACCCATGAAACAACTTTGCAGGGTCACAAAAGCTGTAACAGAAGTAGAAAAAGTGATTATACAGGAGCAAACCCATTTCTGCTGAGGTTGCATAGTACAGTAAAACTGTAGATCTTGTGTTGGTGAAACACCTTACTGTGGTAATAGCATATGTCTAGGCAAACAGAACAGAGGACAAATGTCCACACTGTAATCAAGTGGAAGAAAGATTATGATAATTTAGTTACTCTCATTCCCCTTCAATAACAGGGCTCTGGCTAAAAACATGTAGGGGGGAAAAAAGCCCAATGAATTATAAACAGAAATGAAATCTATAGATTTTCCTATTAGGCTCATGGTTCTATGTAATTATTAAGTAGAAACTACATTCTCCTTGCCAAATGAAATTTCTAAACAGAAGCAACTGTTGTCAGTCAGTGGAAGTTTTCTCCAACTTTGTGCACATGACCTACAATACTGAAACTAACACAGTAAAAGGAAACAGTTTGGACTAAGGACACTTTGCCAAGTGATGTGTCAAATGTAAGCTGTTACAGTCAAGAGTTAATAAAATGCTTCTCTTCCATATTAACCTTTTCTTATTCTTTCCCTTAAGGATTTCCTTGCACAAAGATATTTCTGTACTCACCTCTCCAAATCCACCTTTGCCTAGTACTCGGTAATGCCTAAATGTGTGTTTGGTTACTGGTTGCCTGATGAACAGAAAGAAACAATTATTGCAACAGGAATGACGAGAGTTAGTAATCCCCTCCCCACCCTGAGGGCTGTCTTAATTTTCTCCTTCCAGTTCTATGACATCTTACTGAACAACAGTTGCCTCGACCTCATGAAGACAGTATTACAATAGGATGAATTTCAAATGAAAGGGGTGCTCTGATTAGAAACACTGGCTCCCTCGTGTGGCTATCAGACATTCACAATAGCAGGAAGAGATCAGTAAGGCCCTGTGCTGTTTACAGTCACAGCCTTATCTGTTCTGTCAACAGCCAATTTCTCACCTCCAGTTGTCTCCCTTAGGAGCAGTGTGCTGACAGGGAGGCTGTGTTTCAATGAGATCATGCTTACAACGCAGCATTTAAAAGGCAGACCATTTGTAACTTTGCTTTGCTATTTTGCCTTTATGAAAAAGAAAGAGCTGTGGTTCACAACAGCAGGTCAAGACCCGAAATGTTAAGGTACTGATGTATCGCAAGAGGAACAGATAACTGGAGGCAGTAAAGGTGTCAGTCATTCTATGAGAGAACACTCAAACTTGTATCACAGCAGGGCTATTTCATGGCAGTGGGGTTTTGTTTTGTTTTAAAAGAGCATGCATTGTTAATACAGCTTTGTTCAAGACAACAAACAGAGGTTCATTTGGTAGAGAATTTGGTTTAATTGTTTGAGTAATTTCCCTAGTTCTTTTTGTGGCTTTTGCCACTACTTCAGTCAAGTAAAGACACTGGATAATTGGAATTTACTATAAAATTAATGCTCAAGGACCTTAATGTTCGAATATGTGATCACAATACCCAGCAGTGCTGAATTAGAATCAATTTATACCAATCTCAGCCTTCTGAAAACGTCTGGACACTCTTTTAGTATTGATTTAAAAGCTCAAACTAGAGTCTGATACATACAAATCTTCCTGTCTCGTAACTACTAGATCTGTGTCTGCACCACGCTGAAAAAATGATTAGTTACCCAGTCACCCAGTGTGCTATAAAACTACATTAGTCTGCTTATTAACAACTAATTAGACCAAGTTTGAAACTAAAAGGATTATAGCATTCCCAAGAAAGATTGGTTTCTCACTGGACACAACAGCCAAACTTATATCCATGACAATAAAATTGCATTTACCTAATAGAAATTTAACATCTGATGACTACTAGACAGATACTTCCATTGGAGTATTGGCTTTCCCACTGTCTCATCAGCATTATTCTTTACATCTTGTCTTTCAGATCATAATTTCTTAGACAGGCAGAGTCATTCATTAGGGCTCTAAGGCATTTCTAGCATAACAAGCAGAACCGTCCATAAAGCAAAATTATCGTGAAAACACTATAAATAAACTTACTTTTCCAGCCATTTCCACTGTAAAAAACGTGAAAAATACACACTTTCTTGGTAAGCTTCAAAAGGTCTTCTACTTAGGTATTCATGGACAATTCTAGCAACAGGAAAATAAAATCAATCATACTGAAACAAAATAACAAAGGAGGAAGTGCTATCAATCTATTAAAATATACTTAAACATATCAATGAAGCTGTAGGCAGAAAAACATTGTCAATGGTTTTAAGTTAAAGGTCTCACAAAATGAGTGCCTGTCACAGGAAACTGTTCCTGTCAAAACACTGCCAAACTACAGAAATTCTGACCTCTGCATTCTCATTAAGTGCCTTCAAGCCCATCTAAACATCAGCTTATTTGTAGCTATGAACTGCATGTATGATCCCACAAATAAGACCTCTCAAAGGTATTTACGGGAAAGTATCTACAAGTTTTCATACATTCTTCAGAGGCCGGTAAATTGAATTTTATTCTGGGATTTGAAACTGAAATATTAAATGCTACATCCAAACCTCAATACCAGGTACTGTATCATTCCCCTTAAATTAAACACACAGGGAGAGAGGACAATGACAAGTCATTCCAATTGTATTCAGGTATTTATTGGCCAGAGGAAAGGGGGTGACCTACATGACATATTCACCATTCGAGATATGTTTTACTAGATGTTCTCACACATCTTATAATCTCAGCTTGTTATAAAGTACGCTCATTCTTGTTGCCAGTGAAATGACCCAAGCAGTGTCAAAACATGTTGCAATCCTTCAGACATGATCAAGCATGCCTTGAAGAACCAGTAATATTAGAAACATAAAGCCTTTAGAACAACATGCAACACTGGTAAACATGTACCATCCCTCCAAGAAAAGCCTTCCCTGCTGCTGCTGCTGCATGAAGTATTACTTTATGACTCCAGAAAATCCAAGTTGTATTTGTTTGTGTTAACCATAACAACTGACCCTCTAATCAGCCATCTTAATGGGCTGTGACTGTTGGCCTCTGCTTAACCCGTTTTCAAGAATCATAAATTGTATAACATTCCTCTGAAACTTTTCAAGCTTCAGTCTGTAACTTCATAATTTCCTGAGTACCTTCACCATGGAAGAGAAGTAAATCAAAAGAAAGGAATATAATAATGAGAAATACAATTTTAACTTACAGAATATTTGATAGCAGTTAATAAAGCGCTCTTATGCAAAAACATCATTGAAAAAATAGCTCTGCAGAAGTCAATCTAAATCATACCTGAAAGAAACCTCGTCCTTCAAGGAATCTGTTCCAAATTTCTTACCTACACTCATTTCAGAGACCAAATACTCCTCTCAAAAAAACCACAAAAAATTCTCTTGATATACTCAAACTTAGCACTATGCATTTTTAACTTACCTAGTACAGTCCATAAAAAGATCCTTAGAAGGGTTCTTTTCCAGTCTTGCTTTACATTCATTTACTGTTTCCTGAGGTATTTCTGGTAAGTGTGCTGCAGACTTTACATAATTAAAAAAAAAGGCAACAATGCAAACAATTTTGAGAATCAACAGAATGAGCAGAAGTTCTGTATTTAAAGTGAAATGAAATCTTCTAATACATAGAAAGGAAAAGGAAAGGAATGATTTGTCTAAAAAGAAAACCAAAAAAGCTGTATTCAGGCAAAATTTTTATTTGTTCCCTATTACAAAAAAATGCATTGAAAGCTATTACAGTTATTTACTATTTCAGTATTTGGGGAAATACACTCAGCAATAAGTCAAATTTCTATTTTCCTTCCATAAGTCTACCACCACAAAAGCAAGTTATCTATTTGGCTTGGCAAGATGGAAGGAAGGTGAAAGAAACACACACACAAGCTGGGAAACTGTTTCAAACCAGCCCAGAGAAACCCATTTTTTTTCTACAAATCTGCATGTGACTTATGATAGTCCCAAAGAAATTACGAGAAGTGATGAGGCCAACTTGAAGCTTATCTGCTTTTAAGGCATCTGCAAGAAAGACCTTCATTTGGAGTAAAGTCTTCTCAAAATGACCAAAGTAAGAGAAGCAGAAGGAAAATCTATTCGTAGAAAGCAAATGTCTAATTATATATCCACAGAAAAGCTTCTGCTGGATACCAAAGAACAGACTCTTAAAAATCAAGCACTGACATCTAATATATGCAAAAGATCAGATATTAATGGTCTCCATGCAAAATACAGAGAAACTGAATGGTCTAAAACAAAATAAAACAAAACAGCATTTCACTTTGTGAAAACCTGCAGCAATTCTGAAAATTTATAGCAAACCAACCAAGGCCACACAGGAGTCTAAAAGAAGCCCAAGAATTTCAAGAATTCCTCATTCTTATGTCTTCAGACTAAAAAACTCTGAGTTAAATTGTTAATAAGTTTCCTTTAGATGCTAATAGATTTTATTTAAAAATAGATCTTTACTTGAGACCAGTATTTTAATTACAACACATAGAAGAATAAATCATAATGGCAGTAGTCTTAAAAGCAGAGATCAGTCAAGGTTTCTGCTCAAGTTGCTAAGTTTCACAATTTTAGAAGGCAGCATACCTTTCAGAAAGACAAAAATGGTACTAATGAAGTTTGAATGTCAATTTACTATAAAGAATGCAACCACTTAGATCTGACATTTACAAAACACTTCAGAAAGTATTTTTCAATGTATTATATTTACCCCATTAGTGAAGTACGTCTCCAAAACTTTCAGACCACAGTCTATACGCTTTTCATCTGAAGATACCTCATATTCTGCCTAGGATAATGGAATTGAAAATTAAATTATGTTCAGAGCTATTTGACATGACAGTCTTTTACATGATGCTAAGTAATTTTTGTCATGAATAACACAACACAATGCTCCTAATATAAAAGGAACAGAAGACTCTCATTTTAGGCTACGTAGTGAAACACGCATGAAGAACAGTCTTACAAAAAAAAAGCATATCTAATTCAACTTTTGGAAAACATACAAAACTTAACAATTATTCTAAATATAATTACAGAAACAGCATCCTAGACGTTAACTTAGATCAATTACAATGAAATAGTATTTATGTAGCATTGTAAGACAGAATGAACCAGATGGCAAATAATTAAATAAGAGTACAATAATCAGCTTTTTCTTCACAGCATTATTTTTTTGCCTTCGTATATTTTTCTTTGCCACATGTCTTGGGTAAAATCAGGATAAAACTACTACTTTCTACAAAGTCATGCTAACTGGAAATAAGTGAGATCATTCTTTGAGAAATTAAAACCGAGTAGATACAAAATTTTGTGAAGTTTTTGACTTAGTAATATATGGTACTGTGATGCAGAAAAAGACAGTGCATTTTGCAGATAAACAAATGGCAGCTTAACAAAGCTCCAGAGGTAGCTACTTGTGGAAAAACCAAAACAAAACAAATCCCCAAATAGATACTAGTATTGAAAAGCTCCAAGGACTACTTACTATTAGTAATTTTAAGGAACAATCTAGAAGCAGACATCAGAAGTTACAACATTTAAAGATAATCTGAGGACAGATGAATTAGAAAAAAGCAGTCTCAAACAGCAATCTGCATCAGCTTCATAAGCTGGGCCAACTCAATCAAAGCTCATTTCACACCTCAGAATGTAAATGCATGCACCTAGGAACAAAGAATACATGGCGGACCTCCAGAAGGGAGGACTGTCATACAAACCAACAGTTTGGCACACTGGGACAACAACCACTAAGAACCTGATAGGAAATTCCAAGTGATTGATCCAATGGGAAGAGAAGCTATGTACCGTTATGAAGAAAACCAGAACACTGAATAGTGACAGTTCAAGAGCCAACCACACACACAAACAATACTGGAAGTAACAGAACCCCTGAACTCCAGTTCAGCAACCAATTGCAACCAAACCACACTGACTCACTACTAAGTCATCAACATCTTTTTCTGCTGAGACATTATAGAACCCTCCACTTCAGCACAGCACTCAAACCCATAAGCAACTGCAAGCCATGGGTTTTGCTACTTTAATTCCACAACTATCAGTCCAATGGTAAGGTAAGAAATTCTTCTGCAAGTACCAAATAATCTGAGCAGGTCAGAAAAGTTCAATCAACCACAGCAGTGCACTTACCACCTTTAACATTTTCAATTATGCCGAAGCAGTCACTAATTTAATTTAATACAGTTAGGCATCCTGTTTCAAGCAGATGCTGTAATTTAAAAGGAAGTTTAAGAGACAGCATTGTCAACTAATTTCTGTTACTCACAGAGTTTAAGAGGGAAGTTTGAGCTGTTACCCTTTCTTTCTCATACTTCAGTAACCTTGGCCTCAGCTAGTGAAATGAGTCACTAGATGACTGGATAACTGTAATTCCACACTTTAATTTCTGTCACTTGTATTCAATTATTTCACAACTCTTTTTTTTCTGTAGACCCAAGATGATTCCAGACTTTGAGATCAGACCTTCTCAAGCGATAAAGCTGACCAGTCTTAGTATTCAACACTGGTAAACCACATAGCACTGCACTACCTTAATTTTTCCATTCTGGCCTTCTAAAAAAATCATGCTGCTGAAATCACATTGCTCTATGTAAGGGAGTCAGCAAACTCTGTTAATTAAGATGCAACGTTCTTTATTTGCAGAAAGATTAAGTCTAAGATTTATTTAAAATAAAAGGAATTGACAAAACTCAAGGTAGAAAACCAACAACCTTAGCCTTTCCCTTCACATTACTGTCTTACAAACAAAAACCAACAAAAACACCCTCAACCCAACCTCCTCACCCCCCAAAAAAAGTCTTGAATAAGCTTGCTGAAGTCCAGACCAGAAAGGATAATCAGGCTGCCTCAGGAACCATCTGTAAGAGGTAGTTGGTATTTTATCTCACTTCCTTGATCAAGATGGACAGAGATTATGTTAGCTCTTAAGAGACTCCTGTTTAGTGATTCCCAAGCACAATCCCTTCAAATGGAAGTTAAAAAATGAACTGTGAACTAATCACTTATATCAGATTATCTCTGCAGTGACAGTCTGTGTTAACTCACAGAAGTGTGGTAATCCACATAACATTACAGGTTGCAGATTTCAAAACAATTCAAAATTTTCAGTTAGTGTAAAACACAGGTTACTTCTTAGAGGCAACTTCACCTGAAAAATCACAACTGCAGCGCAAAGACATGCTTACCTTATAGTCATGCCTAAATTTTTTTTCTCATTTTTGCTTCCTAAGATTCTTATCTACACTTTCAAGAATTAAAAATGTGTAGAGAAGTTGTAAACTTTAATGGTACACCCACAGTTGTCAGTGGTCTCCCCAAGGTGCAGGTGCTGGAGTGTGTCCAAAGAAGGGCAACAAGGCTGGGGAAGGGGCTGGAGAACAAGTCCTGCAAGGAGCAGCTGAGGGAACTGAGGTTGTTTAGCTTGGAGAAGAGGAGGCTGAGGGGAGACCTTATCACTGTCTACAACTGCCTGAAAGGAGGTTGTAGTGAGGTGGGTGTTGCTCTCTTCTCACAAGTGACAGGTAACAGGACGAGGGGAAATGGCCTCAAGTTGCACCAGGGCAGGTTCAGACTAGACATCAGGAAAAATTTCCTCACTGAAAGGGTGGTCAGGTACTGGCACAGCTGCCCAGGGAGGTAGCTGAGTCCCCATTCCTGGAGGTGTTTAAAAGGCAGGTAGATGAGTTTCTTAGGGACATGGTTTAGTAATGGGACAGGTACGGTTGGGCTCGATGATCTCAGAGTCTTTTCCAATCAGATGATTCTATGGTGCTATTCTCATTACAGGCTCTTATTTACATTCACTTCAGGTTATTCAGCTCCACTGTTCTGGATTTCCATTCAATCCATTCTGTCTTCAACTGTCCAACTGGTCTCTGTAACTGGGTGCTAGAACAGCTCCTAAGAGTCCGAAAGATATGGCGAAATGCACCTGGGTAGTAAGCCTAATAGCACAAAGATTCATTGAGAAATACAAGGCAACTGTACTTACTTGACACTAAAGATCCCCTTTAGCTGATCAAGTGCTTCAGTTTCTACTCCCGTAGGGGGGAGAAAAATATTGTGAAGTGGGGTACAGCAATAATCCCACGTACTTCCTTGCACCCTGCAGAAGCATCTTGCATTCCAATACTGTATCGTGGGACACACGTAAGCAGCAGCACTACCCTACTTCTATCTCCTTTGGTCATTTGTTCCCTGAGTATACGAGCAAATGCAGGTGGGATGAGGAAAAGTGTTCTTTTGGCAACAATCCCAGTTTAAGGCTTTATCTTACTGCGCTTGGATCAGCACAAAGAATGAAGTCTGGGCTATTATCCTCTCCTTTTAAGGACTCTCATGTGCTTGCCCACTTTTCTCATTACTTTCCCCCTCCCCACATGAGTTTTGTCTGAGGATTTTTTACAAAACATGGCTGCAGGCACACTTCCTTCCTCCCTCATTCTTTAGTATTAGATACAATGCTGCAAATGTATCAAGACAAAACACTTCCTTTTCCCCCGGTCTCCAAAATCTGGTTTCTCTCCTCCCATAGATGGTTACCTATATTTCCACGTCCATTGTATTTTTTTTAATTAGCATATTCCGGCTAGTCTAGCACTTCCATGCAAGTTGCAACACTTTCAAGTCTACGTATACAACACTTTCAAGTTTGAGTACCACAAGCAATATTCATTGTATCCTTTTAGGCTCAAGAAGCACCACGTTTTTCTAAAATTATTTCTCTCATTCCCATCATACTTAGTTTTGTAGCTCTAACCATATCAAGATGGCAGAGATTTTATAGAAAATATTAAGCATCTTCTTTTAAGTAAAAGCCAGATTTCTTTGATATTCATCAGAAGTTACAGCTTTACAGCTGGCAAAGAGTAAATCGCACTGTATTTTCACATATGCAGCATTAGTGAACAGATGTGTTTAAAGGAAATTAGTATTTTGTAAAATTATTGTGTGTTAACTCTGGTTAAGCCTCTCAGAGCTGCTCACTTGCTCACTCTCCCCTAGTGACAAAGAGTAGAAGGGATAAAACTGGTGGGTTGAGATAAAGGCAGTTTAATAGAGAAAGCAAAGCTCCATGCCCAAGCAAAGCAAAATAACAAATTAATTTGCTTCTTCTCATAGACAGGCAGATATTTAGACACCTCCAGGAAAGCAGGTCTTCATCATCACACACAATAGCTACTTGGCAAGACAAACACTAACTCTAACTTAGCCCCTTCTCCTTTCTTTCCCCCAGCTTTTATTGCTGAGCGTGATGTCATACAGTAAGGAATATCCCTTTGGTCTGGGGTCTGCTGTCCTGGCTGCGGCCCCTCCCAATGTCTTGTGCACCCCCAGCCCACGCGGTGGTGGGGCAGCAAGACACACACAGAAGACCCTGGCGTTGTGTAATCACCCTTCAGCAAGAACTAAAACACCCTCGTTATCAATACTGTTTTGGTCAAAAACTCAAAACACTGCACAGCATGAGCTACAATGAAGAAAATTAACTCTATCCCAGCCAAAACTATCACAAAAATTAAACTTTTTACAAACAAAATTGTATAACCTATTGCCTACTGCTATCTGCCTTCAACTTCTCACTGCTTACCACTGCATCCAGAAATTCAATGCATCTTTTCAACTCTGGTCTGGAATCACAGAACTGTCTGAAGAGCAGTCGTCCTATTGGCTGTTTGTCACAAAGCTGGTTATAGTCTCTTTCTGAGAAAGAAATAATAAGTAAATATCTTTATTTATGTCTTTGTCATAGCATGGTCCTTACTTTGAGAATAGGTGAGAAAAAAATCACTAAAATGTGAAGATTTTCCATTAAGATATCAAAACCACACAATGATACCCAAGAACAATGAAAAGCTCACTTCCAGCCACATTTATCTCTTACAGACTAGTCCATTCATAAAAACATATTGAATGATAGGGTTAAGTTTCATTAAGGTTGCCAAGTGGAAAGCAACAATACTGTGAAACATCAATCCCAAAGCAAACAACATTGTCTGGAAAGAAGAAATACAATATAATAACAGAAAAGGTTATAAAATACTACAAGACATTAAGAAAAAGTGTGAAATGTATTACCACATCATTCAAATTACCTTATGATTTCTTTTACTAAATTAATGGTTTTGTAAATTTATCCTTTAGGAGCAGTTCCTTTTAACAAACAAGGAGCTGCAATACAGCTTTTATCTTCTCCTAGATTTATTTTCTCATAAATTCTCCATCACATTAAAAGCTCAATACCTTTTTTTACTAATTAGCATTCAGAAGCAAGACACAATCCTTCCATTTAACACCACCAAACTCTCAGCCTTCCTTCTCAAAAAAATTAGACCACTCTACAGGATACCTACCAATTGAGCATCTAATACCTTCACAATGACTAACAGGTGGCAACTTCAGCATCTCTCTCCATTTCTTACTGCGCCCACTCCGTTTGCCTGGAAGAAAAATACGAGTAATGTAAAATGCAATACTTCATCAGAATGAAATTAAACATAGCATTAACAGCGTAAAATTAGGTCACTTCTGCACGGATCTGTCACCACTTTTCATGCTTAGAAAGAAAACCATCTACAACGATACCCAAACCAAAACCAAACTTGATATACAAGAACTTTTATATGAAACACTAAAAAATGCAGAGACAAGGCAAATATCTAGGTATTCTGAAAATTACAAACAAACCAGAAACATCAAAGACAGAAACAAAAATTATTTGAGAATTATCTCTCAATCATGGTGAAAGATGGAAGATGTTAAAACTGAATAACAAAATGCATAGAACAAAGTTCTTAAACACATTTTTGTATAATGAAGTTGTAAATAAATATTCTCTTTCAAGGGCAGTAATAAAAGTAGACCCCACCCATAAAAGAGTGGGCGCTGCTCAAATACACACCATTTGTTCTAGACTATAACAGCACACGTTATCAGGAAGAACTTAGCTGTTGAAAAGAACTGAATTCTATAATGCTTCACATTTCACAGTAATAGTATTAAACTGATTTTAAAACCTACTATGGTATTTTTCCCATTGTTTCTCAAAAATGTATCTGTGCTTTATTTTCTATGTTAAACTGGAATTTGAGCACATTACTTTGATCTGAAGAAGCCAATTCTATTTACAGAAGATATGCACACTTATCAAAAACAGCAGAGAGATAGATATAGGAGCATAAATATTTAATTGCAAAACATTTCAGCGGAAGAGTAATTTTTTGTGCTGCAAATTATTTTAAAAGAAGATTTGACTAAGTGATATGGCCTGATGCATTTCCACATGACAAAACAGTAGCATAACTGTAGAAACTTTCTAACTATACCAAAGCAGTACGTACCGTTAACCACAATGGGAAAGAAAGGAAGGGAGTTACCCTATGTAACCCGAATAGAAACCAAGCAGCAAATAGTCCTCAACTCTTTCAGAATTAAATTGTTACAGAGAAAGAAACTAACAAAATAGGTATGAAAAAAAACCTCTTCACTCAAACATACAGCTTCTTGAGCAGTACTATCACTACAATCAGAGCAGTTCCAGCTTAGTTTACCTTCACTCATATCAAATTTACATGAGCTTTGCCAAAAAGAACACTGACGTCTCACTGTGCTGCTGCAACAAAACATTCTCAACTCCAGTATGACTAGAAAAGTAAACAAATAAGGAACACAAACCCTTAAAAAGCTGGCTTGCAGAGATTCTTTGAACTGACACCTACTCTCTAAAAACCTTCTTCTGCACTTAATTTCCTAAAGTTGCTTCTTAAGTCTTCCTTCACCTTCCGAAATATTTTAGAATACAAAATACACCAAATCTACTTCCCCTCTCATACTTAATGCTGTACCAGAACTAATCATGAAGCTGTAATCACCAGAATTATTAAAACAAACTCCAGCTATCTTAACAAAATATTTTTGATGTTAAAAATAAGTTGAATATATGCTTGAAGAAAATGAAATCACACAGAGCAAAGAGCATTTCTAACAGAACTGGACAGAAACAAAATCAAGAAATAGCAACACGGCCTGTAGACATACATTGAATGGAAAAGGACTGGGTATAGATTATTATATCATCATGAAAAGCAATAGACAGAAGCACCAACTTAATTTTTAACCATGCAACTAAAAAATACTCTAAGCTGCAAGGTCCACAGAAGTTAAATTTCTTCTGTTAGAAACTGCTCAGAAAGACTCATTGTGTGGGATACAGTAGCAAGAACCATAAATTGACCCAAATTCACATCACAATGCTGTCTGGAAAAAGTAAAACTGAGCTTTGATATATGCCAAGTATATCATCTTCTGAAGCACAATCAAAGTAAAAAAAAAAACAAACCAAAGAAAAAAGAGGATCACTAGTGCATTATACTTTAAGTCCAACACAAGGAAGTCTGCTGTATTTTGCCCCAAATATTTGTCCACTTATTTACAATGAAACCATTATGAACTTCATTTTACAAAAAGAGACCAGTTGCCAGAATGCAACTGAACTCACCCTCCTATGGAAGTCAATAAAGACTACATATGATTCATTAATGATAGGCAAGAATCAAGTGCTTAGGCGTATCAACAAGCTCTCTTTTCTCTGAACTGACTGTTCTTGTATTTACAGTAAATGCACAGAAACAATCTGTATGGCCCAATAACATAAAGAGAATGCATGACCTACATCATTTACAGATAAATTAGGCATTTCTGGTACAAGTTATCACAGGAGGCCAATTTGTTTGTCATATTATTTCCTAACTGCAAAATCCTTTTCCATTTCTGAGGCAGCTTAAAAGAAGTATCAAATCAAATTATAAGAGTTGCGGTTTGTAAATGTCTTAATATTGATTTCAGAGCTTCTATTCTGGATCTCATTCTAAAATACTTCAGATAAATTTCTTCCAGAAAGACCAACAGCTTCCTTTCCAACACAGAAGCAACAAAGCCATTAGGATAATCTGCTTTATGGTTGACCTATGTGTTTCAGATGAATTACCACTTTTGCCTCGTTCAGATGTAATTGCTAGCTAGAACAATGTCCAATTTGAAGCAACTCATCTTTTACAAAGAGAAGGGCGGATGCAGCAATGCACCATTACAGTGAGGAAACAATGTAATTACATTTTTCAGGTACATGAGAACCTTACCTTCTTCTCCTCCCCAAATTACTTCGTCGAGTTAGAATTTCAGCATTTAACTCTTTACATGTTTTCTTTCTTAAAAAGATACATACTAAATTCAGTGAGGTCATTGCATTAGACTATGGCATGGGAAAGATGTTTAGATGTTTTCATTTTTCAACTTTTTTTTTTTCAAACTTCAGAAAAACATTTGAAAAACTTACTTGAGGCAAGGTGGTTGGTTTATTCAACAGTAAAACACAACTAGTTGCAGAAAAAAGAAACTGCCGGAGCAAAACAAAGCAATCTGCTGTAGAAACACATTGAGAATATTTTTCAAGTCATCAGATGGACTTCCCATAGCCACGGGGATCTTCCTTACAGACAGGATTTGTAGTATGACTCTCACTTCACTGAGCATTATTAGTCAGTCTTCCTTGAGACAGAAAACTTGGATTCTGTCCTACAGAATGAAAATAGCAAGAAGCATTGTACTGTCTTAGGCTAACAAATGTACACAGACTATACATGGCAAGGCTCAGTGGCTACTAAAATGACACTGAGATTCTGCCCTTGAGCTGTTCAGGGACCTCCATGCTCCAGCTTTTCTGCTTGTAAAGGGCAAGCGAAGTTTCTCTGTGGTTGAGAAGCACACAGCTGTAGAGCACTAGGGGTGCATGATTGCTACAACATCATTCTTGCAAAACAGATTCCACAAACCAGATTGTCAGATACCAACTGAGAAATTCATACTAGACCACACCCAGATAAGCTCTGAGAGCACAAAACTGCAACAAGAAGTCAACCTACAGCATGCCTTTAACTGTATAAATCAATCGATTCAATGAAAACTGCAAAAGAATTGATGCAGAGGCTCTACTTCATCTACACTGAGACACAAAAGAATACAAGTACATACACTGTCTCACAATGCATCTTTCCCACAGCAGAGGAAGTCACAGGCAAGCTTTCTGGCAGATTTTAAACTCCTATGAATTCAAATCTTCTACTTAAAGCCACAGTTTCCTTTAAGCCTCTCACAGTAAGGATTAAAACCTTTCACTGAAAAGTCAAAACATTCCTGTTTAAGTATGGCCTTAAGCTACAGACACATTGGTAAACACTACCCTGCTAAGAAACATTTTGATGGGATGCCCTTACTGTGCAAGATTCACCTTCCAGACACAAACACTGCAGAAATGATACCTCAGGTCTTCAGATCAGAATGGTAACACTAAAGCATCTCTAACTTCAGGCTAGGAGACAAGTTCACACATATCACTCAAGAACGGCTGTCATGCTTCCAGTTCCAGAGACAGCCCATACCTTACTGCTTTGTGGGGTCTCTGCAATCTTCCCCATTGCACAGGTTAGATATATTTTTTGACATCTCATTTCCTTGAAAAACAAGCCTGGTCACAGCTTAACTAAGTTTAACAGACTGACATCTCTTTTGTACAGAGAGAAGTTTTGTCCAGAAGTATGATACATATAATCTGCCTGGTTCTTGGCAAGTTTACCAGAATCACCCAGATAAAAATTCAATTTCAGCACAAGGTAGGCAACGAACACCTCAGCGTTACAAAGGACAAGGCACTTCTAAAAACAAACAGATGCAAAAATGCAAGCAGTTCAATAAATAAACACGTAAAAAATATCTATAGATTACAGACTGTTACAGCATTTTTAATATAGTATTTTTCACACTCCTGGATTCAAGTGCCTAGAAAAGCTGGACTTCAAGGTAATGCTGGAGTCCTCTTGCTCATCTAACTGTTAGAACAGTAACACTGTAAGCAGTTAACACCCCCAGGTATCTACATGAACACTGGTGCAGCTTGTATATACGCACAATCATTTATTGTTCTCACAGCTATAACCACCTGAACAACTGGTTCTTCACATTCAGCTCTATATACAATCCCAGTAATCATGTGCACATTTAAGAATGCTAGTGCATACACGCTGAACAGCTTCTGCATCTCTTCAGAAATCAGGCAGGAAAGTCTTGTATCAACTTAAGTAAATGTAATCTGAACCAGAATTTATTAATTTAATCTTGCAGCTAAACAATGTAACATCTGTGTATACATTCCATTTTGATATAACAACTACTTAATGAACAGTGTTTACTAGAGAAAAAGAAACAGTAAGAAAACTCCAATTTTACAGGTGACTCCTTGACAAACAAGGATTTTTCATCCTGATGGTACATCATAACTGCAACAGACAGAAAAGAAGTACAATTCCTTTAAGTAGATCATGAACCTTCTAGTTATAATGGCCACACCTGAAATAACCAAAGCAGCCGTGTGTCAATAACTAGACCTTTCGTGTTTATTTGGTAAATGTAATTATTTAGAGTCCAACATGCCCACATGCATTCTTCTTACAGTTCATTAAATAAAGGACAAAAAGGCAGACATTGTGCATAATTCTGTACAAACACAGGAAGACATGTTTCCTGCCACAATGAGTTTACAGCAATTTAAAGCACAATGCAATAAGGGAGTGCAATAGAACATAGGAGGCAAATAAGGGAAGAACAGACAAAAATAACAGCAACTGCAGAAACTCACAGCACTCAGGTTAAAATCCTATTTGCTGCTGGTGAATGGACTTTCTGGGTAACTATACTGCTTAAATAATTAATTTGAGTCCAGTTTGATAGTCAAACTGCAGTGATCTGAGCAATCTCCTCAGTTTTCTTCTTAGTTACCGATACACATATTATAGCATAACTGCTTATGTATCATTACCAATACCATACTGAATTACCGTATACTGCAAGCAAAAGTAGAATGTATTTTGCTTGCAGAATTATCCCAGTCGTATTTAAAGCCAGACAGATAAAACACACAATTTAAGCAGTCTGCTTATTTTTCATGAAGAGCGCTAAACTAACACAATTTCAACTCTGAAACAAATATCTCTCAGGATTTACTTGAGCCAAACTGTGATCACATTCTGCTAACTCCATGCTTGGGCGGCACCTAACAATTATCAAATCTGCAGGAGCTTGCTGATCCATTTGGAAAGTAATTTGGGGAAAAAAAACAACCAACCCTCAAACCCCCAATAACACAGAAAAAAATACCACCACAACAAGCCACACACCCTAGACTGGTTCACAGATCCAACTGGAAACTATCTTATCCATTCTACAACCACAGTACAACCAATATAACCAAGAGCCTGGGGGAAAAATTGCTTGAGGAATGATCTTAACTTAGCCTAAACCAGTCATGACATAGAGGATATTCTACACCTAACAGCAGACCCATTCCTCATTCACAAGCTGCTCCTGCCAGAGCAGTATAAATGAATTTTAAAGTGGATGCAAATGAACCGGGTATGTTTAAAATGCACTCTTGGCATGGATTCTCAATTAAACTGCCACTGACTTCAAACAAACTACAGATCTACCCTTTGGAAGTTTTTGTGGAGACTATTACTTTAGGCAATGAAAAAAGGAAGGCTCCTAAGGAGTTTAAACCATACAGTGATTAATTTCTTTCCTTCAAAACATCACAGACTATGTGTGGGATGCTGAAATGAATTTGGGGCTTACATATACTCAAAGGACTTATTAAGAGTGATTGAAATAACTCTGACAACCAGAAGAGACAAAAAAAAGTGAATACAAAACAACAATATATTTTTGTGAATGTTCAGATTTTTTTCAGAATAACCTTATTTATATTTATCATTTGTCTCTGTTTATGGGATAAATTCTACCATGTATTTCAAGAGATACTCATTTCAAAGATACTTCTGCTACAAAAAATGAATGTGTTAATTTCTCTGTTCTTACACAAAACTAGAAGTCATATTGCAGTACATTATTCCTTTACACATAAAAATCCCGATAGGTGAAAATTTGAATAAGGAGATCTTGAAATTGCAGGCTCTCACATCATCTGCCTCACAGTTCATACATCACTATCACAACACTTAACTGGTTTTCTACCTCAGTTGCTGCACTACAGTGCTCATAACATCAATTTTGAGTTTGCTTTATAATTTCTTGTTTAACTACTGAGTCACTTTTGCTTGTTCCACCACAGCGTTCCCAGTAAGAAGCAGCTTTCCATTCTTCCTTTCTCATATACAGATTTCCCTCTAAAAGTAATGTATGCACAGGAGGAATGAGCTGGATTGGCACAGAATGCCACTTATCCCAGGAAACAGAGAAACCCAGAACACTCTGCATTACAGTTTTCACCCAGAGGCAAATCCCTCCATGGACAGGCTAGCTCTCAGCACAAGGCAGGTCAACCAGAAAAGTGGACAAGGAATGAAAAAAACTCCCAGTATAGCTCCTGACTCCTTAATCTTTCATCCATAAAAGTACCATAGGGTAGTTTGTGTCATCACAGTACTTTCTAGTAGTAGGTACACACAAGAGTCACATATTACGAGCCATCACTGACACCCACATGAGTGAAGAACTGGCATTTGATTATTTACAGTCACACTAAAAGATAAGGAATCCTCATAGCTTTCCTTCTTCACATAAACAAGGGTTGTAATTGCTACAGAGATATTACAACTCTTTACAGGAAAGAGACAGGCTTCTATTAAAATAATCCGTTTAATGTAAAATCCTCTTGGAGAACAGCATCATAAGACAAAACTTATAGTTTTGAGGCTGGGGGAAGCCAGGGTTTGATGTAGCTTGAAAAGTGGGACTAGTAAACCTTCAGAAACTGATGTTATCCTCATGCAAATCGAATTAGAAAATTCACACCTCTAATGAAATAAATTAACAGTTAAACTATTAGTGAGAAGGTAGAAGGTAGTCAGTCTAGAAAGGCAGCAATACCATTTTGTTTTTATTTTGTAAGAGAAGAAAGTACCAGTAAAAAAGACATACTTTGTCTAAGCACACTAGTTAGTTTGTGGTTCTCTGATTACATAGATCAAATTTACTTTCTATATAGCAAATGAGAATTCAACAGAAGATGCGCCAGGCTGTTCAAGGTGTGATAATTCTGCACACCTAGAAATGTAAAACCCAAATGATGTTCATATCCTAACAATATTCACATTCAGAAGTACTCGAGTACCTAAAATTAGAGGAAAATTATGAGTACAAATCTGGAATCATTATTTTGACTGTGAGGTTTGTGCTCAGGTATGATTTGTTTAGACTCGATGTTATTTACCAGGTATTTCTGAATTCCCATTAAGCCTCTACCATATCCTTTCACTGGATGAGGACAAGTATCCAACATTTTTAACTCAGTTTTATATTCACAAAATGAAGATGACATATCTCTAGGGTTAAAAGACTTTGTAAGATGCTCTCAGGATTACAATATTTTTCTGCTCTCATCCTCATCTTGAAGGAATCTCAAATTAGACTGAGACTGACCCATGCTGTCCATAACTAAGCTTATACTGATTTCTTTCAACATGCCACTGAAAACTATAAACTAAGAACACGATAGCTTGTAACTTATTTCTTTTGGTTTTACAACTGAAATACTTATCCAGGTCAACACCCTCTCTTACCTAATCTTTAACACAGAGGAAATGGAAAAGGATTACTGCTGTGTCTCAAGCCTATACATGCAAATAAGAAAAGCTCTTATTTTATGCTAGCTTAGTATTTCACCCTTTCCCATCAGAAACAGTAAATCTGCACTTTTCTATGCTATGACACCTCTCCATACATAATTCAGTGAGATAACAGGAACGTGGAAAAGGTCAACTAATAACCTGCTCTTCTGTCCCGATCGTGAGGCACTTTTAGCAAAGGATATATTTCAGTAAAATATCTACCTCGCATGCTAACTTTGCAAATTCCATTCCCTTGGAGCCCACCAGGCACACAGGAACAGAGGTGGGACAGGGATCTTATGGAATGATCCTGACAGATGGAGAAAACTAGACATTGCTAGACTAAACCAGAGCATGCAATAGAGAGAAAATACTTTCATTTCAATGAGTATTTTGGAAAACGTGATGTAAAAAGTACCCCATGCACAAGAACTGAGGCCTGAAAGGATAAACCTTCTGCCAATTGATCAATGGGGTTTCAAAGCCAGAAACCACGTTTTTTGCATGCTTACACAAAAGGTTCCAGGTCAATTGAAAGTACAAAAGAGTAACAGGTTATTACCATTACTTTAAGATTCACATCAGGTAGAACCGATCTTCATGTCAGCTGCTGTCAGACTTTCATTTAGTTCATTAAAATATCTTGTTTGGTCAGTTCTACCACTATAATTTCTTTTAAACATAGTGAAACCTTAACTAAAGAGGCAACCTGACATTAAGCAGCCACTTAAAAGCCTTTCCAGATTACCACTCCACTCTTTGTGGTGAGGGTTTGGGCACAGTAAAGTTCTGAGCCAGATTCCACTTTCCCTTCATTTCTCAGATCACTTCAATACAAACTCCAAATTCAGGCAGCACCACCACAGACATGTTACCGTCAGTGAAACCAGCCAAAACATGTCCTGTAGTTTGAGGTGGTCTTTTCAGCTAAGGTTGGGAAAGGGCCCAAAATTGTGATCACTGTTCTGGTTTCTAAACCCCACTTCAAAGTCAAAAAGCTGATTATTTTCCTCTCTTGCTGCTTAAGGCAAATTTAACTGGATACACGTATGGTGCAAGCGCCAAACCCATTTATAGTTGGAAGAACTTGCAAAACATACAGGGGCAGATTCTGTTGTTCTTACTCACTTTAAGCAGCTCCAGCTAAACTAATGGGATGTCTCAACACAATTAAGAAAGTATGATCCAATCCAAAAAGAATATGCACACTTCTTAGTTGAAAAACATACTCTGAACTGAGCACAGTGGTAATCCAGGGAGGCTTTCAAGAGGCTTTCAAATGGCTGTTTAATGGACAGTTATATACATGAAAAAGTAGTAGGACAATCATGTCAGGACCTTTTTTTCAACAGTAACCATGTGCTAGGCTAAATTCGTTATTTATCTAAAATGTTTACTAGCTGGGGAAAGGAATCTTCAAGTCAAGATGTTCTGGGGAATCAAACTGTAACTATTAATCTCATAAAAAAAAGCACATTTAATATTAGCTTAATGCAAAATATTCTACTGCAAAATGTAGGCAGCATTCACCAGGTATGTTTTCTACAGGCAAGAATTTCAGCAAGGTTCTTCCAGGGAAGATTTATGTCATTTACATGCATATGTATTTATAAATAAACGGAGACCTGGAGATTAATGATCTTAAAACATCCGGTAACACCACCATTCCAATCAGGAGCCCAGAGGGGGAAGGAGGAGAGGGCTGTTTCCCGAAGAGAAATGCAGGCACCTCCGGGAGGGACAGGGGCAGGGGTAGGTGTAGGGGCAGGGGGGCCCCTCCCAGGACTGCCCCCCTCCCCTCGCTCCTTCTCCCCTCACCTCAGACCCTTCTCCTCCCCCTCGGTGCCTCCCCAGCCCGCCCCGCCTCGCCCCGCGGCTCTCACCCTCCCGGGCTTTCAGCAGCACCGTGTTGGCCACGATGTTCTCGATTTCCATGGTCGGGTCGGGGGCTCCTTCCCCTCAGGGCAGCCGCAGTGGAGGCCGCCCCTGCTGCCTCCTTCGCCCCCTCCGCCGGCCCCGCCACCGCCGCGGCACCAAACCTGCGCTCATCCGGCCCCGCAGGACCTCAGCGCGCCGCTCGCCTCTTCCCCATCACCCGCTGCTCGCCCGGGCACCGGCCTCCCCCTCCCCGAGGGCGGAGGCAGCGAGTAGGCAGCGACCGCCCGCCCCGATCATGGCTCCCCCGGGCAGCTCCGCCTCAGCGCTCCCGCGCAGCCGCCCCGGGACTACAACTCCCAGCAGGCCCCGCGCCACCTCACCGTCCCTCCTCTCTGGGACTACAGCTCCCAGCAGGCTCCGCGCCGAATCCCCGCCCACCTCCCCGGCTCACGCCGCGCTGTGCATGCTGGGATATGTAGTGCGGTAAAGCCTTTCCCGTCTCGCCGCCCTAAGCGGGAGGGGAGAAGAGCGTCAAATCTCGCGAGAGTTGCGTGAAGCTCTCGCGAAAGTTGCGGGGCTGCCGGTGTGCGTGTGGTAGTGCGGGGCTGAGGGCAGCGCGGTTCCCGCTGCGGTTCCCTCCTGCTGTCACCGCTCCTATCCGTGCTTCCCGCCGGCTCTCGCGGGGTTTCGGGGAGAGTCAGAGGCCAGTGGTCGCGCCCGACGCGTAGGGCGAGGGGTTTTGCCCCTGTGCGTCCCTTTATCGGGCCTTTTCGCACCTCCAGGCCTGTTCCCCGCGCGCTGAGCGAGCACCGAGCCTCTCCTCCCCACGGAGGCAGCCCCGGCGAGGATGGGGAAGGCAGCCAAGCGGAAGAGAAAGGTCTCGGCGCCCTCCACAGCCAAGGGCCCCGTGAAGTCAGCCATGGCCATGGTCAAGAGCAACCCTTTCGAGGTGAAGGTCAATAGGCAGAAATTTAACATCTTGGGGAGGAAGACCAAGAATGACGTGGGGCTCCCTGGCGTCTCAAGGTCTAAGGCCATCAAGAAGGTAAGAAGGTATCAAAAATTGGGAGGAAGGATGACATATGTGGAGGTAGCTGTAGTGGAGAGGTGGTAAGCATGGAGCCATCTCAGGTGAGATAAGAGACCGCCTCTGTTGTGCACAGGTTGCTCAGATGGTGATGGAGAACCTGCTGAAAACATTTTCCTCAGGTGCAGTCTACAGGGCTCAGTATTACAAGTCTCTCTTATTACGTGGTAGGACTAGAGGGAATGGCAGGAAGATGTGCCGGAGGAGGTTTAGATTGGATATTGGGAAGAGTTTCTTCCCCCAGCGTGTGGTGGAGCACTGGAACAGCTCCCCAGGGAAGCAGTCCCAGCACCCACTCTGCCAGCATTCCAGAAGCATTTGGACAATGCCCTCAGTCACATGCAGTGAATGATGGGAGTGTCATGTGTAGGGATAGTAGTTGGACTTGATGATGCTTTTGAGTCCCTTCCAGCTCAGGTAGTTCTATGATTCTGTGTGTGAGAGTGATTCTTTTTTTTTTAATTACTCTGGTTCAGAATACAATGCGTGTTGTCAGCAAGCAAATACTGGACCAGAGTGCAGGTGGTTGTCAGTCTTCATTACGTTGGTCAGTTTGGGTTGCTGCAGTATGTTGACCTTCTTGATAATAATGTGACATTGCTGTAGTAGTGAAAGCTTTAAAGGGCACTAAGACCAGAATGCAGTGAGAAATGTGTGCAAAATTATTTGGTAATTGTGGAAAAGGTGAAATACAGTGTAGCATGTTTTATCTTCATATCAGTAGCTTATAAGAGAACTTATTAAAGACTCTGAAAGTATTCTGTGAGCTTCCCATCTTTTTTCTTGTTAATTTTTTCCTTCTCTTTCATTGCATTCTGATAAATATGATTATGTTGCCAGGATACCGTGGAGCCGTTTTTGCCTTGGCTTTGAAAGTAGTCATTCTCTTTTGGTTTTAATTTCATCTCCTTTTTTTTTTTTACCTTCTAGCGTACCGAAACATTACTGAAAGAATATAAAGAAAGGGAAAAGACAAATGTGTTTAAAGATAAACGTTTTGGTGAATATAACACCAAAATAAGTCCAGAGGAAAAGATGATCAGACGATTCGCCTTGGAAAGGCAGGTAAAGTATAGCAGAACACTGGAAGAAAAATCTCCTCAACTAGCAGTAAAAATACAGGCTTTATTAATTTGTTATCTCAGAGTTAAAAATGCTTTGTTATTTAATTGTTTTTTTAATTATTCTTAGCAAAATTATGGAAAGAAGAATATCTATAATCTTAATGAAGATGAAGAATTGACTCATTATGGCCAGTCTTTGGCAGAAATTGAAAAACTAAATGATATTGTTGATAGTGACAGTGACACGGAAGAAAAAGGAACACTGTCAGGTAAAACATATCGCCTGCTATCCCACGGGTGGTTTTATTGTTGGTACATGTACCTCACAGGGTAGTTTAGGTTGGAAAAAACCTTTAAGAACATTGAGGCCAACTGTAGTTGGACTCATAATTTATTCAGAGAAGGAATATTATGTAATTGTTTGGCCCTGTTACTTCTCAACCACACCCAGAACAGCTCTCTGGATTTTAGCAGATCTTAAGTTGGAACTACATACCTGGCAAGCGTCTTTAATCTCTGGGCTTTTCAGTACCTGTATGTATTTCGAGCCCTTTTGGCAGAATCTGAAGTATGACGTTGCTGGTTGCTTTCTTGCACCTCTGCACTAGTTGAAATACCAAAAAACACGTGTTCCTACCTTGTGCAAGCTGTTTGCCACCATAAATTATTTGTCTAGCATTCATCTCTTCTGGTATGGCCATTCCCATAGGGACAGGGATAGTACATGATTGATTCAGTAGGTTTAATTGCTCCCATTCTCAAATAGTAGGAAGGCTGTGTCCCAGCAACAGCAGTAGCACCTTTCTTGCGTGAATTTGAAAAGGATTCATGGTGTACTTTTTTTTTCCTAGCTGAATTAACTGCTGCTCACTTTGGAGGAGGTGGAGGCCTCCTTCGTAAAAAAGTACCAAGTGGAGAGCAAGATGAAGAGGAGGAAAAACCTAAATCTAGGAAGGAACTTATAGAAGAGATGATAGCCAAATCTAAACAAGAAAAGGTGAGTTTTTAACCCTGAAGTATAGATGAGCATGATTAAGAAGCTATCAATTTCTGTCTTTGCAGAATAAAATAGTAGTGGCGTAGCAAACAAAGGATATG
This sequence comes from Dromococcyx pavoninus, assembly GCA_033558185.1. Taxonomy (NCBI): domain Eukaryota; kingdom Metazoa; phylum Chordata; class Aves; order Cuculiformes; family Neomorphidae; genus Dromococcyx; species Dromococcyx pavoninus. Next base: position 44,990 of record JAUMJL010000561.1, read on the forward strand.
GCTGTCTAGGACAAGAATCCAAGCTCCTTAAATAAAGTCTCTCTAACTTTGTAGGCATTTCAGGATATGCACTGAATATCAGCTATTCTTTTATATCCCCAGTTCTCCCCTTCTGTTGACTCCTAACTTGTTTTTTGTATGCAACCCTTGTGCCATTCAGCATAACTCTAAACTCCTTCTTCCACAAAGAATGGTAGTGTTTACAGTTTTAAAATGTAAAATAATTTGCATTTTGGTTTTATGCTGTAATTTCTGTGTCATGTTCATTTGAACATAATGGGCTGCATTTGCTTTTGTTTTGTTTTTTCTAGCAAGAGAGGCAAACTCGGAGAGAAAGTGCATTAGAACTCACAGAAAAGCTTGACAATGATTGGAAGGAAATCCACGCTCTCATAGTCCGCAAAACCCCAAAATCGGAGAGAAAGGACAAAGAAGTAGAAAAACCCAAGGTACCATTTTGGCTACACTACTTTCTTTTGTTCTGATAACTTCTGGGTTTGATTCATAGTGACAAAGTTCATCATTTTGTAAAATAAAGTGTTGCCTGCTAGTCGCATTGAATGAATGCTACAGTTTTAGGACAGTTTGGTTAGTTGGAGGAATGTAGGAGTTTATGTGATTTATCTGATTTTTAATTACCTGTTGCTTTTTGTTAGTTATCAAATGTGAGAGGTTGCTGGTTGAACAACACTTTTGTCTACAGCTTATTTTTACAACAAATACATTTTCTTGAAGAACTAAAATTGTTGAGAACATTGACTTAGTTTGAATGCTTTTGCAGTATTCTTTGGATGAAATGACTTTTATTTGACAACAGACATTTCCTTGTTGTAAATTGTACTGTCTCTACCAAAAGAGAATGAAAATAATTAACTTTTGAATAGATACCTTATGGTCCCAAAGCTTTTTCTATCATTCATATTTTATCCTCAGGGAAAGTACCGATCCTTAGGTTTAAAAGATTTTGTAATGCATTGCACTGTTTTTTTCTTGTAGAAATTTTGTGTTATTGCACAACAGTGTGAATTTTCGTTTATTCCTTGGCAGTAGAATTCAGTTTCTGAAACGTCAAGCTAAGGAATTGATCTTATTTTAAAAGTGATCTCAAATAATGAACAGAATATACTGGATCACAATTTCATATTTTGATGTATTGATTTTTGGTTTGGAGATGTTTCGTAGTATGCTGAGTACTCGAGTGCATTGGTATCTTAGGCAAAAATATTTCATCATAGTTTGCTGAAAAGGTAGATTAGATTCCTTTGTTTCATTTATGTGGATACAATTTAGGAAATATCAAGGATGCAAAGTGTGAATTGTTAATGCTCTATAACATTAACGTTGAATTTGAGAAAATGATCTAGTCGTGTGTAAGAAGAAAAATTCCTAGAACTGAATTTTAGAGAAGCTGTATGGTTTAGTGGCTTAAACAGGTATCAAGAAGACTATTCACAAGCCCAGTGTAATCTCTGCTAGTGACTGTTTTTCCAAGTATGCTCCTCAAACTCACTGAATATCAACATCCCTTTTTGTTCTCTTTTAAGTTAGGCATCTATGTAAGTAACAAAGCAAAGACTTATCTCATGTCTGACAGGACAAAGTGAAACGTAAACTGGACATTTATAAATTCTGGCTGCTTTTTGAGGAAATAGTTATTTTCTTACTAAGCAATATTTTGAAGTGTTTCATTTAACACATAAACCAATTTAATATAAGGTACTATTTGTAAGTTTCCCAATTGTGAGTAACTTAAATAGGGGAGGGAGAAATTCCAGGAGAACTTCTATTCAAGTTTTCATTCCATTTGGTGTCTCAATACTGAATGTTCTTGAAGCTTTCTTTGTATCTTAACAGTTCTGTTTCTTAGCTGTTAGTCTGGCAGAGGGATGACTGCAACGCAGAATAATGAAACTTAAGAAAATAAACAATTATATAAATATTTCTTTAGCCTGATGAATATGATATGATTGTTCGAGAACTTGGATTCGAGATGAAAGCAAAACCTTCAGAAAGGATGAAGACAGAAGAAGAATTGGCAAAAGAGGAGCAGGCGCGACTCCAGAAGCTGGAGGTATCCATTTATGGTTTTAGATTGTTTCATGGCCTGTCTTTTGGGAGTGACCACTTACATGCATTGCTTGACCGTAAAGTGGTTGTACTAAACTGCAATTCATCAGAGGATACATTCAGGAAATCTGTTTGTGTTTTGTTTGCAGTCTGATATTACAAGGAAAAGACAGGCTTAGTACGTGACCAGTGGGGTTTATGAAATGAGTTGATCTTTCTTCAATAAAAATGTAATAATGCCTTCTATTTGCCTTTAAATGTTTAAATTATTCAGGATTGAGAGGTGCTTCTAAGTTAGAAAGAGACAATATCATGTTGCACAGCACTTGAATTTATACACTGGCAAGTCATTTATTGTTTTCCTCTAGTGTTGCAAGAGACATCCAGTCATGGCACATATATATATATATATATATATATATATATATTAGCTTTGCTTTGCGGAGGGATAGGATTCTCTTGGGAAATGTTGCATGCGCTTTCTATTACGTCGAGCTCCAAGTCTTACAGAAAGAATGAATAATCTGGTAAATGTTTCTCTCCTTTTTTTCTTTTTGGTATATTAGGGGCACATTTAGGACTGCAGGGATTCAGTACCTTCACGTTACCACGGAACAGCTCAGTAGCTAGCAGTAGAGCAGAAGGAGAGGTTTTTTTCTCTTTCTGTTCTTGTCATTTTGTTTGATGCATGGTCTACCTTGTTGCCAGGTGGAAATCCTTTTCTAAATGATTAGTTTAGATATTGCCCATTGGGTCTATTTACAAATTTAGTATATCTTGTGTTTACTGCAAACTTGTTACGCATATGGGAGACACTGCAGAACCATAAACACTTTTGAAGCTTATATTTTCTAATAATGATGCATTGTCTTGTAAGCAAAGCGTATAGTTTAAAATAGAACATAATGCTTCTGATAAACCCAGTTTTCAGGCCTTCCATATAAGCTAATCCAATGTGCACGTGCTCTTATCAGATTGCTCTCCCCATGAAAAATGAGGTACTGTCACCTTTTGTCTGTAATTTCTCAAGTTGCCATTTTTTATTTTCTTCAACTTGTTCAGTAGTCCCAGTTAACTTTTTTCCTTTGATTTTCTCAGCTGTAGTATTTAAGGGATCTTCCATTCTGGTGTAGTTACCTAATTGTTCTGGGTGGCTGACCTCTGTGTGGTATTTCTTCTCAAACACAGGCAGATCGACTACGTCGAATGCGTGGAATAGATGAACAGGAGAATAAAAAGAAACCCAGCCACATGTCAGCTGATGATCTAGCTGATGGCTTTATCTTGGATAAAGATGACAGACGTTTACTGTCTTACAAGGTACGGTTTAAAATTTTAGAGTTTTCAAAGTACCAATAAGAAGATAGGAAAATCAGTTTGGAAGTGACCTCTTTGGAGACCTCAAGTCCAACCCCCTACTCAAAGGTCACCATATGTCCAATCCAAAGTGCTGGTGTTTGCACAAGGGAAGACAGAAGGGAAGACAGAATAGTATTCTGTTATCTGTAATTAAATGAGAAAGGGTCATTTTCTCTTGTGTTTGGATTGACATTTTCGTCAGAGAAAAGTCTTGGAGAGGCTTCACAAAATTGCCAGTTTGCTCAGGGCTTTATCCAGCCTGTTCTTGGAAAATCTCCGAGAGTGGAGGCTGAACATCCTGGGCAGCATGTTCCTCTGACTGTCCTTACTGTGAAAAAATTTCCCTTTATATCCAGTCTGAAAGTCTCTTCTTTCAAATTAGACCTGTTGTTTCTCCTTCTCCTGCTTTGGACTGTGGCAAAGAGTGTTGTTCTGCTTTCTCAGTCATCTCCCTTGTAGGTACAGGAAGGTGGTTATTTGATCCAGGCTGAACGAGCCCAGGTCTGCCTCTGCTCGTAGGGCGGGTGCCCCGGCCCCCTGACAGTCTTGATGGCTTTCTGCTAAACTTGCTGCAGTTTCTGCATGTCTTTATTTATTTGAGGGCCCAAAAGTGGACACTGTATTCTGCATGGTCTTACAAATGTCAAGTGGAGGGGAATAGTTGTTTTGTTCAACCTACTGACTGTACTCTTGCTCTGATAGTAAGCTTCTGTGCTGTTAACCTACTGGGCTGAAGAGAGGGCTTTAGCTCTTCTGGTCTTTTTTTAAATTACTGCTGTATTTGATACAACTTCCACTAAACTCAGTTTGAGGATGAGCCACTTCCCTTATTAAGTGGCTTTGATTAAGGTGGAGGAGCAATATAACCCTAAAGCTGATGTAGTGAGTCACCCTGACAGCGGTGCGTGTGTATGCAAACTGATCCTCACATCCTCTTACAAATCAGTAGGAAGGGAAGCACTGTTTTCCTCAAAGGAGAGAACACAAATTGTGAATGTGAGTTTAAACTGATGATTAATAAAATCAGGATGGGAACAAATATTTATCTGATGTGCTATTTTAATGCGTAGAAGGAATATTTTTTTTTAACCAAGAAAGCTTCTGGAAGTGATATTGAATTTTTTTTCATATCATTTGCTAGTAGTTTCTACTTTTGCATTGATTCTTTTAGTCCTCATATACTGCCTTCTATTCTTCCAGTTTCTTACAGCTCCTTGGAATTACCCTTCTATTCTTAGGTCTCTATGCTTGTTCTCTAATATCCCTGCTGCCATCCGCTACTTGGTCAGGGTAGCAAGATCCTGTTCCTGTGTGTTTAGTGACAGTTTTGCATGATGATTCTAACAATATGTTGTCACTTCATCAGTGTTTTAATAGGTATATTTTCTCTACTGACAGGATGGAAAAATTAATCTTGAAAATGAAGAGGAGGAGGAAAAAGACGCGGAGGAGGAAGAAGAGGAGGAAGGTGGGAAGGAAGGTGATGAGAGTGAAGAAGAAAATGAGGAAGAATCTACTAATGAAGATGAGGAGGATGGTGCTGCAGATAGCCATTCTGATCTTGAGTCTGACCTTGAGAGTGAAGAAGAAGCTGCAGGGAATACAGAACAGAAGAAACACAAGACAAAGGAAAATGGATCAAAGAATGTGGAGGAACTAGATCCAAAACTGAAAGCTGCTAAATCAGAGCTTCCTTATACATTTGCTGGTAAGCAAAGGACTGGTCCAGAGATTCCTGTTGTCTTCAGGGGGTTTATAACCAGTCTCTTTCTCTGCCCTGTATGATCTCAGATATACCTCTTCATCCATGAAGTTTTACTTTGTAGTCGTCTTCTACTATTTGAAGAGTAGCCTGTAACTGCAGTTCTTAGTGATCAGCCTCAGTCATGCTGTGAGCAGTGGAAACAAGATCTGTTTAATTCCAGAGCTGTTTCTGCTCTTCAGAGCAGCCTTAGAATTGAAAGATAAATACTGGGGTGACAAATGAGAATATCCGTACTCCTTTCTGAAGGTCACCATATGTCCAATCCAAAGTGCTGGTGTTTGCACAAGGGAAGACAGAAGGGAAGACAGAATAGTATTCTGTTATCTGTAATTAAATGAGAAAGGGTCATTTTCTCTTGTGTTTGGATTGACATTTTCGTCAGAGAAAAGTCTTGGAGAGGCTTCACTTCTGAGGTTTAATCCCGGTGATAAAACATTGCAGTGTTGTTAGAGACTCCTTTTGGGTCTGTGCCTAGGAAGAAGGAGGAGGACCGTTTCAAATAGTACACAAAACATTCATTAATATCAAGTATTTAATACACTTAACTGTTGTCCTAGTGTAGATTGCTCTGACAAAAGTATCTGTTGCAAGATTAAACAACCTTTCAAACAACTTCCTCAAGTGCTTTCATTTTTCTATGAAAAGGAGTTATATTATATTACGCAAAGCCTCTTAAATTGCATTCAGGTTTTAGTTTAACCAGAAAGCAGTGACATTAAAAGAATTAAAAAAAACAGTTAGGATGTTATCTAGTATGTAGTCTTATGCAAAGATTGGCATATATATTTTTAATATATATTTTTTATATATTTATATATGTATATTTATATGCCAGGGTGTTTTTTATTATTGTTTTCTGTTAGTGACAAGATCCTTACTTTTCTTAATATCCTTCATGCAAAAGCTAGTTAGGTACAAATTAGACGTAGAGCTAATTGTATTATGGTAAATTTATGGTTGAAGGTGTGCTTAAATTTAGTTCTGCTTTCTGTGTGTCAACATAGTTGTGCTCAGCTTAGGCAGCAAATACAGGATGAATTGAATGATTCATAATCGTTGAAGAACGTTTTCTAACTTATGTTCATCTATTTAATGCTACATATATACAGATAGTTTATTAGTGTTTAATAGGTGGTCATTTAAAAGTTGTAGGGTGTCTTTTTCTAAATAATAACTTTTTTTCAAATTGGAAGTTTGTTAGATGTTCACTTGAATTAAATATGTGAAGTATGAGATTTTTGTCTGTTCACTTTTTCTTTTCACTTTCTAGTTCCTGAGTCCTATGAGACATTTAAGTCTTTATTGGCTGGAAGAACAATAGAACAACAGCTTACTATACTGGAGAGAATTCAGAAATGCAATCATCCAAGTCTTGCAGTGGGAAACAAAGCAAAGTTGGAAGTATGAGGGTTTTGTTGTTTTGTTTTGGTTTAAGGTTTAAAATTAACCTTGAATTCCAGAGTAAGTTTTAGTAGACATTCAAGAAGCAGTATAAAACATACGTGCTTCTATGTTGTGAATAGCAGTAGAATCAAAATACCACTCTTAATTTTTGAACTTCTGTGTCACTGTTCTTTTGTGCTGTTTAAGAGTATGTTGAAAAAAGGACCTAATAATTTTAACAAATTATGCTTCTTGCAGAAATTGGTCGGCTTCCTTTTGGAGTATATTGGGGAGTTAGCAAGTCTGGATTTACCAGAGCTCAGAACAATTGACAAGCTGGTCCTGTAAGTAATAAATCCTATGGACTTCTGCTCTTTTATGATTTTTAAAGAGAAAAACTACCTAGGGTAAAGCATTTAGCATATTGGTTGTTTCAAATATTTCTATAGGGATTGTAGGCAGCTGGTAACTCTCCAGGTCTGTAGTGTTTTAGCTTTGTTTCATGTATTATTATTTTATATTTATGATTTAGAAGCAACTAAATCAAAAATTATCTCATAAGGCCCAATGAAAAAGACATGTATCTGTAAACTGAACGTATTGCAATGCTAATCTATATCGTGGGTGGCTGTTCCTAAAAGCATAATAATTTGTTTCAGGGACTTTATTATTGTAATGTAGATGGAACACAAGAAATCTTCCTGCAGGTGCTTAAAAATCTGTTTTTTATTAAGATCAATGGTGTAATGATTATGACTTACATTTCTTGTTAATAGGCCATTGTACAATCTTTGCCAGATGTTTCCTGAGGCAGCTAGTGACAGTATTAAGTTTATCCTTCGAGACGCTGCACATGATATGGAAGAAGTAATTGAAGTCAAAGGCCGTGCAACATTTCCAGGTTTAGACACGGTAACGAATCCATACTGCTAGGAAAATATCTTGTTCTTTCCATTAGTGCAGAACTGCCACTAAATATGAGATGCCTTGAATTATTAGCATCTACCACTTCTTAGATTTCCCAATATTTAAAATTGCTTCTCTAGAGATAAAGGGTAACAACACTCCCCACCCCTAAAAGACAAAAAAATCCTGAGAAATAACCAACCCCCTCCACAGAGGTTATTCAAAATAGAAGTGCTATTGTAGTATTAATAAGGGAAAAATATCTTAAAATTGCTTCTCCAGTTTTCATAGCAGAGTATTCTTTATTTTCCTAATGAAACATAAATGAGTAGTTCTAGGAAGAAGTCGTAGTGTCAGTTATGTCCTGATTTCTTTAATTGTGTTAAGTGCAAATGTTTAAAAATCTCCTAGATTAAAAAACACAGCAAGGAAATATTTTTACGAGTATGAAAATACAACGATTTTTAGTACTTTGTGTTTGATAATTGCTGAATTAGTGACTCAGAATTGATCTTTGCTTCTTATGTTAGTAATATTTAAAAATTTCAGTGACTATGCTAACTGTGAGCAGACTCCTTTTTCAGTGTCGAGGTAAATAGCTGTTAGGGAATTCAAGAATGGAACATATGGAAAACGAATATTTGTTTATGTTGTAAAATTTCAAAGACAAACCATAGATCAGTAATCCAAGGGGAGCTCCATGTTTTCTGTCTCCCAGCTTGATGAAACAGTGCTGCCTAATGGCATAATCAGACTATTGAAAGAAAATAAACTGAAGGATTTACGTAGAAGATTTGGTTTTTACAAGTTGGAAAATATTTATATTGAGTTCTTTTGAAGAGTCGTTCTTCAGGATGTTTTGGATTTTGTAGGAAATGTATTGTAGGGAGCTTTTAACTTCTATTTTTATTTTGTCACTGTCACCCTTATGGCACCAATCATCGTATTTTAGGGTAGAATTGTATCGCTCTCCTCGTCTCAAAGCACTTGTTTGAATGAATGTTCCTTAGACCAGTTTCTGTTTATGACAGACACTTCATTGAAAGAAACAAACTTTACTTGCATCCAGCTCGCTGTGTAAATAACCACTTAGACAATTTTCAGAATTACCTCACAACTGATGTTTCACCTCCTTTTGGTCTTAACAGGAGGTCAATTGTAGCTTGCTAACAGTTCCCCTTAGTAAAAGTGTGCCTAATCATGGTTTAGTTCTTTTGGCTGCAACCACTCTTTGTTGATGCGTGCTGGTGTCTGAGGGGCTCAGGCACTTAGTTGTCTGTATTGAGGCTTTGTAGAAAGGTGTCACAGGTCCTGTGTGGCCCCTTGCTCATTTGTTTATGTGGTTTGAGAGTATATGATTGCAGTGGGCTGAAGAGGGTTAGATTTTCTTACAGAGTAAATGGAGTTGGAAGGCGTAGTTCCCTCTTGGTTGGTCTTTCAGCTGCCTTGTTGAATTAATGTGTTGTCAGACCTATAATGGAAAATCCACTTTCTCGTGTAACTTAAACTGTCACCTCAGTAAATAAGTCACATATCAGATTTCTCAAAATTAAGTATGTTGTAGTATTTTTAGACTACGTGGCAGTAATTCATCAGTTACATATGTGTAGAGTCAAGATCCTGGGAATGATATCTTAACAGTATTTTTCATTACTTTGTTTTATGTGCTATCAGCTTATTTATTTGAAAATTACGTCTCTGCTGTTCCCAACTTCTGACTTCTGGCATCCAGTTGTAACACCTGCTTTCATATACATGAGTCAGCTACTTACTAAGGTATGTCTAAGGTATTGTATCTCAGTGTGTAACTTCATTGTCTTGTTTCTTCCTCGGACTGCAAATGTGTGTGCTAGCATTAATGTATATACTGGACACATACTGAAAAGGCAGCTCTGTGATCAGTGTAGTCACAGATAGTAACTGGAAGAAAAACTGAAAAGGAAAAAACTGTTGCAGAGTACAGTCCAACTCACAAAACCATGTCTAATATTGTCAAGCTGTCAAACAAGAGTTCCTGATATAGCAGATTGTATAGGACTGATAGAACAGGCTGAATGCAGTCTGAAACCATTATTAGTGATTTTTCTTCCATATATTGCATTTATTCTTCCTTGAAAATTGGCACTATTCGTTTTCCTTGAAAGGTACCTAATGCAACTGATTGCAGTTAAAATGTGTCCTTATGTTTTCTATCCAAATATCCTGTTTATGTGTTTCAAAAGTCTTGAGCTAGTTTTTTCTGTTGCTGCCACATATCCAAGTTGCTCAGAGCTCCATGTTTTCCTGGTTCATTTCTGAAAATGGATATGGAGCATTGGAGAGCAAAGAAGTAGGACTAAAATTGAAGAACAGGCCAGATGACATAGTGAGCAAGCAAAAAGAAGCTATTGTTTGTGATTTAGCACCTTCTAGTGGCTAAAACAAATCTGACAGACTTCTTCCTCAGTTCTGGATGCACTCCTTAGTGAGGGTAACAGAAAACCAAAGACTATAACTTTACAGATTTTAAGAGTACAAATTACTTAATATTTTTCCTTTTTGGGAAGTCCTGTATTTGTTTGTGATGTATAGAGTTTTAATTATGAATATTTTGTGCTTTTTTTTTTTTCTTTTAGTGTCGCATCACAACATTGCAAGATGTTATTAAAGGGTTGTTTGTATGCTGTTTGTTCCTGGAATATGTATCTTTCTCCAAAAGATTTGTACCAGAACTCATCAATTTTCTCCTTGGAATACTTCACATATCTCTACCCAAAAAACAAGCCCAAGGTGAGTAAATGTGTAATAAATTTCAGTACTGGGGTGTATCTTTTAATTTTCAATAAAAATCTTTCACATGAAATTTGTTTTGAACAAAAGACCAAAATCATCTGCTAACTTAGCCATACGTAACCTTGATTCTTGGGCATCTTGTTGTTAACTAGATCCTGTAGTAGTGTTGGCAGGAAGGAAAGAACTGAAGTTACTAAAGGAAATGAAGTCATGTTGCCCACAGTGCAGTATTTTTGTAATATTTTTGCTCTAAATAGACTGTGATTGGGCTGTGTGCTGGAATGCACAGCCCCAAACGGATTCTCAATGAGTACCCTGTATCTTCAAAGTAAGGCAGCAGCTAACACTGCAGATACCCTCCCTCTTCAGCTAATAGCCATGCCATCGAGATAAATGAGAGAAATATATCACAAAGTTGGTATTCATTCTTTTTATTTATGTGACGTGGATTTGTTGTAGGGTAACAGAGGGCAGCTGTCACCACAGGGAGAGTAAAACTGTTCAGTTTGATCCATATGCTAGCAAATTATTTGCCTTTCTTCCTCTTTCTTCAAATTTTTTTTTGATTCATTTCTAACTTTAAAGTTATTCTGGATCTGGGGCTTTTTTGTTGACAAGTTTAGTGACAATAATTCATTTACAAGGAGCTTCATCAGAGCATAGTAGCTAAATGTGTCAGTATCTCTGGGTCACTCCGAGTGTCAGCATGCATGAAGAGAGTGCAGGAAGGATATTCTGAAAGAAATTACTTGTTGGCAATCTGACAAGATGTCTGAAATTTAATGAACTATAGGCTACTTATGAAAATACTTGTCACTCTTGGTAAGACTCCTGAAGAGTCTGTGTCCTCTAGGTGGTCATCAGTCTCGTGAGGAAGGTTCAGCTTCTGTTGCTGTAGTATTTCAGTACATCTTCACTAGTAGTTAGTGGTTGTCTTGCAGCTCCCTCTTTTTCCTGTAGGATTTTTATGACTTTCCATGCTGGCATTTTTTAATTTTTTTTTTTAATTCTTGAGCTGCTAATGATCCCTTTTTTCAACAAGCCCAGCACTACAGTTTCACATTTATTTTCCTGTGTGGCTGTACCCCACAGACTTTCTCCCAGCTGCTTCTCACAGCTTAGCAGTTTCCTCTGAAGTGTGAGCCAAGGTTACACAGCTGGGCTACATCAGAGCTAAGCCCTGGATTCTCAGAACACCGACAGCTGAACTCTTAGAAGGAGCTGGGAAGAGGTTACAGAGTGGGTGGGTTACATAGTACTGAAAGTATTTTCTCCTTTGTGTACTCTCTTAGGAATATTTGATCTACAAAGTGGTTTGGTACACTTAAAATATAGGATTCTGCAAAATCAGATAAACTATTTTAAAATGTTTAGTGGTAATTGTTGATCAAGTGTTAACCTTTTTTTATTTTCCTTGTATTTCTGTTAATGATTTTGCACTAGTTAAATATGCATGGTGTTGTTTTCTGTTAGCAGTTAGGAAAAGGTCAATAAAAGAGGTTAGAAGCTTCGTGCTCTATAATGTTGATATACTGTCACTCCAAACAGTTTATTTGGGTTCAATTTTGACAATAAGTAGAATCAGCAAATATAGCTCTTACTGTTATAATTTTATGAACTTGTTCCATAAATTTCTCACATGAAGAGATATATGGAATACAACTTCATAAAAAACTGAAATACAGTCTGCTTTAGACTTAAAAAAACAATTATTATCTTAAAAAAGGAGAAATGCTGGAAATGGAGGGAGTGGGGAGGACTTGTCATTGTTGATAGCCTTAGCTAATGGAATTGTTGATGTGGTCTGCTGTCCTCTTACAAATAGAGCAGATAAAGCACGTGATGTATCTTAGTTCCAAATCTTGCATATGTCTGTATGTGTCATAATCTCTCACAAATTTGGATCTCAAACATTATTAATCTTTATGTAAATATCCTGTTTTCTGGCCTGTCTGTAAAGAAACAGGTTCTAGAGTATGTAAATATTCTGAAATTTCAGTTTGAAAAAGTTTTGGTTTTTTTTTTTTTTTCAAAAGTTCCATTGCAAGCTTTCAAGATTTAAGGAAACCGAGAAGGAAGAAAAAAAAATGCAGCACAGACTGCAACTTATTTTCTCTGTTGGCCCTGAAATTCCTTAGATGCACCTCTCATGTTGCTCTACAAATACCGTTTCACTGATCAGCTTATCTAGCAGAGTGATTGTTGTTTTCTGTATGCCCTGCCCCAGTATGCTTTTTGTGTTTCCTGCTCTTCTTGTTTTAAAACTGCTTAGCTGGAGTGGGAGAGGACTCTGCAGTGTTTATCTGAGGGCTTCTGCTGAGAGGTCATGTGAGAGGCTCAGTGATGTACTGCAGCTGTGGGCTCTCCCTGCTCCAGCTCACTGTGCTGCTTGCCCACTTTCTACTCGGAGCCTTGTACTCACATGCCCTTTCGTCTTAGGCATATCCAATACTCCATCGTCACTGGCAATTTAACTGGGCATCCTGTTCCCCACAGGGCAGACATGTACCTATGTGCCTCCTCTTTTCCAATGCATACCTATGATTGTGCCTGTTGTCCAGTGTTTTCCATCATTTCAGAAAAGTCTAATAATGATAAAGTATTTTTAAGGCATCATAACTGAAAATGTAAAATAAAGAGTTGTTTCTTCTTCTTTCAGGAAGACTGCATAGAATTGATCCCATTAATGATTATTGTTATTGGTTTTTAGGGTAGGTATACTGTGGTGTATCCTTTCACACCAGTGGGGAAAAATTTAGAATTGCTTTTGGTGTGTGATAAGCAGGATCTGGAAAGTTGGCAGAAGCAAAATCTGCCATTGAGTGCTGTGACTCGATTAAAGGAAACCAGCAGAACTGAAACGAATCATATCAGGTATGTGAGGAATATGAGCAGAAGAAATCCCTGGCCATCTTTTGGGTAATTTCAGTGACAGTGCTCTTTAGGAGTAAAAATAGGAGCAGTGGGATTTTCTGCTGAACAAGAAAACCAAAAAACAAAATAACTGATTCTTTTTCAAAGAAGTTTTTGAACTTCAGAACCAGTACACTTTTAAAACCAGTATAAAAACTTCTTACTCTGCAGAAGTGGCAAAGACAGAGCATGGCTTGTGCACTGACACAAAGATTTGTTGCTAATGGATTTCTTGGGTATTTGCTTATAGTAGGAAAGTGAAATTTTTAGTCTGAGTTAACAACTAGAAACAGCCTTGTAACTGGTTCTGTCAGGTGTTCTTAGTAATAGATGCTGCTAATGCTCCCAAATTTAATTAAATTGATTCATTTTATTTGAAAATCCACTACAGTTTTGCAAGTGAAATTGTGACACGCTGTTGTCCTTTAACAGGTTGTCGTGTCTAGCCCTGTGTTTTGACCTTATTAAAAAATGTGCAGCTCTGTATGAGTCTTTACCATCGTTCCATGAAATAATGCGTCCTGTCCAAATACTTCTTACACAACATGTGCCAGTGAATGAATATCCTGAACAACTACAGGTAGGTGTTCCTCAAGAATGAACTGATATAATTGTGTTATTAAGAAATTCTGTGATTTTCATCTGTGCTTATAGAAACAAAAATCAAGTATAACTACCTTACTTGAAACAGGGACGTTCTTCATTTGTCTAGAAATGCGGTTCAAATTTTTTCATCTGTCTCTTCTGAATATAGCAGAATTGTCCTCTCTTCAAAGAGGCATCATGAGATACCTTTAGAAAGCAAGGTTTTGTAACATAAGTGATGTAAAATGGCCTATAAACAAAATGAACAATCATTCTTAAAAATAACTCTGAAAGGCAGAGTTAAACTGGTTTTAGTCTTACCTCATCCTCCATTAGGTGAAACTACCTGTGGACCTTTCTTATTGTCCACGATACCATCTTAATAAACTTCCAGAAGTGTTTAATAATCATCTAGCCTGGAAGGCTTACAGCCTTTCAGTGTTAGCAATGTCTTAATGAATAGCAGTGATTTTACCTGGAAAAAGAACGTATGGAGAGAATGTTACTGTTGATTCAATTTATGGTATTTTCTGAATTATGGTGTCTTTGAGAATGCTTTTAAAATTGTAATTCGATTTGTATTTTCAGGAGTGGTATCACAGTGCTCTGAGAGAGCTAGAGAACAAAGTAAAACACTATACCCCACTGGTATGTGAGAAAAAGAAGCCAGTACCATTGAAGCAGTACACACCTAAAATTGTGAAAGTGTAAGTAAAGCAATGCTTGATGCGAAGGAAATGTGTTTAAATGTTAACATTTTCAGCAAGCTAGAAGGATTTGGAAAACAGTACATAAAATAGACAACTGGTTTTCTACTACATTTTGTGCACAAATCACAGGGGACCAGCCACTTGGGTGGTAGGGAGTGAAAGGAAAAGGAAGGAGAAATTCTAAGAAATAGAGCAGAGATTATCTTGTGAAAAAGTAGCACCAATCATGTCTCGCCCATATAATCAATTGTAAATTAATAAATTTCAAGATGAAAAGAGGTTGCTTTTATATCTAGTCAGATACTTTACCAAGTGCTCTGTCAAGCACTCTTCTGAAGAACACCAATGAGTAATCAATATCTATATGAACTATATGAAGGTAAGGATGGATGGTGAAAGTACTGAAAGGGCAGCACTGCTTGACGGGTGCAAAAGATAAGGCAGAGTCTTCCTGTACTCTGCATCTCAGATCATACCAAATAATCAGTCAGATTAAGTGCTCCTTTAAACATTCTTACTTGCCCCATTCCTTTCTTCCCCCCAGCCAAGCAGCTTTATACCTTACAACAGTAGCAATGACAAAAAACATGGGGTTTTTTTCAGCTTTTTTACAGAGCTTGCAATGATCGTGTGCATTTTTGTATTCTGTTTTGGAATCAAATTTTAATAACACTAGTTTCATTTTGTAGATAATAGAACAGTATTCCGATGCAGAAGTCTGCCTTATTTTTGCTGCTAACCTATTTAGCCATGTTGGTTATCCACAGGGACATAAATTGTCTGCCTTATTTACTCTGATAATGGAAGAGGACAGCTTTCCCTTGTCATACACGTTCATCCCCAAGTAACTGATTAGACTTTTGCTGTAGAATTCACCCACAGAGACAGTCTGCAGAAATCTGAAGTATTTTGGGGAGATTCCATCTTTCTCCAGACATCTTTCATTCTTTTACTCTCTTTTTCAGTCTGTTCAAAATGCAGGGGGACTGAGGTGTAAATGTCTGCTTGTCATCTGCATGATGATGACATGTAGTATGTTCATTGGACAGCTCCTTATTTTGCAAATAATATGCAGGAACTAAAATACTGAGTATTCATACAAAACTTCACTTCTTATAAACATGAAAAAGTTGGTTTTGATAAGTTGTTCTGTGCTTACACATACATTCTCATTTCAGTTTAGAGTTTGGAAGAAAGCAGGCAGGCAGCAAGAAGGAGCAGGAAAGAAAGCAGTTGATTCAGAGGCACAAACGTGAACTTAAAGGAGCCATTCGTGAAATTCGGAAAGATAACCAGTTTCTGGCTAGAACACAACTTTCAGAAATCATGGAGAGGTAATGTAGTCTTTGTTTCAGCACCAGTTTGGGAGTTGTTCTACTGTGTGTTCATTTCTTTGCTGCATGGTAATTATGATCAACGATACTAAACTTCAATTAATAAAATTGGACAACTTGGGGAAAAGCAGATATTTTCAACAGATACCACGTTAAGTGTTTTCAGCTTTGCGTTTTCATTCATTTCATTTCTTTGCATTTGTAAGATGATACAGATGTTATTATTTAAAGTGTGTGCTTTTAAGAGTTGCTTTTCAGAACTTAATAGTTTTTGTCTAAATATACTTACTTATTACTTACTAATAATGTTTCTGAAATATTTTATATGTTGATTGATTGTTTTGCAGAGACTCAGCCAGAAAAAGAAAAGTGAAAGAGCTACTCGGTAGCCTTGCTACACAGGAAGGTGAATGGAAAGCAATGAAAAGGAAAAGAGGGAAGAATTAATTGGAACAATGTACAGCAGGAAACTTTTTTTTTAATAAATAAAATACCCCAGTTCTATGCCTTTTGAACAGATTTTAATTGCATTGTTTGGATGCATTCCTCCTGAGGAGACAACATCATCAGATCTGTCTGAAAAAGTGAACCTGCATATTGGAAGAATCCACAGGTTTTCCTAAAGAAAATAAAAGCAACACTTTTGTATCTGGTATGCTTCTATTTATTTTAATAACAGAGACTATTTGGATGAATAATCAAAATTCTTCAGTGTATGTGACCAAGTTTTAGACTAACTTGAACTACACATACACAAAAAAGTTGCACAGCTGAAGCCTTTTGTTATCTTTTTAATATTGAATAATTGCAGGCAGCTCTCATAGTAGTATATTTGTAATTTAATTAGTCTGTAGCATTGGGGCATTCTAATTCATATATTCAATGGAGTGATGGAATTAACTTTTGAGCAGGAGTCCTTTGCTAAAGCTGTACATCCATTTATCTCTCCAGTAAGTTTTGAATTGAGCACAGCTCTGAAATTCTTAATAGTCTAGGGTGGTTAACCCGAATTCCTCACTGTCTGATTTAAGTGAGCAGTGAAATCCTTAACTCTTCCACTGATTTTACCATGTAGATCTAATTACTGATAATGCCCAGCGCGACCTTGGAAAACATCTGCTCTTCAAATAGAGCCAGTAAATACTTCTAACATTTTTTTTTATATATACTATATTAGTGAAGAAATATTGCAGTGAGACAAAGAGCATCACAGTTATTTAAAGGTAATAGCCTGAACTAAGTTCACAATTCAGGTATTCACTCTAACCTAACTATTTGATGATTGGTGACAACTGTGATGCATGGAAGAAAATTGCAATAATTTCTTGGAAATGAAAATGAACCCCCCTTTCATAATTATGCTTCAAATTCAGACTAAAGAACAAACTATAAAGAACATCCTATAAAGAATGAACAAACGGCCATGGTTCTTCACAAAAGCAAACAAATCAAATAGCAGCCAAAACTCGTATTTTCAAACACTATTCTAGGTCTGATCTCTTGCGTTTTGGCCAACAGGTAATGCAGAACTGGTAATGCTTATCTACTCTTTGGGAAGAAAGAGGTAAATGGTGGCAGTAAATCTGATTTAACACTTGGGCCTGAATGTTTCCAGACTGACTTAGAATGTTGTCTTTGTTCAGTGTTTTTGTTTGAGACTGGCAATAGAATCAGGACTGAAACTAGGAAGGGAGAGTTGGAACACTTAAGCCTTGCATTTAAAGAAATGACAGAACTACCTTTGTCAGGTAAGTCTTGTTAAAGGTTTACCTACATATGTAGGTTTGAAGAAAACTTCTTTTATTGTATCTCAGAGCAAGTGTAGCAATGCAAGTAATGTGTGCCTATCACCAACTTTTTGGCTTGCAAAACCAGTTGTACTCAATTTTAAAATAAGCTGGATACAAAGTATGGATGGGGGAGATACTCATGTAACAAAAATTAGAACATTTCTGTGTTTGAAATCCATTTGTGCTTCTGAAAGCAAATGTATTTTCAGTTAACCTTTCACTTCGAAGGTTAATAAACCTCCTCTTTTACTGCCATTTAGCACAGTATGGATTTTTTCTTTTTAAAAAAAAAATCTTTAAAACCAAAACTTTTTACATAGTTCAAGCCAAGAACTTAACGACTGAAGTAATGAGGAAGCAGCTAACTTCCTATTTCATGCTAAAAATGAGCACTTTCAGTTTGGGGTTTCAGTCCCAGTCAATTTCTCCTTTGCACAAATAAACTGTAAAAAGGTATTATTGTTTATCTGACCTTATTTTTTCCAACAGCAAGTATCTTCTGAGGATTTACCCAGCAGGGTGTTAGAATCACAGAGAGGCTGACAGCTGCACTTAGATTCTGGGACAGTGAATTTTGATACCACTTGCAGCTTATTATTCCTCAGTAGGGGAGGTAAGAGAGAAATAAGGGAGAGACAACTAAGATGGGATGAGTGTTTGTGGGAAGGGAGGTTTTTCGGGACAAGAATGAGAAGGGATATCTTGCAATGCTGATGGAAAAAGATAAAGGACTGGGAAACCTCAGTTTATAAACTTGCATGACTGTTTTGGAATGCAAGATTGAGAGTAGTTGTGTTTGCAGTCACACTTGAGTGAAAATCACTGCATTTTCATGAATTTTACTGTCTATATTTAAAATGAGATTTAATATTATAAACCTAGGATTAATGGCAATGCTTAGCATCTAGTATTTTACGTGACTAAGAAAGCAGGACTACCTAGTCTTGCTTCAGCTGAGTAATCAGTATAATCTGATAGTTTTGGCAGTTGTGGTGCTCTGTTGTGGTAAAAGGTGGTAGAAGGGTGTGGGCATTTGGACTACAAAAGGCCTAGACAAGCTCAAGAGTCAGCAAACCCTTTCTCATGGAGTTTCTTGACCACAAGCACATTCACTAATTATTCTCTCATCTTTGTGTTGCTGTTAAACCAGGAATGGCCATAACAGACCTTTTGACACATCTCTGATGCATTATGAGTCTGTTAATTATTAGCCAAAAAGAAAGGGAGCTATTCTGTAACTACAATCAAGCCATGGAACACGAAAAAGGAAAATTACCATTTTGCCTTTAGTTCAGCTACAGTTCAAGGTAACTTACCTGTCAGCATTAGCTATCCCAGAGAATAGTTACCCCAAATATGAATACTGTAAAGAATAGGGTGAGAATAAAACTGTTCAGTGGGAAATTGCATAAATTACAGTGTTTATGACAGCATGAAATGCTTCCTCACCAGTTGGGTCTTCCGTTTGTCAGTTGAAAGCTGGCGTGCAGTTTGAGATTCTCAGTCATGTCTTGCAGAAGTTATTATCTGCCATGGTGTAAGGATATTCTGTGTTAAGCCATCACCTTTTGCCCTCGGCTTCTGCTGTACGGAGGAGCTGGGGCTGTGCTGGAGCTCAGCAGGTAGAGTGTATTGTAAAGGAAAAATGGAGCTCCTGCAGCTTTTTTGGGCTGAGGCTGTTGTCTCAGCCTGTTCAGCTATAGGAACTCGTGGGGCCGCTTTCCTCTGGAGTGCCTTCTGGGCACTTGGAAAAGATAGACAAATGCTATGACATAAAACATTTGGCAGCTTTATCGTAATGGCATTAGTCACAATCTGCATCTGCGAGGTGCTGTTTATTCAGGGAGCCAAAACCTTCCTGGAAGATGTGCTCCTTGTGGTGTGTGACATGAGCTTGTTGGCTGAGCTAAACGGGCACATTCTCTGTTTATGAGAAGGTGCAGAGGAGCTCAGCAGTCCCCTGGGACTGCAGTGTTACAAAGGGTGTTCACTGAAATGATTGTTTGTCTACTTCTGATCTTCCCCCCCCTTTTGTCACTTGTCCTAAGACAGAGGACTGACAAAGCTTTTCAGTCTTAAATGGATTGCATCTTGCATAGTTTAAATGACTGGTTATTTGTAAGGAGTTTTGGGTTTTTTTCTTCAATAAATTAGGTCTGAACCACGCAGTCTGAATGCTGAGTATAAAACACTAAGAGTTAACACTATTGATCTTTAGCAACCGAGCAAGGAAGTAAAAGCCAGAGTGGAAGAGGCATTAATTTGAGCTAAAACACCAAGACTGACAGGAGGAAAAAACATGAACCTTTATAAATGAAGTCTAAAAACCACACTTAAGTTATTACCTGTCAGACCTGCAAGGTTTTTGGACTCAGCTTTCACTGGGATGGAATGGGCAATGACCTGTGTGGTTCTACAGCGCAGTGTGTTCACATGCAGGATTGTATGACGTGGTTGAGTGCAATAACACAGTTGCTCAGTGATCTGGGGAAGCTTCAGACTGGTAGGTGTAACGACAGGAAGAGCTGGATTTGGGGGTTTTTTTAAACACATCTGAATTCAAATGGTGGTTATATACAATGATTCAGAGGCAGAAAAATATACTTACGTGTATTTTCCAGGTATTAAATGATTATTCATGCTTACGCTGGAGTACCTCAAAGCAGAAGTCTGCCTCCAAGTCAGCAACAATCCTTATGTAATGTTCAGTTTTCAGACCATGTACCACCTCTATCAAATTCCTCTGCTCACATCAAACCGAGTAGATAAAATGCTCAGGTTGTAGCTCACTATTTGATCTAGCTGGTACATTAATCCTGATGTTATGCTTAGATAAGGTCCTCCACGTCTAGTCAGTATGGGAATCCATGACAGAGATGTCAGTGTTGAGTAAAAGTCCTCATCCAAGTGCTAATAATGATAAATCTACACCACTGCCAGGACTGTATTACCTTGAAGCAGAAGTCCTTTCATCACCTTCATTAATTTGCTTTAAACACTTTGTTGGCTGGCCCTTAGATATTTACGGAGACAGATGTGCACAGTCCACTTGTAAGGATGTACTCATGCTTCAATGAGGCAGCTGGACACTGGGCACAGCTGGATCAAAGAGCAGTGCTGGACTGTGCTATCAATATCAAATCTATTCATGTTCTCTGTACTAAAACCCTAACTGCTTAAAGAGAGCAGTTTGTTTTAGGAACAGTTACATCTTTTGCAACTACCTTTTTCTGTTTGTTAGATACCAGGAAACTCTCACTTACCAAAACCGCAGTAAACTGCTGCTGTGACAAAAGAGCATCCCTTTCCCTTTGGAACGAGTGTGTTTTCACAGCACTGTGCCCAAGTGGCCTGTGTCAGGAACAGCGTGGCGAGCAGGACCTGGGCAGTGATTGTGCCCCTGTATTCGGCATTGGTGAAGCTGCACCTTGAATCCTGTGCTCAGTTTTGGGCTTCTCAGTACAAGAAGGACATTGAGGGGCTGGAGTGAGGCCAGAGAAGGGCAACAAAGCTGGTGAAGGGGCTGGAGAACAAGTCCTATGAGGAACTGCTTGAGGTTGTTCAGCTTGGAGAAGAGGAGACTGAGGGGAGACCTTATCACTGTCTGCAACTGTCTGAAAAGAGGCTGTGACGAGGTGGGTGCTGGGCTCTTCTACCAAATGACAGGACAAGAGGAAATGGCCTCAAGTTGTGCCAGGGGAGGTTCAGACTGGACAGCGGGAAAAATTCTTCACTGGAAGGGTTGTCAGGCAGTGGCACAGCTGCCCAGGGAGGTGGTAGAATCCCCATCGCTGGAGGTGTTCGGGCAGCTGAGGCGCTCAGAGATATGGTTTAGTGACTGGACAGGTGCCGCTGGACTCGATCATCTCCAAGGTCTTTTCCAGCCAGGCGACTCCACGATTCACTGTCCGCCACGGGACAGTTGTACCGGGGCGCGGCCCCAGCTTCGCCGCGGATTCTCCGGCCCCGCCCGGGCGCCTCCCTCGAGCCGGGGTCAACCCCCCTCGGGCGGGCGCTGCCTCCCCGGTGCGGGGCGGCGGGAGCCGCGGCATTCCCCGCCGGAACAGGAAGGCGGCCGGGGCGCCGCGAGGGCCGGGGAGGAGCCGCAGCATCCCCGGGGAGCGCTCTCGGCCCCGCGGAGCGGTAGGTGGGGGGAGGACGGCGGGTGCAGGCTCGGCTCTGCCCGGGCGGGCGGGGGTCCTCACTGCTGACACCGCATCCGTCGCCCCAAGCCAGTCCCCTTCCCTCTGGCTGTCTGGGAAATGGCTTTTTTTGGTGTTTGGGTTTGGGTTTTTTGTCTTATTTTTTGCCTTTTCCCCCCCTCCCCGATTGAAACCGCTCCTGACACGAATCGGGACTTTGTGAAGGAGTCGAAGGAGCCTTCCCAAGGTACAGCAGGTAAAGCTGGGTCTAGGAAATTCTAGAGGGAGGAAGGGGTGGTGAGAAAACGGCGGAAGGATGAAATTCTTCCTGCTGGCAGATGACAAATCTGTTGGTGCGTTAGGACAAGGCCAGCTTCGTGGCTGATTCCTTCCTGAGAGGCAGAGCATCGCTCCCCATCCCTGCCCAGTATCCAGCCCCATTCCTGCCCGGCATCGACCCCCAGCCCTGCCCAACATCAAGCCTCATCCCTGCCTGTCATTGAACCCAGCACCGCAGGTTCAGGGTTAGATGCGACCCAGCCAGGGAGTCCTAAGAGGATGCCTGGGGAGAGCTGAGGCAGAGCTGAGTGTCAGCGACACGGGTGTCCAGAGAAACAACTTCCCTAAGCTGAAGATCCTCCCCCACCTCAGGCGTGTTCTCACAGAAATCAAGTGTCGTGGTAGAGGTGAAGTGTTTTGTTTTTGCTGACGGGATGCCAGGATCCATAAAATGCTTCCTGCCAAGCAAAAAATATGGAGAGGTTTGAACAACAAAGCTGATGGAGCATAAAGGCAGAAACATGTAGTACTCTGGGCTAGTGCGTAAGGGAAATTGCTACCACGTAGCCAAAAGTGGAGCTGAATGAAAGGTCAGTGCTGGCATCAATAAGTTCAAGCCACACGCCAGTTGAAATGGCCATGAGGGAGGGTAAGGTGTAAAGGGTGTCACCCTGTGTAAATAACCCTGGAATAAAATTCAGCTTGGTCATACAACTCAGTGGATGAATAAATGAATTGTGAGGAAAAACAACATAAAATCTGCCACAATGAACCCATCACTCAGCTGTTGGCTAGGACTGTGGAGTATTTATCTAAAGGAAGGGTTGTTTTGGCTCCAGATGCTCTTTTATCATTTGGGCAAACAAATCATGTTAAATATTTTTAGCAATGGTGAATTATCATTTTAAATAAAAAGATCCTGAACATAACCAAACTGCTCTGTTTGCTTAGCGTTAAGCTAAGAGTTTAATAAATGGATTTCAGGTGACCCCCTTCCATGGTTACTCGTGGTGTTTGAACTTTAATAATGCTTTGGTGCTAGTAAACTGGATTCACAGTTAAAGGAATATTGCAATAATATTTCTTACTGAGCTTAACAGAGCATTATGTCTTCAGTTAGTGTAATATGCTGTTACATGCACAAGTGCCTTCTGTACATGATATGATATGTCTTGTCTGGAATAGAATTTATATTAAGAATTGCCGTGTTTTCAGCCCTGACTTATCAAAGTCAGTGGGTATTTTGGTATTGATTGACTTTGAATGAAATTCTTTCTCCTTTTTAACACTTACAGTGCAACAAATGGATTTTTGCAGTAGAAGGGACAGCAGATGGGATTGTTTATGAATTGGATGTTTTACAAATGTGGTGTGGTGTTTCATGGTTTGTGTATTCTTCCTTAATATCTGTTGAAATTTAGGTTTTTTCAGAATATGAACTGATTTCTGTGTTTGTTAAATACTGAACAGGATATGGCCTGCATCCTTGTTTAGGTCTTTAAGACAGTTTTAGAGTATTATCAAAGAAAGTTGATAGTTCTCATAGTTCTGACGAACTAAAACACTGCCTAATCATTTGATGCACCAACTTGTATAACCTGTCAGTGGCTGTCATCCAGAAAACGAAAAGAATATCAAGATTTTGTTGTGTTGTTTCTAGAGTTGCTGTTGTTCTCCAGCATTTGTCTTGAAGACAGTATTCCTGCAATAGTTAGGAGGTCTGCCTTTTTTTTCTAAATTCTTATTACTTTAGTCATTTCTAGTATACAGTGAAGACATAAATAATCTTGAAGGCATAAGTAATCTATTAGTTACTCGAATGTGATTATTCAAAACAAGAGTGTCCTTTCTTATCTATTGAAAACATTTAGGAAAGTTGTATTAGCAATACTCACAAATTACAAACTAAATCCTTCTTAATTGTGTTTTATTTAAAGTGCTTCTATTTTAGAGTTATATAATAAGACAGGCCCTTATAGCCTGTTCTTGTTGCAAGCAGATGCTGAGATAATAACTGAGACTAGAGAGCTGAGGTTCCTTTTCTCTTGAAAACCAGGTATCTTAATATACCCATAGTGTATTTTTTTGTGAAGTCTGTAAAAAGCAAGAATGAATCAGAATGAAAGACCTGCAGAGTGCTTCCTGTTGACTAAATATAAGTGTAATTTTTCAGAAACAGAGCACCTGGGAACATGGCTCTGCAAGAGAGAGCAATCAGCAGCAGCTCCATCAATGACAAGCAAGAACAGAATTGTAGCCGTGTTATTATAATTGTCTTCCTGGCACTTTTCATCGACTTGTTGGGGTTTGCTCTCATCTTACCACTGTTTCCTTCCATTCTTGATTATTACAGCCAAACAGAGGTAAGCACAGGGAAAGTCAGCCTGCTGAAAATTTTAAGTGTGAGTTCTTTAAGGAAGGGCAGAAGAAAAATCCCTTGCCATGGGGCAAACCTCATAGCTGTAGGCAGAAGAATAATATCCAGCACATTTAAATGGTGCATGGGCTGAATTTGTGTGTGAACCTACATGAGACTCTTCCCTATTGCTTTTTCATTAAAATGAGGGATTTGTTTTGGGGAAAATTCAGGTGTTTCTTAGGGGCTAGTCCTGATAATTACCAGTATGTTTGTGACAACACTGCTGTTGCTAGTGAGACAGAGTAAACGAATATCCCTAATGGATCTGCATACTGCGGTTTGTCTAAGGACCAAAGAGATAAAATCTTTTACCCTACTTGAGTATTTCACACACTTGCTTGATCCTACCCACAGCATCATGTTCCTAGGTCTCAACTTCCATTCTGAGCAGGGAGCCAGCTGCTGCTCTGGGAATGCAGGGCAGAAAGTTGTGTTGGTTCCCTGCTGCACAGCTGCTTGCTGTTACCTCTCAGGTGTTGCTGGACAAGACAAAGATGCTGTCAGGGGAGAATTATTTTTGCAGCCCACACCTCTGTTTCATAGCCCCTTTACTACCCCACTCCACTGCAACTGTAGGTTTTGTCTGTCTCACAATCCCATCTCTAACCTGAAGTATGGGCTCTGACCTCCAGTATCTTCCCCTACTTCCAGGGAATTTCCTATAGCCAAGATCTTCACCTTCTTTTTGGGCCCCCCTTCTTTTTTTCAAGACTTCCTCCTCTTTTCAGGAAGCATTGTTTTTCACACCACCTCTTCTTTCTGGACCTACAATCCCCTGGTTCTTCCAGTCTAAATAGAGTGCACAGGAATCGAGTGCTTCTCATGTCACTTTATTAATTGAAGGATTCAGAACATACCACTTTCATTTGGTTCAGGATTTAGCAAGCAGCGGGCCTGATGATTTAAAAAAGTTTAAATTCAGACATTCCCCCACCGAAATACATACACCCAATTATCTGCTGCCTGTTAGCATTCACAGTTGAAGCTGGTTTTAGCCTATGCCAACTGATCAGTCAGGAAATTTTCCATGGGGGGAGGAGGAGGGAAGGAGTCATCTAACATTGTCTCTCGTTCACTAAGTTCTGATGGTGTCTTGGGAAATGAAGCAGAGAAACTGTCTTCGTGCTTCTATTTCCCAGCTGTCTGTTTTGCAGGATGGATTCTATTTGTCATTGCAACGTGGTGTGGACTGGTTTGCAGTGATGGTTGGGATGCCTCCAGAGCGGAAATACAACAGTGTCTTGTTTGGAGGTAAGGAAATTAAACAAACAAGCCAACAGACCAAAACAAAAAGTGTTGTTTTAAAATTATTTGCAGTGTTGATGTCAGGAATGATGAGGAAAATGACAAGAAATACAAAAAGCATATTTGTCTGTTACTGGATTTAGATTTAAATAACACAGAAAATGTCTCTCATAGTAGGCTATAAATTGTTTTGGTTTCATCACACTGATAGCAATGAAGAGTTGGCCAACCCAATCTCTTGTCATTTTCAGACACCTAGACAGGCAGGAGGAATAGGACAACAGGAACCTTAGGAAATTCACTAAGGGTGAATGCAAAGTCCTGCCCCTAGAAAGGAGGAGTCCCTTGCAACGGTACAGACTGGGCACTGACTGGTGGGGCACAGCTGTGCTCTAAAGGCCCTGGAAGTCCTGGTGAGCAGCAAGCTGAGATGAACCACCCTAGCAGCAAAGCACCAACAGTGCCTGGGCTGTATGAACAGAAGCAGAGCCAGTAGATTGAGGGAAGCAGTTGTCCACCTCTACTCAGCACTTGTTAGACCACATCTAGGGCATTGCAACCAGTTCTGCCCCTCCACCCCGGTACAATAAAGACAACCATAAACTGTAACGAGTTCAGCAGAGGGGCAGAAAAACAGAGGGCCTGGGGAGTCTGGGCTTGTTCAACCTGGAGCTATCAGCACCCTTCGTGTACCTTTGAGGAGGTTATTGAGAAGGCAGTGAGGCATTTCACTGGGGTGCGTGGTAGGAGAGGGAAAGACTACGAGCAGAGGCAGAAGCAAAGGGAGTTTCAGACTGGAAACAAGGAACTTCTTCACGGTGAAGATGGCCAATGGAACAGGTTGCCCAGAGAAGTTTTGTAGTCTCTGTCAAACCTAAGTGGATGAAACCTTGAACAATGTGGTCTGACCTCGTAGCTGATCCTATGGGCAGGTGGTTGGAGTAGGTGACCTCCAGAGGTCCCTTGTAACCCGAGTTATTCTATGATCTCACCCAATTTGTTCTGCAGATTGCTGCAGAAATACAGGCCTGCAGTTCATTATTGTCAGATTGCCACCTGAGGGTCAGGAGCCTGCAGTGCTGGACCCTGCAGTAACAGAAATTACTCTTCCTTCTCAACTGATCCACACCTGAAGGGAGATCAATCAGTAGGAAACACTGGAATTAGAAGCTTGTGAGTTCAAGTCTCACCTCCCTGCTGGGCAGCTGTAGTGCAGCACTGCTTCTAAATCTCATTAGTCCCATTAAAAGCAGGAGAGATGCTGACTTGCAGGGTCCAGAAGCATTTGCCATCAGTATGACACTGGTGTGGGTGAGCTCCACTGGAATAGTGCAGGAAATCCAGCAGCTTGTGTGTCAGATTACACTTCAGAAGCTCTTTTGGCTCCTCATGATCTAGAGACTTGTGAGGAAACTGGGATTTCAAAGTATGAAGATGTGAGGGTGTCTGGGCTAATTTTAGTTAGAAATGTCTAGACCCTCTCCTTTTAGTGAGCTGAGGCCTCCCCCAAATTAAGCCAAAGACTTCTAAACTAAAAAAAAAACAGAACTAAAAAAACCCGGTGTGAATGCATCGTTACTATTTAAAGTAGGTTTCTTGAGTTTAACAGAACAGGATTTTTTTTTAATTTAACTCTTCCCTCTTGAGACCCATGATAGGACCAGAGGGAGTGGCAGGAAGATGTGCCAGGGGAGAGTTACATTGGATAATAGGAAGAGGTTCTTCCCCCAGTGAGTGGTGGAGCACTGGAACAGCTTCCCAGGGAAGCAGTCCCAGCACCCACTCTGCCAGCATTCCAGAAGCATTTGGACAATGCCCTCAGCCCCACGGGTTGAGTGTTGGGAGTGTTCTGTGCAGGGACAGGAGTTGGACCTGATGATCCTTTTGCGTCCCTTCCACCTCAGGTCGTTCTATGCTACTATGATAAACAGACATTGGAAAGTTTATAAACAGTTTCCCTCTTTCCCACAGTGTCCTTGCAGGCATGTTGTTGTTTCTGTGCTCGTTTTCAGTCAGATTACTGGCTTGGCATGGTAGGAAACAGTTTTCTTTAATCCCTCAGAACCTGCTTTCTGTCTCCTCGAAGGCCTGGCTGCACGACTCTTCCTCGTTCCTTCTATCTCAGACTCTGTTTAAATAAGGGGCTGGGAGCTCGCAGTGGTGTTGAACTTATTGCCTTTCCTTTTACCTACTGTGTCCTGTCCTCTTGGGAGTGTTGTATCCCTTGAATTGACTCGGTTGCTTTCAAGGGAATGTGAAATCTCCCTACTCTGACCAAAGGAGTCCAACTGACTCTTCTGCCCTTTGAAGAAAATATAGCATCTAAATGGGAACACACAAATAAATTAGACAGGTTGTCTCAGAAAGGCAAGTGGTACCCTTTGCTGTTTTCTAAGAGAAAAATATTGAGAGAAAAGTATTTAGAAGCATTATTGAGTAGTGATGGGAATGTTCACTAATTACCTGGCAGCCACAGGCAGTGAGGGTGTAGACAAGGTGGTTGAATTAACTTGGTATCTGTCACATTTGACTCCATCTCTTCTTCTGTCTTTGATGGGAGCTTTTATCAATGAGCCACTAAACCAGCAGAAAACTTTTTTCTTTTCCTTTTTTTTCTTCCTGGATGAGTTTTCTGCCATATTAATTGAATTAGCTCACTGGAGAATTGACCAAGGCTGTAGAAGCAGAGGAAGATGGACAAGCCATTTTAGTTGTAGTCAGCTTCTATCTCAGTCCATCTTGTCTGATTGCACCTTAAATGGTTATGGTGGAAAGGTTCATTGTATTTGTGATATTAAACAGAGGCCATTGCAGTCTTCCTGCAGCCTTCATCTGCAACAAGGAGCATAGGGTTGGAAAAATGCTTTTGAGATCA
The DNA here is from genome assembly GCA_033558185.1 of Dromococcyx pavoninus. Taxonomy (NCBI): domain Eukaryota; kingdom Metazoa; phylum Chordata; class Aves; order Cuculiformes; family Neomorphidae; genus Dromococcyx; species Dromococcyx pavoninus. Next base: position 73,534 of record JAUMJL010000561.1, read on the forward strand.
TCTTGTTGCTTTTCCCAGTGCAGGATATATTCTGCTCTTTCATCTTTTGCTTAGACTGCACCCTCTTCAGGGCAGAAACCTTCCCTGCCCTTGCCAAGGTCCTGAGGGTACCAGTACTTAGCTGCAGTGACCAGCCTTCACCCACACACCTTCTGCCCAGCAATTCACCAGCAGGATTTCAGCCTTGCCAGAGCCACACTGTAGGTACAGCCTTGTCTCTAGGGCTGTCTCTGGCCCTGTCTCTTGAGTGGACCTTGAACCTACATTGCAGGTGTCTTATCTCCTGAATGGGCCTACATTCAGGCTAGATAGAAAAAGCATTTTTTTTACAGTGAGAGTGGTGAAACACTGGAAAAAGTTGCCCAGAGAGGCAATGGATGCTCCATCCCTGGAAACATTCAAGGGTCAGGTTGGGCAGGGCTCTGAGAAGCCTGATCCAGTGAAGATGCCCCTGCTTACTGCAGAGATATTGGACTTCATGACCTTTCAAGGTTGCTTCCAACTCAAACCGTTCTATGATTCTATGATTTTTACACAGTGTTTTTGGCTTTTGAACTATCACAAGCAGCTGTTCTCCACAAGGTGTTCAGTGTGAATAGCCTGGAGTTGATGGGAACATAACTTCTGGATTCTCTTTCCTCTGCTTTTTGAAGCTTTAATAGCTGAATGATAAGACACATAACCCAGTTTTTTCTTTGGAGAAAAACAGTGACAGCAAGACATTTTTTTTGCCTGCTTGTTGAGAGTGTTGTGCAAATGAATAAGTGTGTGAAGCTAGAAATGGCAAGAGAAAAGAGGAATTAAAGATCAGAGAATCTGGAGGCAGATTTCAAAAGGCTCTTTGGAGACTGTTGGAATCACTCCTACCTCTTAGGGTACCTCACTAACAGCAGTGCTTATGTCCCTTTTTTCCATGATAATGAGGAAAGAAAAGCTAATTAAGTGTGACAAAATCAGGTTCAAACAATCAAAAATATCTTAAAAGAACTGTGACTATTAAAGCTGTGTTGCCTCTGCTTTAAGAGCAGGAAATTAATACAGTCAGTTGGGGAAGCATTGGAGAATCATCATTCCATTATAACCAGTGAGTTTCAAACCTCTTCTTCTCACTAGTGGAGTGACCAGTAAATCATCCAGTTTATGCTTGTTACTCTGTGTTCAGCAGGTGGGAAAGTTTCAGAGACAAAGCTGTTCTTTATAGCTCTAGTTTCACATCTAACTGCATACTTTTCAAGGATGTAATGGAGTGATAGGTCTGGAACAGGTTGTCTGTATTTAAGATGAAGGCAGCAGCTCTAATGATACACAAATTTATTTTCTTTTTTTAGGTCTGATTGGCTCAATCTTTTCCATCCTACAGTTTTTCTCCTCTCCCCTCACTGGGGCTGTGTCGGACTGCTTGGGCAGAAGGCCTGTCATCTTGATGACAGTGGTATGTGTCTGATGCTGATTTGAGTCGTGCCATCTCAATACACAGTTGAAAGCAAAATGGGTACTTCAGCTGAGCTTCCCAGATCCAGAATTGGACATAGGAGACACCAAAATACCTGTCTCTTGATGGGGTTTTCCAAAGTCCTTTTCTCCTGTGGATGGGAGCATGACTTCAGATGTCCTGTTTACAAACACTTGTCTTAATCCCTGTATATTTTAGTTCCCCAAGTGACTAAGGAGTGCTGATCACTTCCTGACCTGTTTCACAGAGCCTGGGGATTGTTGATTAGGAAGTGCTTCATAACAGTGTGAGATGTGTATCTTATCAAGAAGAACATTCTCTAAAAAGTTTGCTCTGTTGCTGGTCAGACTATGGGGTTCTGATTACAGAAGCAGTGCAGAGCAAGTGCATACATATGTGGCAGCAAATGATATACAAATCCCCCTGTCCTGTACACTTCTGGAGAGTGAATTAAATAAGCACGTCTGCTTATGATTGATTTTGAAATTTATTTTGAACTCAGAGTACTGCTGAAAGTGAAAACAAGTGCAGCAGGATGTACAAAAGTGGGTTCGTGCCCAGGACTGATTTAGCTCCCTTGCAATTTTCCTTGCTCTTCTAATTTTGTTAGTAATTTCACATTTATATGAAGCTTTTATGGGTTTGTTTCTACTTCTTTAAATCACTGTCCAAGACATAGTGCAATGTCACTATAATCAGACATGTGTTTTTCAACTAACTGTTTAAAAAAATGAATGTTTAGCTGGGAAACATAGAAATGAGATCAATTTTTCTCTGGTTTGTAAAGAACCCTTTCTTGCTTCTGCAGGTGGGTTTGATAACATCATATGCACTGTGGGCTGCCTCCAGGACTTTTGGTGTTTTTCTTCTCTCCAGGATCATAGGTGGAATAAGCAAAGGGAATGTCAGCCTCTCCACAGCTATAATTGCTGACTTGAAGTCTCCAAAAGCACGGAGCAAGGGCATGGTGAGTTACACGTGTGGGTATATGTTTGCCTTTGCTGGGTAGTTTTTAATTGATTTCAGAATGTCTTCCTCAAGTCTGTATTCATTGATTGAGTGAAAACATGACTTTATATACTACCTTGGTTCTGAAAAGAAGCCAGATCATTTTGTTGATGAGCTCTCAGACGTTTTGTGTCAATGAGTTTTACCTAGAAGTGAAATGCAGCTGCACTAGAGGTTGAAAAACTACCTGTGTAAGTGTTATAACTGTTAATCCTGCTGATAACTGTAATCCTCATAATAGCTCAGAATTCAAAAGGTCTTATGGCCTGATTTTAGTAGCTGGAACCCAGTTATAGAACAGCCCATTAATCTCATGCACCATGCCTTCTGACTTCCTTGGATGCTTCACTGGCTCCGGGATTGGAGCTCGCTTGGTAAAGGATGTGGCTGACTGAGCAGCAAGTAGTGTGAACAACTGCCCTGGGCTCTTCCAGAAGGCCGTGGACCAGATGGAAATGCCCTGCAGGCTAAACTTTGCTGGTGAATTACTGGTTAGATCTTATCTTATAAAAACCTCAAGGGTCCAAACCTCTTCTAACAGATTGTTTTAAGCCTCTACATGGGACAGCTGCTTCTGAGGACAGGAAAGTTTAGATTTCACAGTAATAGCTGGTGAATGAAATCAGTGCTCTTTTAAGCTCCCATTCAATGTGTACAGATTCTATGTCTTTTCTTATGTGGTGGTTTCACAGTGAGTTAATAAACTCTCTTTAGTACCTGCACTAAGTTCAGGTTGTTCTGGGAAGTCTCTCAGCTTGTTTTCTCTATGAAACATAAATTCCTAAATATAGAATTCACCAAAGCACTTTTAGAAGCTATATAAATCATTATGAGTTCCTACCATGGTGCTGTCCTCCTGTCTCCAGTTTTATACTTCAAAAGTTTATCCTATATCTGATGGATCTGCTGGCTGAGTAGTCCCCAAAGTGAGAATCATTTCCCTTCCCAGTTTCCTTTCACTCATAATCCCATTGCAGTTTGTTCCTGCCACTTTCCTGACTAGACAGCGAATAAAATCAGTTATTTGGAAATAATGGGTTTTTCACACGTAGCGCTCATTGCTTGCGCCCCCTGCATCCTCACCGTGGTTACGTTCTGTATCTATTGCATTTCTTTAAGGTGAGTGTCATGACATCCAAATTGTGTTAGAACTGAGTTACCTAAACAAACTGTTGTTTAAAACTTGGTGTTTGTGTTCGTTGTGTCACTGCAGGCAATGATTGGTGTTGCTTTCTCCCTTGGTTTTACCGTGGGTCCCATGATTGGAGCTTACCTGGCCATGGAGACGGAGAAAGGAGAAGTCTTCTACCTTCGTTCAGCATTGTTAGCACTCATGTTTGCTGTGGCTGATTTGATTTTCATCTTCTTCCTACTTCCAGAGACACTTCCCAAAGAAAAACGGGTAAGTGGACTCAGCCTGAAGATCAGTGATTTGAGAACTGTTGGAATACTGGAAACAATGAAGAAGGGGCTAAACCAGATCTCAGGAATTCAGCTCGTTCCTGGGACTAGGATTTAATATTATTATTCAGGCTAGTGTCAAAGTGATTGCATGATGGTTCCATCTCCTAGGCCAATGTAATATGAGAAAATCTTTATAGTCAACATGTCTGCTTTTGGTGTGTGAGATTTAAATTTCTCAAAAACTAACGGGAGCATAGGAGGAAGAGGGTAAATTTTAAACTATGATCACAGTGACTCCCTGGCTAATCACAGAAGTAAATGCATCAGAGACTGGATTTTCTTTCATGTAGCCAGTATATGTTAGAAATTTTCTTAACTATTATCTTGTGTTTGCTTGATTATTTTGAACATTTAGGTAGCAAATGGCTCTTATCTCTGAGCTGTGCTGTCTTCTACAGATACAGATTATCTACTTGTGATGAAATTCAATGGCTGTTTGAATTTGTGAGGCCAAACAGTTATTAATATTATGATTTAATACTGTATGATAGGACATTGTCCAAGATACATCTGATTAAAAGTCTCTTAGAATGGTTTCATTTGGAAGCACAGGGGAGACTGAATTCAGCCCTGGGTAGCTGGGTGAAACACTCAACTTGAGGCCTTCAGCTGGATTGGATCTTTCCTGTTGTTCCTTGTTTCTAAGCAGCACTCAGCTGTTGAAGTGTGCTTGGTTTCTGGATAGCCAAACCCATTTGACACTGAGAATTGTGCAGGAAACTTTTGTTTGCAATGGCAAACATTAAAAATGTCTGTCAGGGCAAACTTTAAACCTTCCCTGAGTGTTTCCCAGCAGGTGGTGTCCCATGGGAAATCAATTTCTCACTTTATCTTCCCAAGCACTACAGCTGGTTTATTTTTTTTTAACATGTCTTCCATGTGTCATCTGTTCCCCTTTCCTATTTGGCTGTTTCTAAATATTCTGACTAAAATCCTGTTCTGGGTTAGAGCTGCACACTTTTGGAGTGGTGGCAACGTGTTCAAACAGGGAGATACTGTAGAGTGAATCTGTATTCCACCTTCCTTGTAGAGGGATAAATGGCTTCAGGGGCCCTTTAGGATACATGATGACAGAGTATCTCCTCCCTTTTTTTATGCTGTTGAGAGTCCTTCTGATAAGGTAGTCTGTGTTAGCCAACATGACTGAATTTTGATGACATAATGAGTGCTCTGTGCCTGCTTTTTGGGGCTCTGTCTCTGTGCAGCAGTGGGGGTTGTGTGAAGTGCCTTGCAGGGTCACGTCCCACTTGTATAAAATACCCAGGGGGTTTGATTGCTGATGAGTTTTGTCTGGCATTGGAGTTTCTTGTGGTTGGTATTAGTGTTGGTGGGTTTGTGCTGTCACATTTCAGCCTGCATTTGGGCCATGGCCACATATGATTTATTTGTGCCAGGGTATTTGTAATTTCACTTGTTAGGCTGCTTTGCTCTTTTCTTGGGTAATTCCTCTTTCTGAGTGGGAGGAGAGCAGTTTTCTTGGTCCCTGGATGACAGAGGAAAGGCAACTATGTTGACTGCCTTTCTGGAATGGCTGGGCTGAGCTGGAACAGGTGCTCCCAAAGTATGGGAATGGATATGTTGGAAGGACAAAGTTGTAAAAAGAGGGGAAATGATAATGTTAACCGGTAGGAGGATCTGCCAGTGGGATCAGACATCTGTTTCCTTAAAATATGCTGTGTTCCTATCATATTGTTTCTGTATCAGTCCTCTTTTTGCAGGAGAGAAGATCAAGTATTTCATATTCATTCATGATTGAATTAACTTGTAGAAAGCGGGAGGAGGAGGGAGGGAGAGGGAACAAGCATGACTTTTCATCCAAGGAGAACAGAATTTTTGCTATCCTTCTTCCTCTTTTTTCCAACTGTTCCTCAAGTTCCCCTCTACTCCACTCTCTTGAGACCCCACCTGGAGTATTGTGTCCAGTTCTGGAATCCCCAGCATAAGAAGGATATGGAACTGTTGGAGTGGATCTAGAGGAGGCTACCAGGATGATCAGGGGGCTGGAGCACCTCTGCTGTGAGGACAGGCTGAGCGCGTTGGGGCTGTTCAGCCTGGAGAAGAGAAGGCTCCAGGGAGACTCCATAGCGGCCTTCCAGTACTGAAAGGGGCTGCGGGAAAGCTGGGGAGGGGCTTTTTCCAAGGGCCTGGAGTGACAGGATGAGGGGGAATGGCTTTAAACTGGAAAGGAAAGATTGAGATTGGACATTAGGAAGAAATTCTTCCCGATGAGGGTGGGGAGGCCCTGGCACAGGTTGCCCAGGGAAGCTGTGGCTGCCCCATCCCTGGAGGTGTTCAAGGCCAGGTTGGACGGGGCCTTGAGCAGCCTGGGCTGGTGGGAGGTGTCCCTGCCCATGGCAGGGAGGTGGAACTGGATGGGCTTTAAGGGCCCTTCCGACCCAAACCGTTCCGTGAATCTAAGTTTATGAGATGAAGAGTGACCCTAAACTGTACCTGTCACCTGTCACAGACACAGATCACGTGAGGTGGCCAAACAGGTTCTGCTGTGACCTGCTTGGGAGAAGGTAGAAATAAAAAAGTCTCTAGTGGAATCTGTCCCCTTTAAGAACTCTTGAGCTCCTGAGTTTTAACTCAGCTACTGAGGGCTGCCTGGGGGAGGGAGGGTCTCACATTTTCCCTGGTTTCCAGCTGATCCTGTCAGGACTGTGTGTAGGTCTGTGCAGCATCGCTCACAGACCTATGGGAAAAGAAGGCTTTTGCTCCATGTGTGCAAAGCAGTGGCTGGTTTGAAGGGTGAGGCTGCATTCCTGATTTGGGCTGACTCCGTGCCTTCAAGACAGGTTCCTCTCTGCGTTAGAGGAGAACAGAGCAAACAAAGACATTGTGAAAAACATCTGCCATTCAGGGTGACTTTTGGGGTGATCGTAAAGTAAAATTAAGCTTTTTTGAAGTAATAGATGGTAAGAATAGAAATTAAATACGGGTTAGATATTGCATATTTTGAACCTGTGAAGAATCTAAATTCCATACAGGCTGAGACATTGACTGAAGTTGGCAGCGTGTACTGTGTTATCTGGGGGTGGTGGAACACTTTCCTCAGTTTTAGGACAATGTTTTCATTATCACTTGATGAAGTCGCTTCTTGACCACTGTTTCTTGGGCAAAGATAGGAAAATTAGAAGAAATTTACATGTGCACAATATATATTTAAAAATCTAATACATAGATATATTTCATAAAACACTTAAGATTTTAAACATATACATATATAATATATATCCTTAGGACCAAACCAAAATCATGGTAGTACAAAGCAGCTTGGCACCCTGTCTGACATGGATAATAATTCAAAACAGGTATTAAATACAGTTTTTTTATTCCTGGCAAACATGCTTGATGAGAGTTGCTTGTTACCAGATTTTTCTGTGCTGTAGTACAAACACCATCATGCCAACAAATGCAGGAACTGGGGATTGCTACAAGCCAGCTTCAGGAAATCCTCTTACAGACCTTTTAAAAGCATGAGGAAACTTCTTGGGAGTGTCCATTTATTCCCTGCCTATACATGCAGTGGAAAGGGTAATAAATATCTCTGTTTTGTGTGGATCAGCAGCTTTATGGCTTTATACAAAACCAGCCTGGTATATTGAACTGGTTTCTGTTGTGAGACTGATGGGCTCCAGAGCTCTGCTGTTGGATACTCAAAAGCTCTGACTATCAAAACAAGACAGAGGTCATGCTAATACCATATTGAAGGTTGATTTGTTTACAGCTTTATTAAATCCAATCCATATAAGTCGTCAGGTCATGTACCAAGATTAAGTTCCTCTGATAATTTGACCTTTAATCTCTGCCCTCAGGGGGGTAATAGCTCCCTCCCTATCTGGGAGAAGAAGGAAGCTCATCAGATAAAGTCTGTGCAGCACTTTGAAGATGTGAAATGCTAAGCATGATTATTCAGGATTCTTGAGTCTCTTTTATCTCTTCCTGTGACTGTCTTGTAAAGTGACAGTCTGAATTTCCTACTTTTAAAGGAATCCTTTCCTTAAGAATTTAGAAATTATTTCTTCTTTAGTATTTTCTTCCATTTTCCATACCCTAGAATAAAAAATAAACAAATTAAAGAAATTGAATTCCCTGTAGATGAAAGAATAAGCATCTCCTAAGCATCTGTTGATCAGGAGCAGAGAACATGCCACCAGATGCACAATTTGGTTGAGATGCACGGAGTACAAGGACCAGAAATGCTACAAAATAAATTTTCCTCTTCAGATTGCCAAGAGGGTGGCTGGGCAGAATGTCTCTGGAAACACCTCTAAAATCTTCAAGAAATCTCTCTAAAAATTCTCTTTTCCTTTTCTTCCCCAGGAGGTGTCACTGGCTGGCTAAAAGAACAACCAGTACCAAAACAGGCCGTTGTTTGATGCACTACACATACTGTGCTCAGACCTGTAGCACACACCAGTCCTCAGCTTCCCCTGAGCCTGCAGGCAGATATGCCATTATTTTCCCAGTAAATGTTCATTGGACATGAGGGAGGATGCACCACTTTCAAGGCTGTGGCGAATAAGCCTCTTCTGATTTTTAAGAACACTTGGATAAATCTGGTTTGTGTCTTCAGCAAAAGCTGCTGTCAGTGCTCTGTGTGCCTGGGATGTTATTGGGGGTCACTCAGACCTCAGTGCCTGTTGCCTTGTTTCATCTCAGAAAATTTGTGTAGGTGTAGAAGCACATTTGACCGTTGCTGTCAATGCCTTGCAGTAGTTATTACATCACATTTTTAAATGAACCCCTCTCTTGCTCTGATCAGGTCTCTTCTGTGATGTCTGGATTTCAGGCAGCAGTTGACTTGCTCAGTCCTTTGGCTTTATTTCGGTTCTCTGCAGTCACCCGAGGAAAGGAATCCCCTTCAGAGGAGAGTAAGTGCTAGCTGGCTTTTTATATTAATACTGGTTTTTCATGCGTGGTGGTGGTTTCTAAGTGAAAACTTTACTCAAACCATTTGAGAAGCAGTACTCTCTTCACTCATTTAAAACCCACCTTGCTAACTTATGAACAGGGAGTTGAAGGTTCCCTTGGATGCTGGAACTGTTATTCCTAAAAAATGGTTATAGAGATTACTTATTGAAATATTTCTGACTTGTGACTTGCTGTTTCTTCAGGCTCTGGCTGCAGTAACTGAAGTGATTTAAAAAGGTAAACCAAGGCATAAGTAAGGGAGATGTGAGTTTGCTTATCCAAGCTGCAAGCCATGAAACTTCAGACTGCAATTTTATTTCTCAATTCAGGATCTGGAGGTGTAGAATTTGAGCTGGCCATTACTCTCTATGAAATTTAAGTCATCTTAAATAAATCAGTGTTTGCCAGGTACACCAACTTGTGATTACTCTCAGGGAGAGAGTAATATTTGCCACGTTGGAGAAAACCTGTTAAACACCCTGCACTGGCAGAAAAGCAAGGAAGGAAATCTGTCACAGACCATTTGTAACTTAGAAGAAGGGGTGGTGTGCTTTGGCCAGTATCATCCTGAGAGCAGCATCAAGCTATTAGGAGCGATGCAGGTATTCATTAAAAATACAGAAAAGAATCCCAGTACAGGTGAGAGTGTCAGTGTGAGGCAGAGGGGCTGCAGTGAGTGAGTGAGTGAGACCAGGGTGAGTGACCCAGAGTGAGATTGGTCTTTTTGGCTCTCCTTCTCTCATAAGGGAGGCAGTGGCAGATATTTTGGGGCATTTCTTGTACAAGCATCCAAGGTGATAACTTTTCCCTGTACAGCTGATGGATGTTGTTCTATTGTTGTTTTTATTTTCTTAAGCTCTGCTGAAAAACACCACTATTTTTATCTCTCTTTTTACCTTTGATGTTTGTTTTTTGTTTGTTTAGATCTTCAGAATCTCAAAATCTTGGGCCTGACTTACTTCCTGTACCTCTTCCTGTTTTCCGGCTTGGAGTATACACTGAGTTTTCTCACTCACCAGAGATTCCAGTTCAGCAGGTATAGCACACTTAGAAGATAAATGTTGTGTATTTTGTCTAGGATATTTTCCAAAATCTTGATTTAAGGTCTCTTAGTTTATTTTCAAGAGAGGCATTATGAGGTTATTAAAAATGCTCAGAAAGCAACCTGTGTATTCAGTGATGCTTGAGCTGTGTGGGAGGAATTTATGAAAATACAGGTGCACTGTTACCATGAAAGGAAATACTCATTGAATCTGCAGCTTCTAATAACTAGAGAAAATGAATATACACACCACTAAATTAAGACTCCTGAAATATGAATAGCTGGGCTTGTTGTACTGGTTGTGATAAAACACTTTTCTAGCCCAGAAGATTTCTTCAGTATCAGGACAAATAATGAAGCTCGGAAAAGGCCAAGGATACGGTGTCCAATCATTCCATCACAGAGTTGGATTTCCTTTAGTAAAGCACTGTTAAGAAAGAGAGCAGAACAGGCTAACAGCAGCTCAGCTTGAAGTACTTTCCCTGCCAGCTCATAGGAAGATTTCCAGCCGGCAACATGATCTTGCAGCTTGGTTCCTCATGTGTGTCCTTCCCTTTCAGTAACTCGGGGGTTTGTCTCATCTTTCCCTGTCTGTCTTCTGTAACAGTTTGTGGTTTAACTAATGTGTGTGCATCAAGGAAAGGCTTTCTAGTGTGTTAAGATTCCTTCTGCACAGTCCTTTCAGGACAGCTGTGTGGTGAGATACAAAAGTTCATGCTGACCAGTACAGGCTAGGTGGCAAACAAGCTTGTTATGGAGGTGAGAACTTTTACTTGAGGATACCCACATAGTTTAGTAGAAAAGAGAGGTGAAAGGAAAATTTGAAGAAAGGTTGAAGGGTGGAGGGAGTGGAGTTGCAAGCTCCTCAGTATAATACGTGATCACCACCATTCTGGTGCCCCTGTTCTGCCTTGGTGACCCCAATCATGAAGGGGATCAGAGGGCTGGAGCATCACCCACATGGGGACAGGCTGAGAGTGCTGGGGTTGTTCAACCTGATGAAGAGAAGGCTCTGGGGAGACCTCATAGCAACCTTCCTACTTAAAGGGGGCTACAGGAAAGCTGGGGAGGGGCTCTTTATCAGGGAGTGCAGAGACAGGATAAGGGAGAATGGTTTTAAACTGAATGAGGGGAGATTTAGACTGGATATCAGGAAGAAATTTTTCACTGTGAGGGTGGGGAAGCACTGGAACAGGTTGCCCAGAGAAGTCATGGATGCTTCATCCATGGACATGTTCAAGGCCAGGTTGGATGAAGGTTTGAGCAGCCTGGTTTAGTGGGAATTGTCCCTGCCCATGGCAGGGGGGTTTTACTGGATGATCTTTAAGGTCCCTTCCAACCCAAACCATTCCATGATTCTGTGAATCAAACTCTGCGTGAGCGGTAGCCGTGGTTGTGAGAAAGCAAAATACTCCTTCCTTGGAAACCAACAACTCCTGTTCGTATTGCACAGAATTCCATGGCACAGGGTAATTAATGTGTTAACCCTTTGTGGGCCACCCCAGAAACAACTGCACTACATCTTAGCAGCCTGGAGATGATTGCAGCATTTGCCAGCAGCCACCTCAGCTCTACGTAAGCCCTCAAACGTTTATCCTGATGCTGTCTGCCTGCCGTGGAAACTAATGTCAGCATATTGAGAACTCTGCACTGCTCCTCTGAGCACCAAAAAGCATTTTCTCTCTTTGGTTCAGGAAAGGGTCTGCATTGAACCTTTGAATTCCAGGGTGGAATGCTCTGTGCGTGACTCCGTAATCTGTGTTTTTGCCTCCCTTCTAGCATGCAGCAGGGCAAGATGTTTTTCTTTATTGGAATAACCATGGCTGTGATCCAGGGAGGCTATGCTCGCCGAATCAAGCCAGGAAATGAAATCAGGGCAGTAAAAAGGGTAAAAAAATCAATTTATTCTGTTTTTCTTTTCCTCCACGAATGTTGCATCAATCTAAAGTGCAACGAAGGGGAGTTGGAGTCTGTGACTCCACTTGTCAAATTAAAAGAAGTTTCTGTTTCATTAATCCAGCTAAATGACTTCTCAGGACCCTGGTTGTTGGGTGCTTCTCAGTCTAACTAAACTTTGGAACATTAGAGCCACTCTTACCATATCAACAATATTAATGAAGCTTTAGAGTTCTTCATATGTAACAGCAGTAGGAAATAAGAACAGAGTGGCAGTCTGTGCGAGCTAAGTAAAATGCTTTGAAGATGATGCTTTGTTTCAGTGATTTCTCTTGCAGGACAGACGTTGAAATTAATTCCAAGCTGATCTCTGGCCCTCTTTCTTGAAAATTATTTTCAGAGACATCATCAGTCTGGTCATCTCCATGCTTGGCAGGCTGTCCCTAGAGTATATTTCACTGGGGGGCTGGGGGAAACAGATTCTTCCTCCAGTCTTTCATTTGTGGTCATCAGCACTACATGTAACAGCAGCAGAGACCAATGTTCAGACTGAAGTTTCACTGGCAAAACGTGCACTGCTTTCTTTTGCTCACCTCCCTCTTTATAAAGCTCACGCTGCATTTCCCTGTGGAAGAAGACTCCCTGCTCTGTTAGTGCCACTTTATCTTCTGCATCCATGTGAGGTTTAGACTGGATATCAGGAAGAGGTTCTTCCCCCAGTGGGTGGTGGAGCACTGGAACAGCATCCCCAGGGAAGCAGTCACTGTGCCAAGCCTGACAATATTCCAGAAGCATTTGGACAATGCCCTCAGTCACACAGTGTGAATGTTGGGAGTGTCATGTGTAGGGACAGGAGTTGGACTCGATGGTCCTTTTGAGTCCCTTCCAACTCAGGTGATTCTGTGATTCTATGATTGTGTGTGCTCTGCCAGCCTGCTGTGTTTGTTGTCACTGCACTGCAGTTCATGCACTCTGTGGTTTGCCCCACCAATTTTTATACCCTTTGGCCTTCCCTGCACAGGGAAGTGCAGTTACCTCGGAGTACTTAGTGCTGCTCACTTCTCATAAACATCCATGTACCCTATCACAGAATCCCACTGGGCACTCTTGCATGGGTCTGGCTTAAGTGGCTTTTGTGGGAGATCCCCCTTTTGCTGGAGTTGTTCTGGCAGTTCATTTGTGAATCTGGATCATATCATGAATGCAGCCTCTCCCAGCACAGTGACTACAGCTCATTTATAACTGGATCTTCTAAACGAGACACTTGGTGGGAGTGAACACAGTGAGCACCCTCCTGTGTGACACTCGTGGCAGATCTGAACTGCTGTGTCTTTTCTGCAAAAGCTCTGTGTGCCAGGGAGATATCACAGGGGAACTGAAGTCCATGCTTTTTTGTATTGAAAAATTTCAGAACTTGAATTCAAATGCCATTTCTCCCATTTTTAGTGCTAAGCTCCAGAAATATGGACTCTGAAAGCTCAAAAGGTTTCAATGAGCCCTTAAAATCAGCCAGTACTGCTGAGAACAAGCAGAGAAGCTGTAGTCCTGTTGCACATGAGCTTTTTGATCTCTTGTAACAGCTCAGGAGATAAAAAGTTAAAGCTAGATTTCTGTCCAGTTCAACACACAACAAGAGAAATAAACAACAAAACCCAGTAGGTCATGTGAGAGAGAGAGCTCCTCTGCAAAAAAATCGGGTTTCCTCAGCTGTGGGAACTGGGTGGGATAACAACAGTTCCAGGTGACCCCAGCAGCCTGTGGTCTGCAATCCTGAGAGTTAAGGAGGGAGAACTGAAAAGGGAATTGCCCTGATGTGTGGCCATCCAGGTGAAGGTGAAATGTCTATTTGGGAAGAAAGGGCCTTCTGCTTCTAACTTAAATGTAGTCCCATCAGCAGAAGGGAGCTGGGGACACCTGGAATTAGGCTTTAACAAGTGGGGCTTGAATGTGACCGTGTGACTCATTCATTTTGCAGGCTATTATGTTGCTGATTCCAGCTTTCTTGCTAATTGGATGGGCTGCAAATGTGACCATGCTGAGCGCTGGACTGCTGCTGTACTCCTTTGGTGAGCTGTTCAAAATGCACTGAAAGCTAAGCACACACTGGTTTTCTTCATATATTTATTCACCCCATTAAAAAAGAGACACTTCTAATTTGAAACTGTAAGTAACAGAAAGTTGACGTTTCTGTTTATAAATTATGGAAGAAATAGTGTCTGGGTTTTTTCCTGATGCTGTTTAAATCACAGGGAGTTGCCATGGTGACATTTGGAAGCATCCCCAGTGCTCCTGTTGTCGTGTCTCACTGGGAAGCTCTTGAGGGTGGTTTTTTTCCCCCTCTCTCATCAGACCTAGAAGCAAAATATTCACTAAATAGCTCAGGAAAGGAAGGGAGACAGCAAGTCTTTGTATTTTGGTGGTGGCTGTGTTATTTCTCAGGCAAGAGGCTGAAGAGACCTGCACGCCCTGAAGCTGAAGGTTGGAGCCTGTGTTCAGGCTGAGCAAGAGTGAGGGTGAATGAACGCTGTCCTGAACGCTGTGACACGAGGCTGTGCTGCGTGGCCACCTCTGCTGTTTTGTGTGACACGCTGCCAGCTCAGGGAGGGAGCAAACTGCTTTTGATAAGTGCAGATGGTTTTCAAAGATGCTTAAGTAAGTGTTTATGTAAATACTATTTAAGCTGCTCTTCAGGGCAACAATTATGAATTAATTCAGATTAATCTACTGAAGTGCCTATCTGAAAAGAAATGTCACATTTTCTTAGTGCTAAGTGTTGTTAAGAAGCTTTTAATATGTATAATTACAAAAGTAGAAGACTTCTCTTTTGCAAGATATTGCTTGATTAAGAGTAAACTGTAAACCACAAAATGCATCTATTTAATCACTTGCTAGGCTTCAAAAGGTTTCAAAATGTACATCTTACCTACAGATTAACTTACTTTTGAAAGCCCACTTGATGAGGAGGGGTAAGAGGAGGTATTAGTTTTGTCTAACTGTGCTTCTGAGTTTGGAGCCTCATCTTCCTAGGCTCCAGAGCTGGGCAGAAGACTCCATCATCTCTTCCCCAGTTAAGCCAGCTAGAAATGCCTCTGGAGGAGCCTCTCCCCCCCCCCCCCCCCTTCCCTTCTCTGCCCCAGGAGTCAGGGCGCCTGCAGTTAAGGTGAGGTCTGTCGTTCCTGCTCTCCAATTGTCCTTTCCTTCCCAGAAAAGATTCTGCTTTGTATGCTTAAAGCACTTCCTTCTTGGCAGAAGAGGCCCCTGTTTCTGTAAGAGGGCAGTGATTGCCAAACAGAACTTTTGTGTCCAAAACTTTTGTAACCTCTTCTTATTGGACTTGACTGTCTTATTCCTCAAGGCAGACCGCAGGCACCTCTTCCATCCATGAGTACTGTAAAGCCGTGTGTGCAGGGACAGTGGGACTCTGTGTGCAGCCACCTCACTGTCTGTCTGAAATACAGGCAATTCCCTTTCCCTGCTCCACCTGACAAGACCACAGCAAGTTGGAAAACTTCCATTTAGCTGATCTGACCCACCCACCCCTTTCCCGTGGGCTCACAGAACGAGACACTGATGTGAAACATCTGCTCAGAGCTCTCGTGGCTCCAGGCTCTTGGTGCAGGTTGGCTTTGAGGGGATGTTATCCTTATTGAACTGGATTAAACCTGATGATTCATTGGCGTGCAGTGCCCCAGAGCTCGCCCTATTTCTCTGCAGTATTAACGAGTTTGAGCCACATGTTTTTTTCACAAATGCTCTTCTGACTGTTTTGGGCTCTCCATTCACAGTCTCTTTTGTGGATTTTTCCAGCTGCAGCCATCGTTATCCCGTGTTTGTCAGCAGTGGTGTCAGGTTATGGTGAGTGTCTTTCCAATGGTGTGTCACAGCCCTTGGCCACATAACTGACCTTTGTGTAGACTTGGCTCAAACAGAGCACTGAACTCAAGTTTAGTGATGCAGTGACAGGGTGTAGGTCCTCCCCGGATCTGTGCTGGACCGAAGACTCTGGCTGCTGCTTGGCTTTATAGGAGGGCCCTTTCCACCCTGGAAATGCATTAACAAGGAAAGCAGAAATGCTGAGTGTTACAGCAAACTGCTGCTGTTTTGTACACGTGTAACCCTGAAGGGGTAACCACCCCTGCAGGAGTGAGGATAAAGCCTTGGCAAGAGTCCCTCCTGGTCACTCGTTTGCTGCCCCTTTCAGTGATCCATGGGTGTAGTCACCCTCCCATAACACCACACTTTGCTGTAGGGAGGCAAAGCAGCTGTGTGGTGCTGGAGGTGCCGCAGCCTTCAGCCTATGAAGGTTCTTCACGGAAGGGAAGCTGAGTGGGACTGCTGGGGGAGGGTAGGAAGATGATATCCTGACCCTGGGAAATGCAGAAACATCCCGCAAGGGTAAGTAGGAAAACCCCAAACTGACTTGTATCTGTTTTTGCAAACTGTCAGCACTCCATAACGGATCATTTTGGAGCTCAAACAGCAAGGATCTGTTCAGAGGGACCATCAGGATCACATGATTTCTGTACTGGTTAACATAACTTGTTCCAGTGTGATGGGGGAACTTACATGCAATCTTAAACAAGATATGGAACAGCAGCCAAAGGCCACAAACCAACAGCACTGAGCAGGGAATGGCCTGAGTTCTCTGAAGGAGACACCAGCCCGTGCTGCCTGCAGTAAAATCATTTCTTCTGGATCCTTAGGAAAGACCTTCTGAGGAACCCTCTGAAATGTTCTGGGTTTGTGGCACTGGTTGCTACGTAACCCTGCGGTGCAGATGCAGCTGTGTTGCAATCTGTGGGTGACAGAGTTTGTTCTTTAGCTTTGGTTCAGTTGGTTACCAGCACCACAGCGCTTGCAAAGGTGAGAAAGTAAAGCTTTGCTCATCGCTGTCGCTTTTCTGTTGCCTGTATTTAACTTCCATCCACACTTCTGTATTTATTATACACCCAAGCCTCTGTAGCAAATCTGTTGTATGAGGTGAAGGTTTTCAGAGGTGTTCTTTGTTTGGGGGGCAGCACACTGCCAGTTGTCCATGGTGTTTTTTCACTGAAGCAGCCACGTTCACCTTGGTGGAGGGGGAATAAAAACAGTTTGGGCAGCAAGGAGGCCTGCACGCTGTCCCTGCCCTAAGCCAAACCTCCACCCTGAGTCACGGCTTTCTGCTTGCACAGGCTCTGCCGGCCAGAAGGGACGAGTCATGGGGATCCTGAGGAGCTTGGGCGCCCTTGCCAGAGCCCTGGGACCCATCGTGTCAGCTACAGGTGAGCGCAGCCTCGTGCTCTGTCCTGCCTTTGCCAACACACGGCGTCACTCTGGGCCAGTGGGCAAGGGCTGCACATTTCTGAGCCATAGAACTCTTTGCACAAGTAAACACCCCTGAGAGCTGCACCAGGGCAGGACAGCATCCTCCTTCGTTAGCACCAGCCTCGCAGAGGAGTCGAAGGTCATTTAAACAGAAAGAAATCAGTGTCCTGTGCTGCAGTGACTGGTTCCCAGTTAACACAGTTCACAAAGCTGCATCCCAAGCCAATACAGATTAAGCACGGACAGTCCATAATGTGCAGTAAAGAACTTGTCAGCATTAAAAGCATCTGTAACCTATAAACTCAGGAGTCCACAGTCTATAGTATCCCAGAGTCCAGCTTGAGCCAGTACAGGGTACAGGGGCAGAGCAGGGGCATCAGTCACACAGCAAGGCAAAGCTTCAACTCAAACCTACTGTTAAGTTTGAGCAAAGCCAAACCCCAGTTCCTCAGCACTGGATCACAAATGTTTCACCTAAGGAGACCTTCACAAGCAGCACAGACAGGCCAGGAGCAGCCACTGAGGAGGTGCTGGGATAGATAAGTAGTTAATTTGTGGCTAAAGCTGACTGAGTGCACAGGAACTTCTCCATTTCCATACTGGCAAGAAAGAAAATACTCTATTTAAGATAATCACTTTTAAAGTGCCGTTTCCATGGAAGAGAACCAGCACTGCTACAAGTCACCTCCTCTTCACAGTGAGTGTCAGCAATGACGGGCAGTGAAGATTCAGTGTTCCATGTTCTCCAGTTGTGTCAGTAAGTTGAGAGCAGCAGGACACATGGACAAGGGCACTAACCACATCCATCTTGTTTCCTTTGCAGTCTACTGGCTGGCAGGGGCAGAGGTTTGCTTCACTGTCTGTGGAGTTTTCTTCCTCATCCCCCTCATTTTACTCGGGTCTATAAAGCAGCAGACAAAGCAGGAGTAGGAAGTAACCACAGAACTACCCCCAGCTCCCAAGGACCCCTACACGACCTCATTCTTGCCACCAGACTGCTGATCAGAGAGGAAGAGGAGGATTTTGACCTTTCAGAAGGGAACACGCAATGACAATTTGCAGTACCACCAGACTTCAGGTGTCTTACAGCCCTCCATGAGCAGTGATGTTTCAGGCAGCCTCCCAGCCTGCTTGGCTTCTTTTGCAAATAGAGAAAAACTCCACAGAACAGCTGGGCAAAGCATCAGGATCTTCAGCCAAGCAGCGACGGAGCGACAGCAACACAGCACAGCCCCGGTCACCATCGGGCGCTCGACACCACACCACAGCGTGCACAGAGCTCTCCGCTCCTCTCCCTTCCTCGGCAGCTCGAGCCAGCCCAAAGCCTCTGCCCAGCCCCCTGGAGCAGAGAGCAAATCCATCAGAGGCAGCTCCAAGGGGCAGATCCTACACAACTGTCATGAGATCTCCACCAGGGCTGGGTAAGAGCCGTACCAACTGCCTTAAAGCACGACCATGGAAAGCAAACAGCAGCCCACAGGTCTGCCTGAGCCTGACACTTTGGCCCAGGACACAAATACATTTTGAGAGGTGTTTTGTACTTCTAATGCTGCGTGCTGGTTTTTGATGACCAAGCACTGATCTTTTTCATTACAAATAAAGGGTTCCTTTGTACCCTTGCCTACTCCCTTAATTACAGCTGAGGTCTTGCACCCATCTAACCAAACAAGGCACAATCCAGAGCTGCACCTGAAGTGCCCAAAGCCTCCTCGGGGGAGCCAGCCACCACCAAACCACCCCAGGGCACTGACTGCCAAGCAGGGCTGCTGAAGGTGGCAGGATGGTGGGGAAGGAGCCCTCCACCAGCTTCTGCTACTGCTCAGCTGGGGCTCTGAGGAGGCCCTACAGGGGTCATACATTAAAGCAATCATCAATCAGCGCCCTCATGACTGAAAGAAAGTGGAGCTAATGAAATTCAACAGGCTGCAGCTGTAGTGTAAAACTACAGGTTTTGAAAGCAGAGCAGGAAAAAGTTTTGTTTTCTTTTTTTTTTTTTTAAAGAGTTTTATTTGTGAGTAGAACTTAATGATACAAGAAAGAAAAATACAGGGCTTTACTCTGCCCCAAAGTGTGTAACCATACCATACATGACTACATTTCATATCGTAATACAAAGAATTAAAAGAACAAACTACAAAATTAGAAATTAAGAATCATTGCATATGTGGTCAAGGTAAATGGAGGGACTCCATTAAAGAACTGAAACACAGAGCAATTAGTCATTTAATTACGACCCTGCAATAAAACACAATTTAGCAAAATAAGTATTGTACGCTTCCTAGAGTACAGAGGACAGCCAAGGTTAAAGTACAAGCTGAAAGCCACTGGTGCCATGCAGCCCTGACCGAAGGGCGCCGGTCGGGGGTCCCGCTCCACCCACCCCACGCCTCAGCCCCTCACCTGACATCCCTCACGGCATCAATCACAACCTCAACACCTCGCTGCTCCTTCGAAGCCTTACAGCTCTACCTTCCAGCTGTTTCTCTTCCTGAGGTTCCAGCACCCCCCCAGCCTAATGCAGGCCTTGTCCATCCACAGCCACCTCCAACTGCTCAACCCACCTCTCCGCCGATGCGTTCTGCTGCATGAATCGTAAGGCATTAGTTTTCTGCTATTTTACCAATTGCAATGCTTAGTATTGCCCTAAAAGGTTACATCCGTACTGTTTTGTTACACTTGCTGTGAGTCAGTGTTTCTCCACACCCAGGGGTGTCCACGTGTTCCATGGTTAACACCAGAAATGGCTACAAACCTTCCCCACTTTTGGCTGGGGTGGTTACACACGGTTTCTGGAGAATTCCTGCAAGCTTTACCTACCTGATCTTAAACTACATTTACAATTAGTGAGAGACAGAAGCATGGCAATAACTGGAAAATAGTGAATTCAGTGGTGAAAAGTGATTTTCTTTACCATGCTATACATTAAACAAACATTCATAGCAAACTGTGAAAATACACCTTGAAGGTTACTTGGCATTTCTGTACTTTACTGCTGGCAACAACAACAAAAACATTAAAGAAACGCCAGTTTGTGTAAGTGAAAATAAGTAATATAAAAAAAAAAGTTAACTATTCAGTGTAACACATTTACATTTTTATGATGGGAAGGAAAAAAAAACCCACAAAAAGGCTGCAAATAGGGTCTGTGCAGCAGGTTTGCTTGGGCACCCGAGGGATTTTTAAGAGGGTGAAAAAAAAACCCTGTGCTAAGGCCCAAAATACAGCTTCACACCACCAGCTGAAAAACTTCTGAAATGCTTGTATACAGTCACTTTTTTAACCTTTTCTAACAGCCAAATCACTGATTCTTAGGGAGGCAAGACTGAAAGACAGATTTCCTTTTAAACTATATTCACTAGAAAAAAATATTGGGCTCTTTCAATGCACAACATGAGCGGAACACACCACGGTTATCTCAGCCCTAGACATCAAAGATGAATTCAAGTGTCATTTATAAACTAAAGTGAAAAACACCTTCATTTTGTTACAAGAGGGGAGAAAGAGAGGAAGGAATGGATAGCCTCAAAGCTTGCCTAAAACAGGATCAGTGATCACTAGCCTGCAGAAGTTTACACCTCTGTTCAAGAACACATCCCCCTTGAAATCACCACTGCAAAAGTGCTCTCTAAAAGTCAATATTTAAGAAGGAATTTACCTGTGGCTTGGAAGAGAATATTGGAAAAGAACGCTTCTTGTGTTATCTTTAATTGTGAACATTTTATTCTTTCGTAAAGCAGTGCGGGCTTGAAATTAAAAATAGCGACTCGATGCCTTCCTTGTGGAAGTCGTGTACATTGGATTACAAACTGGGGATCAGATCTGTGGTAGCTGCTGGAAACAGGATTAGCACCTCTTTGGACATGAGTTTCTGGTTGTAACCTTAAACAATGAAGCCATAACTCGAGGTGCTGGTTGGATTACTTGTTGCATTCATTTACATAATAAGACAAAACACTCAGTACGATCTGGTACATTCTAGTGGTTAATGGATTTTTAAAACATGACAGTGTTTCTGCAGTGTGTTTGGCCTTTAGGAGTCACTCTTCTTTTTGCTCTTCTTCAGGAAGGAAGGAGTGCGAAACTTCTTTTTCTTTTTCGATGGGGACTTGCCTGGAGATTCATCACTACCTGCATCAGGTGCTGTCCCCTCCTCTGCTGTTGGTGTTACTGGCTCTTCAGCAGGTTGAGACTGGGGTTCCTTATTTTCCACTGCAGGTGATTCCATTTGGCTTTTGGGCACATCTTCATCACATCTCCCTTCCTCCTTTCCTAAGGGAGGGAAGCTGAGTGCTTCTGAAGGCTCATCAGGGGTGAGATCTGGGAGGGTTTGCTTGAAAGTTGCAGCATCACTGTCATCCTTGTAAGTCTGGTCCTGCTGTGTCTCTAATGGACGGACAGAGAATGACACCATTAGGCAGGTAAGTGTCCCAAGAACAGAGAGACCGAAGCAAGTTGATGGAGAGCACTCTATAAAAAACCTAACGTATTTACTTTGCAGGAAAGCCTTTGTAATAGGTCTGTTCTCCTTCTGCTTTGGGCACACAGACAGAAATAAGATATTCAGAAGTCTTGTTTGGTTTTAAGCTTCTTACCACAGAACAGATAAAGCTGAATTCCATCATGGGGGCGTAAACCAGCAAGAGAGTAACTGTTTAGACTTCTCTCATGTTTTATTTATAACATTTACAAGCAATGTGAGGTTTTAGTAGGAATTAAATCTAACAGTTTTCATTGGCACTGAAGACAGCATCATGAAATTCCATATCTTGATTCTTTTTTTCTTTTGGAGGGACAAAACTAATGGCTGGTTTGCAGTGATACATGCAAATCCATTAATTTCTAAACTGTTGGCTTGCTCATTTTTAATCGCAATGCATGGATATTCATTATATTCTTTCATGAGATCTAATAGGTGTTGCTTCAGAAGATGATTTCCTATCACAAAGGCTTCATTTCTTTGCAAGATGTGAGCAGAAATTACAGACTTCTATAAGTAAAATCCATGTAACTTATCAAAATCAATGAGCTCAGCAGGTTATGGGATTTTACACGTGTGATGTCCAACAGCAAAACTCACCCCTGTATAAAGGAACATCAAAAATCTAGTGATAACTTTATATCAAAAGGTGAACTTCACCACTTCTCCCTCAATTGTCACACTTTCCTCACTCACCACCGTGCTTTAGAGATGTTCTCTCTAAAGCTCCTCTTTGTGCCTATATATTTAACAAACAGCACTCCTTGAAGTTCCCTGTACCATAGCCAAGAAGTATCTCGTTTGCTGTGTCAAATATATCCCCATTGCTGTTACATAAGGAGGAATTTAGAACAAAATTCAGGCCATTCCCACTGTAAGGCACAAAAGGCAGGGAACTATATTTTCCCCTTTTAAAATCTTGTTCATTTTAATTTGAAAAGACCAAAGGCTTTCACGAGAATTTACAGAAAACACTCGATATTTTCCCATTTTTCCTACAAAAATGACAGTGAATGTTCCTTTTATTTCTGCCAGGCAGGATTAATAATTTCACACGCGTTTTAGAGGGCTCTGTTCTGTGAACACCAGCTAGAAAACCCAACATTTTTGCCTCGAGCACAATGAACTTCTAAGAGGTTAAATAAACAAAACACACTAGTGTTCAGTGCCAAACACTCCGAATGCACAAGTTAGCAGTTAAAAAGTTATAATGCAGGCAGGATTTCAAACAGAGTGAAAAAGAGAAAGCAATTATATACATTCCAGGCTGCCTCCTGAGGCTCAAGTTTAACCGGTATATGTAGGGGACACAGATTTGTAAGAAGCATCACCACCACTACACTCTTTTTGGATTTCATTTTACTTATCAGGAGTTAACTGAAAGCATTGCTGAGCTCTTCCCCCTGGAATCCAGGGACAGGACGTGTGGGAACGGTTCAAAGCTTCACCAGGGGAAGTTTTGAGTGGACATTGGGAAGCATTTCTTTAGCAAGAGGGTGGTCAAGCACTGGAACAGGCTTCCTGGAGAAGTGGTTTCAGCCCTTAACAGCATGCTATAACACTTGGCCAGCCAGTGGTCAGGCACCTGGGACTGGGTGATTGCTGTATTCCCTATTTCTATTCATTAGCGGCTCTATTTTTACAGCAGCCACCACGTTAGATTGTCAGACAGTTTTATTGTATCTTTTCGTAAGAAGTTTCAAAGAAAGTTTTAATAAAAGGATTATAAATTCTTTAGATTAAAGATTAGGAAGCCACAGGCATTCAAACAGCATTTGCCAGCTGGTCTAAGCATTGGATAAACATAAACAGGTTATAACTCATTAATCCAGGACTGCTGTCGTTCCCAGCTGTCAAATTACCATCAGCTTTACTAAATGGATTAACTTTATGCTGGACTCAAACATCTGTTCATCTAACTCACTAAGGGCAATATTCTACCAGAATTAGGGAGATTTACAAATTCCACATTTGATAAAGAAATCACACAATAAGTAAACACTTTGCTGTTCTATTTGATGGATTTCAGTAATGTAACTAGGAAAGTTTAAAAATATTTCTTGATGCAAAGCCCACCTACAGTTTAAGAACTCAGCAGTACCTCAATTTCTTACATTTAGAACAATCATGTCTACATCCATGCTCTCCCTTTACATAAACTGCAGCATAAGAGTTTGAAAACTAACATTGAGACTGGTGTATGTTTACAAGTCACAATTTTTATGAAAATAAAAGTTTATGCTTTTTTTCAACACCAACGTGGACAAACATACAAACCAGGCTATGGCTGAGTTAACACAAAACACTTTTCTGACTTCTGCTACACTTAGAAACAAGGAGGGAAAAAACTTGAGAAGAGGCTGTATACAGAGAATATTGTCATTCATGAGGCTCTGAGAAACCTGATCCAGTGGAAGGTGTCCCTGCCCACAGCAGGGGGGCTGGAACTGGATGATTTTTAAGGACCTTTCCAACCCAAATCGTTCTATGATTCTGGGATTCTATGATTCAACAGAACTTCTGCCCACCAAAGTTGTCATAGTGTGGACTTAAAGTTACTCTCAAGATAAGCTTTGTATGTTTGTCCTGGAGAGCTTTGTATGTTTGTCCTGGAGAACTAAAACAGTTTGTGGAACACAGTTCTCAGTTCAAAAGAATTTTCTGGTTTTAGAGCTTCATTAGTAACTTCACAGCTGTCTACGATGTAGTTTGACTTTTCTATCTATGACAAACACACTGACTTTTGGATATAACAACAGGACATACAAATGGAGAGGGGCAAACATCCTTATTGCTTGTAAGCTTAATCTGATGTAGCCCTACAGATGTAGCTGAAACAGCTGTGGAAGTTGCTGCTATTCCTTGGATGGAATTTGAATTTCCATCCAGCTGACCTATATAACACAGGAGTAGCTCCATATCCACTTCTGTGCAGAAGTCTGCTGGGTAAATTTAAATCAGTGTCAGGGGTAACACTTCTGCACTGGAACAGATTAGGAACTTGCTTCCATTTCATTACCAGGTCCAAGCTGTATAGGCAACAGCAAACTGTTGGGGCAGGAACTCCCAGATCTGTTTCAGCTATATCTGAAAGACAACTTCAGACTATTCCTTTTTAAACTCAGGGATCAGACACACAGATATGGAAACACATGATGTCACTTTTACAGTCTCTTTCAAAGGGGGAGTGCACTTTAACATAAAATCCATAACTAGCTAGAATTTAAAGAAACCAAGAACTAAAGAAATCAGCATCTCAACTGAAAAAAAAAAACTGCTTTAAAAAAACAAGAAAGCAAACTCAACCGAAACAAACCCTCAGTAAACAAAGATGCAAGAGTGAAGCAAAGCACATAAGCAGGTCAGAGTATGGAATGATACTTACTATGGTAACAGGTACTCTTTAGCATATCCATCTCCTGTTTGTAACGCAGCCACAAGAAGAAAAAAGCACAAGTAGAGAATCTATGCATTCATCACAGCCATTGTGTTAAGTTAGAAGAATGGTTGCAACCATTCTTATAGAAAACAGAATGAGATGAAGTAGTGAATGGAAGACTAACAGACAAGTGATATATCCAATGTACAAGGTAAGGGAAACAAGACAAAAATTAGATTACACCTGCTCAAGATTGTTATTTTATCCTTTTTTGAGGAAATTGTAGACTTTACCAGCCCTGCTCTCATTTTAGGTAAATCTACTACATAAGATGAGCAAATAACGATATTTCGCTTCAAATTGAGTTTGAAAAAATTTACTGAGGTGTAATCCAAGTACAATAATGTTTAAGAAATGTGCAATCAGTGAAAGAGATTTACCAAAGCATGTAAATTTGTCTGGTTCAGACAGTTTCATTTCATAAGAACAATTCTTTCTCGTAGAAAACGTACAAGGGATGGTAAGGCAATTCTGAAGAGATGAAAATTTGTCTTTATATTAATGCACACTTCTTTATTATTGTAAACATAACT
This sequence comes from Dromococcyx pavoninus, assembly GCA_033558185.1. Classification (NCBI taxonomy): domain Eukaryota; kingdom Metazoa; phylum Chordata; class Aves; order Cuculiformes; family Neomorphidae; genus Dromococcyx; species Dromococcyx pavoninus. The sequence continues at coordinate 99,070 of JAUMJL010000561.1, forward strand.
CCTGCTACACTCATAGTTCAGTATTGTATGTTTTAGGTAGTATAAAAATAAAACATAAGAACTAATTTACTGTTATTAGATGCTAGTTCACATATTGACATGCGTCAGTCACTAATGATGCAGTTACTGGTTCCCCCTGGCCCCGAGATCAGAGGAACATACCTTCCTCTATTTTAATTGGTGTACTGGGAGGAGTGCGAGCTGAAGTGTGATCGGTGGGACTTCTCTCTTTCTGTTGTCTGCCATCTTCTGAAGGCTCTGCAGGTGTAGACAAAGAGAAATCAAAAAGGCAGACAAAAGGCTTTCAGCACGTGAGAAAACAAAAGTGTCCTTTTGCTCCATACACGCAAGATATGAAAACATTTTTCTGAATCCAAATTGTGCCAGGATATGAAATAACACCAAAACAAGCAAAAGAAAATTAAGTGATTGTTTGATATCAACAAAACTGTTGAAGTCACAGTTGAGCTCTGTGGTGGGGGTTTTTTTTTCATAAGAGCCCATGAATAATGTAACTGTTTATGAATTGGCTCACGCTGTTCTACAGAAAACTTGTGAGGAAAAATCATGAGGAAGATAGAAACAAATGGAGGTAGGGGGGAAGGGGAATTCTGTCAGACCTACATCAGCTCATGCTCTTTTGCTTGCTTTGTATTGCTGAATTAGAGTAAACAAAATCACATCCCAAAAGAACAGAAGACCGCACAGATAATCAGAGAAACATGCAGTAATTAAATGATTCAAAACAGATTTCAGTGGTTTGCGTATTTGTTATTAGTAAAGAGGATCCCGCCTGCTTCCAGGTTTAAACAGCCCTAGATCCAAAGGAAAACATTAACAGAGTGCACTGTATACAGTTCACCTGGGCAATTAAAAGTGAAATCAGTCCCATAGATGAGAGTCAACTGACAGAATCTCCACACGGTGTAGGTAAAGAGGTTGTTCCTTAGATTGCAAGCGCAACTGTACCATATCAGTAATACCTGAGGCATCAGCCAAAAGGTCAGGATTGGACCTTAATGCTTTGATCACTGCAGTATGAAATTCCTTATGGGAGGACTTCTGCCCATCTGGCTCTTCTCGGTTAAGATGTGTGATGACTGGCTGCGTGGTCTGACAAGAAACCCACGCAGCAGCAAACTGAGTGTTATCTAAAGATTTAGACAGTGATGATAGGCCACGATCCTGTAAAGTCTTCGTATCTGTTCCTTGAAAGGTTTTTGATCTGCCTTTCAAATCCAGAGATTTTTTATCTGACGTGTTTTGCTCACTGATGGTCTGATTCCTAAGCAATGTACTCTGTTCCCCAGCTGGTGTCTGTCTCAGTAACACAGTCTCTCCATATTTTGATACCTTAACTAAGAAGGATGTAGCAACGTTACTGAGAGAACAAATGTATGCAGTTAACAGGCAAAACAGCACAGTACCCCACCCCACAGCCCAATGCTTGATTAACTGAACCCATACAATCCACAATGGCTCCACAATGTCTTATCAAAAAGCAGAAACAGGGTGTGCACACTGCAAAAGAAATGGCACTTCTGGTTCCTGCATCATTCAAATTCAAACCCTAACAACAGGTGAGCATCACAAGTATCATCCCTTAAAACTATACAGAAGTAAAGCAGAATATCCACTTCAGATGCAGCAACGATCTCTTTTTACAGCACAATTCTTTCCTAATTCTATGATAATTCAGAAAGTCTGTTTTGAGGGAAGTCCCCAAGATGTGCCATTTCCAAGTAGCAGCTAAATGTTCTTCTGTATCTTCTCAAATCCACAATATTCAACGAGTTAGAAAACTGCTGGTTTGCTCCTAAAAAGCAACAGCATTCTCTCACTCAAGTCTCTTTCTGGCACTAAGGGAAACAAAGCAGAACAATCTGCTCTATTTTGCAGCACCTAATCATTTTTTTGACTGAAGTTTCAAGCTTTCCACTCCCCAGCAGCAGCAGGAACCAGCTATTCTAAACACCCCAGTTTGCCTACCAGGAGAATTTTTAAAATAACATCTATGCATTTTACAGGATACTCCACTAACACTTAGACTGCACATTCTCTCTCCAATATGCTTTTTAGATTTCTAATTCACACTGGAAAAACTGAAACACATAAGAGCTGAATGGATTATCCATGGGCTTTGCAGGCAACCCACGTTCCAATTAGCAACAAACTTGATGTTATTATAGTCTACTGCAGGAAAAAACACACACAGAAAAACCAACCTTCTGGTCCCTTCTGCTTTCTTTCTACTTCTTTGCGATACTCTTCCAGTTCTCGGTCAGTGAGTTTATTGAAGGGATTTGGTCCCGTTGTGCTCACTATGACTTTTGGTTGATATTCCTTCTCAATTATTGCCTTCGATGCAGTCACCAGTTCTCCCTGACAAAAGAAAATTAAGATACATCTGCAATTAAGCAGTAACTTGCAGAACCCTAAGTAGTAAAGAGGCTACCAAGCAACCAAAAAAAAAAAGAAACAAACCAAAAAGATATTATGAAAAATGCTACATTTATTTCCTTTTAGATTAAAAAAAATATCTATTACAGGATTCTTTTTTAAAATATTTTATCTACAGCAGGTTAACAAAGGAGAAAATAGGTCTCATCAATTACTCTGACAGACACATCAGTGTTTCCACCAGGGAATATCCACCACTAAGCAAACAGCAGCCAGTCTACTGGAATTATATCAGAAGTAAAAGAACTAGCAAGTTGCTTTTTCTCCCCACAAAAGAAACAGGACATCAGGCCCAACTGCAGGTCAATCTGGGCACAGAATATCTGTACAAGTGCAGGTTTGTGGTTTGTTTTCCCATTTTTCTGTTTTGGTTTTTGTGGTTTGTTTTTTTTTTAATAAGGGAAAAGCCATTTCTAGTAACTACTACGTAACATCTGACAGATGTTTAGTAAAAAGCCATCTTGTACGTGTTCTGCACACACCAGAGTAACAGTTGAACGGTAATCTTACACAAGTTAGTATATTTATATCTATAACATGTGATCCAAGCCAGATAAAAAAAGTCATACAAATAAAAATAAAACTACCAATTCTAAGTACAGTGAGTTCCAATGGACAAAAGCAGCTGCATCAGATTCTCCAATGGTAAGGTTTTTAGTGTTTCTTCTCTAATCATACAGTAAAGACTAAAGCCACTGGCTCTTCATGGTCTCAGATACGGAAGATGCTTGCCTGGACAGCTGCTGTTATCTTTCAGGAGACTTGTTTAAGCATTTGTTTTTTTCACTGGATCTACAGAACTCTGACACTACTCTGGAAATGACTGATGTGTGGGTCTGTGCTTCGTGTCACTGGGATACCTGAATTGTCTTTACTGTTGAAAAGAGATAGTTCCTTTCTATGTCCCTAGTCGACGGACAAGCATGAGATGTTCACTGTAACACTGAAGACGAAATTAGAAAGAGTACTGGTTTGGATGCTAAGAGCTGCTTTCAACAAGTCATCAGCACCAAAAAGGTGACAAGCAAGAATATCTAGATGGAATGAGGACAAGAGCAGTTATGTATTTCTGAAAGCCTCATGAGACATCTCTAGAAATCTGGTCTAGAGCAATCCAGGAAGGAAAGAGCTGGTTGTTAGAACCAACTGCTCTTCAGGAAGCAAACATCAGCCAGAAATACTGAAGAACAGTGTTAACAAGTCTTCACTGTAAGATCCTGAAAGAAGTGCAGGAGAGAAACATCTCTAAAACATTATAGATTGGCTCAGTTTCTCCATAAAATAAGAACCCTTGTCTCAGATGCAGAACGTCAAACGCTTTTTCTCAACTACTTCCATTAAGCACCATATGTCTTAACACTAGAAACCCTCCAATTTGATAGCCACAGCTTTTCTTACAGTGTAATGTATTAAAAACTCACAAAAACATCAACTTTGTACAAATCCTAATTGTTTTGTACAATAATCTGTGTATCTGCCCACCTTTCAGACTAAATAAAGACTAAATTAGCTGAAACTCGGCAATGAGTAGCAGGGGTTTGTTAATCACCAATCTCAGGCAGAGTTTTGAGAGTTTTTCTAGGATTACAAAAGTCAACAGAGGAACAAGATATGCAGTGCACACTGGTATCCCAAGAACATTTAAGAATCTCTGGATCTTGCCTGCAAGTTAAATTTAAATGACTGGGTAGAATGACTTTCACATGAAATAAAATTTTACTGAATGCCTATTGATTTAGTAATGAGAAACAGCAAGACATGCAGTTTGCAGCAAGATGACCAAGTGCATTACGTGTTCTCCTCCTTAAGAGACCACCTCTGTTAACTACAGGGAATAAAAGCAGTGCATCAGGTTTATCATATTTACTAAATTAAAAAAAAAAAACCAAACCAAAACTAAGCACACACAAACCCCGCAGCCACGATTGATAAAAGCACTATTTGTAGTATCTGAGTATCTTTGACCCAAGAAGAAATAACACTGAAAAAGATGAGCAGCAACAACACTAAGCAGCTTGTGTATTACAAAGAAAAAGCACTTGTGTTTTTTGGACCATAAAAGCAGAAAAATTACACAACACACCAGAAAGGCAAACTTTTGATCTACTAAAAGCTGTTTCCAGATTAACACATTCAGTTTTGCTCAGTAGCAATTCTGTGGAAGCAGTTCAAAAGCCAGTGAGGAAAAATACAAGAATAAAAGGACTGATTCTATTGGAAAGTAAGTTATAGTAGCACGTTAGTAAGTTCTGCAATGTGATTACTCTAAAACATGTACAAATCAAAGAAGCAAAGATGCATTAATCCACAGAATAGGCCACAAAAAAGCCTTCCAAGAATCCAAATAAAAATATACAATATGAAATGAAGAGAGTAACATGGGACAGAAAGAAAACGAGTACGAAGGATGAAAAAGACAGTTACAGGACATATTTTAGGTTGTTAAGTGTGACACTAAAATAGACAAGACTTTGCAGAGCTATCAACCTGTCTGTGCCACTTGGCAATTCCTATGAACATCCAGAAAAACTGAACAAGAAAATTGGTCTGGAGTTGCTTCAGTATTACAGAGCCTGTAGAGAGGGAATAAATTCCCCTATAAAAGACTGTCACTCAGTTTCAACACAGACTTAGAAAAAACTAATGTTCTAGGGATTTCATGTGGATTATGCTGATACAAGTATTATTTTGGTGATGATTCTAGTACTACTTTGATGTCTATTTGAAGCTTGATTGTATGTGTAAGCACCTGAATATCAACAGCATTTTCTCCACTGTAAGAAATACCAGATCACGTTCGTGAACAGAGTAATTTTCACTCCTGAGAATTTTGTAGGGACATATCCTCCCACAAGGATCCAACACAGGAAAGCTCATTTATAGCTAATGATACACAGCATCACTTCATACTAATCTTGGACCTCAGATGTCCAATAAGGAAATTTTAGATTATCAAGTCATTTTGTAACTTCTCCACCAAAAACTGCTAGGAGGTGACTGTCATCAACAGGCAAGCACTTCACCTTGTTCTCGGGGACAGACATGAGCAAAACTGGCACCTTATACATGCCAATTTTTCTCCTGATCAGACAGCAGGTTCATAATAATTGTCTGAAGTTAAAAATTGCTCTTAACACAATCCAGTATTAATGCAGTGCCTTTATCCAAAAAAAACCAAGATTCCTAACGTACTGCTGATGTAGAAGTTGCTATTAAAACACAGTGCCACCTCTGGGGCAGAGCTGAGAGGCTCTTCATGAAGAACAAAGCCACAAAATTTCCATTCTAAAGGAAGAGACATCAAATGGATGATTCCCCTCGTGATTAAAATTCATGAAAATTCATGTGAATTTATATTTCATAAAATGAGATTGCAGAATGGTCATTGGTAAGAATAACCAACATTCCTTTTTCATTCAGCCAAGACTGCAGCAGAAGCTTAGTTAACCAAGTCTGTAACACAAATAAAATTAGAGGATGCACAAGGAGCTTGTGTTGCAACATGGCCAGAACTTCTCAGAACATGGACAAAGCAAGTGACAAGGCAAAATGGAGTGTTTACTACTGCAGCCATAGGCATCAAGACTCAAAGCATTTCATGCATACCATACACAAACAGGACAAAGAGGATTTTTTTCAGTGTATTAGTATTTGATATAAATGTCAATGTTAGCTGAAAACATAATACATTGTAAGCACTGCTGCAATCAAATGGAACTTTTTAATTTAACCATAACTGAGTGACAAAGAATTTGTCAGCTGAGAACTTGTAATTATCTGGTACCTAAAGATCCTTAAATCCTTCATGTACAGGTCCCCTCAAAGTTTCATGTGAGATCTGTGTGGGCATCTCATATTTCCCTTGTTCCACATGGCATAATCTTTCCAGAAAATTTCTCTGGGAGGTTTTTTGGTTGTTCTTATTTGGTTCTTTGCTTTTTCTGTGGGGGTTTCTGGGGGTTCTGTTTGGGTTTTGTTTTGTTTGGGATTTTTTTGGTTGTTGCTGGTTTGGATTATTTCCCCTCTCAACATGAAATTATTAAGCATTCAGGTCACAATCCATATTGAGATAATAAGAATTATGAAATAGGCCACTGCTATATTGTCATATAACTTTACACAGTATTTCAAGAGGAAAGTACTTTCATCACACCACAAAATGAGACTTGTCATTTGGCATCTAAACTCTAACGTTATACCAGGCAGTATCACATCACTAAGAGACCTTTTGTTTTGTTTTTGCCAACTACAAAAATGCATATAAAATGTTTGACTAATCCTACAGAAATATGATGCCATTATTAAAAATAATACTTGAACAGTATCTTGCACATCATTCATGAAAGAAACTCCCTGTGTTGTGATAACTAATGGATAACTATTAGAAAAATATGTTTTTTACTTTGTAGGTATTATTAAGCAGAGAATAAGGGGCACGCACTGCCTGAAAATATCTGGCTTTGTTTTATTTTTCATCTTAGATCTGGAAATAGTATTTCATTATTTTCCCTTTCAGAATATGGGTAAACCAAACTGTAATCTGAAAAACTTCATTATCAAACTCTCAGTAGGAAAAAAAGTATCTATAAACACAAACCGGTTCATTACACTAGAAAGTGTTATGAAGTCATGAGATTTGCAAGAATGATGTAATTAAAATTATTCTGCTTTTTGATAGGAAAGCTATTCTCATAATGAGATGTTAGGCCTGAGCTAAACCTAGGTTTAAGAATATTTTAGATAAAATACTGGTGCAGAAGAGAGACTGATGCTTATTTACATGCTATGCTTTCATATTAGAAGAAGAGACTCCTTCAAAATCTGGGGGGAGAAAACATCTAAGGACAGATTGTTTGCAATGTGCAAACTGTTCAGCCTCAAAGAACTGCCCACCCCAACCATAAACAAATATCTTGAATTTATTCTGTATTTAAAGTACGTTAAGTAGGCACAAGCATGACTACACGTCTGAAAGTCAACCAGTTCTGTAAGTGTGGGGCATTACTCAGGAACCTTTGTAAATAACCAGAGGGAGTTCTAAGGACACAAGATGTCTGGTAACGTAGGATCAAGAGCTGACAGTGTCTGTCAGTGTGACACACTCTGAACACGTGGATATCATCGGAATTACACTGATGCAATCAGGCTGAGTTTAAGGCAACTCAAAATGGATCTCAAATTAGAGTAATTCAACACTAACAGCATGCATAAAGAAACCCACTACATGTAGAACCTAATCAGCACTTTAACAGCTTCTCACCAGCTTCTACAGACCAACAGGGCAGAGAAACTGCTTGCTGAAACTGCACATACGTAATTTGGAGATCCATCTATTTTTTTTTCTTCTCTAGCCAAATCATTAGCTAACAGAGGGAAAAGGTCAGGGTAAAAAAAAAGAGGCAAAATGAAGGGTGAACAATAGTATTTAGAGCAGTATGACAGGGCAGTACCTTTCTAACAGACAGAGATTTAGCAGGACTAAAGGCCTGCTCTGTGAGATCGAGCCCTTCAATAGATTCCGTACAGTCTGAGAGGGGAGCATCCTGCAACAGTAAATTCAGTAAACAGAGCAAACCGAGCCCAGGCTTTAAAACATCAACCAAACGCATTATGATGCTTGCTAAAAACATGCAGTGAAGCAGTAACTGGTAGATAAAACTGCAAATGACAATGAACTGACATGCAAACAACGTGACGTCCAACGTGAATAATGTTATGGTCATGATAAGACTTGCCAAACTTTAAAGTATATCAGAAAATACTTCTCTGGGACAGTCAAAGCACTCAGATGAACAGAACTTTAAAGTCATTCAGCTATACAGTAATGCTGTATAGTTCAAATTATTATTCTACTTTGAGATATGATTCATAAAGTCTTTGTATATCCAGATATACTGCTTTTAAGTTTTATTGATGCATAATGGCTTTTTTATTCTCTAAACTGCTCTTCAAATAAAATATGAAGCACGATAAAACACATTTAACACACAACACTACTGCCCCATAGTGAGCCTGCTGTGCTCAGTATTAATTCTTCAAAATACATAAACTTGGAAAACAAACAAACAAAAAGTTGTCACAAAGCCCAGCTAGTTTTGAACACGAATCTAACCCACACGAAAAAGCCTTCTGAATTTCATGCATTGCATTCCGCAAAAAAACCCCAAGAAGCATCCTCCACAGACATGCTTGGGTTACATGGCTGAAGCCTCTTAAATTTCTGATCCTGAGCACTCTCGCAAAGATAATGGTGTTACCTCTAAGACTTACCTTATAAACAGTTACTCTCTGCCAATTAAAGAATAATAATTTTATAGTGACATATTAGGTGGAAGCAGAGGATATTGTAGAGTAACTTTCAAGCTAATAATTTTAGGCACTTTATACTCTCACCTGTACAAGACTCCTGTCCATCACCACCCCAGAAAGAACCTGTGATTGAGGGCCTGCAGTTTTAATATCTTGTAAATTTTGCTCTCGGATCTGTAAAAGAAAGCAGCAGAAAAACAGTCACATGAACAAGAGACAAGTCAACCACTTTTGTATTTGAAAAAGGGGCGGGGTGAACCGGCCAACAGGCTGCAACTGGACTATGGCCCTACCCATCACATAAAACACCACTTGAAGATATCTGCTCAAGTTCCTAGTGGTTTCCTCACATTTCTCAGAATTTAGTCTTTAGGTACCACAGCGGGTGCTGTCCTTTGCTCTTTAGTACTGGCTCATGTAAAACCCTACAGATCATGTAACAGACAACACCGGTTTGTGAAGAAAAGTGAGGAGAGAACAGAAGCAGAGAGGTCATGTTCAGTAAGTCTGTTGTACCTGACCAGTCTTTACTGGTTTTTATCACCAGCCTACTGCACTACAATATCATCTTCCTGCAGAACTTACTGTAAAACACTGCACAACATTCACTTTTTGCATCTAGTCAGGACCACATATTCCAAATGGCATATAAAGGACATATTCTATGCATAAACTGACACTGCACACAGACTTTCTGTAACATAATGCTAACTCCCATGATCCATATGGCCATCAGTTAGAAGCAGCATAACAATTTAGAGCAAGTTAGGTATTAACCAGACACCAATGCATATTTATACTTGAAAAGACAAAGCAGAAAAAACTCCAACACACTCAATATTTTCTGTTGGTACATTAGTTACAAGAAGATCTGAAATTCGAAGACTGGAAAATTAACTGCTGGGTCACTTGAAAAAAGATCAATACTCAGTTCCAAAGGCCCCCCCAAAAATTCTGTAACAATCAAAGCATATTACAGTAAAATAAAATACAATATAAAATAATATATAATATATATCATTATTTAGGCTACAGTTTCAACTGGTGAAACCAAAACAAGAAAGAAAAGAGGTCACTCGTAAAAAAATGATCTTGGGGAACAGGACTACTGCCATAAACTCAGTGGTGGCTGTTTCAGAGTTACCCAGCAACTGGTCTGACAGTAACAAAACATAAGACGATGAAAGTCTTCATACAGCAGACAGTAACACCATCTTTCTTCAAGATGAGTTCAGAACATTTAGTTACACCAGAGCTGTGTTCCTGAACCCCAAAATTTCACTATAACAAAGTTCATTACACAGACACAACTTAATTGCAGTGATGACCAAAAAAAAGTTATTATTCTGCTATTACAAACCTTGTTCCTCATTTCTTGGACCTCCTTTGGATTGGTGTTCAATGGAACAAACAGGTTAGGGACAGCAGAGGTGGCAGTTCTATGTCCATCCTCTTTAGTCCACTGTAATATCAAGAACAGTTGAACAGTCAGAATTGCTGTAATGGCTACAGACACTCAGAGCAGCAAATTTACAGAACAGTTGATCATGCATTATACATAGCAGAGAACTGAACCAATGATTGTATTCTTCTGTTCATTCCTGGGACTATTTAAGTTGCTTCCTTCTTCAGTAATATAAACTGTACCTTCAAATACATTTATAAATATCAGAATCTATTAAGTCAAGTGAGTAACAACAAAAAAAAAAAGCCCTCGCGAGCCAGTTAACTTCCACCCAAAATGATGCAATTACTACAGCTTTGTGCAATTCAGAGATTATAGAGAATGAGGGGTTTTTAAACTGTTTTTCTGTGTGCTTGATCACACTGACAACCGCAGTGCTCTGCATTTCTAAAACCAGTCTGCTTCTTACTTTGCAAAGAGACATATTAATATAGGAGCAGGAAAACGCCAATATAATTTCTTATTTTTAAGGACATTTTTATCAGAGATTTCACATTCATGTTTGTTTGAAATGGACACTATACCTTACCTAAACAGAAGTACAGCAAGTTCTAAGACACGAGCTCTAAAACCCTGTTACTGCCACTTTCATCTTCTGCACTGGGTGTTTTTACAAAATAGCACAAGAGAGAGAGATCATTGATTCAATCCTCTGATGCTCAACAAACATCAAAGCGAACTTAAAAGCATAAGATGACAGGAGTATGAAAAGCAATGTGATGTCACTAACCAGGTTTAGTGAATGATTCTGTACTGTGAAGCAAGAGTGGGCATCACCAAAGTTTTGCATTAAAACAAGCTACTTCAGCAAAATGTTCTGTTTCCAGAATTAGTTTCTGCACAAACAAACAGCTGTACCAGCAACAATAACCTAAAGGAACAGTTTGGTGATGTCGAATATTTTATAACTCATAGCTCAAAAGGTTACAAAAATATCCCAAACACAAGCTTCAAGCGCTTCATGGGTTCTTCAGAGAAGGTTGCTTTATTTGATCAGTGCATTTAGTATGGAGCTCTGTTTAATCTGATGCACAACTAACTTTTTATCTTGATATTTTTATTACATGTGATGTCCTAATTTCAAATCGTTATTGCATAGAAAATGCACTGAACAGTAAAGCAAACCTGTTTATAGAGCAAATGCTATGCGTTTTTTCCTGGATAACTTCAAGAAACAATAAGATAGCCAGAAACTGTCAAACTTCAAAAAGCAACAGAATTTTAAAATGTTTTGCAACTGTAAAGTAAAAAAAATGGGATGAACATGGAGCTGTGAAATACTCACTGATGATTATCTTCTCAGATAAAAACTACTCCAGCTTTTTATTAAAGATAGTTTTTAGTCAAAACATATATAAAAACAACCCCAACATAACAAACTACTTTTTCTTTAGGTTAATAACAAGCATTAAAAAAATATAAATACACAAACCTGTTATACTGTATGAAATTTTCTACTGCTTCAGTATACCATGAAACAAGACTAGTTTCTGAGCAGGAATTTTGTTTCAGTCCTTCACTGATAATTTCAAATATGAAACACTACCTTTGTCAGCCAAAGCCAAAAAGCACAAAGTGCTCCAAACATATGCATATCTTTAAGTTCTCTTTCAGTCAAGGTAAAACTATACTTTAGTAAAATGTTATAGTACAAACAATATATGTATACATTATTTTTTTTAAAATCAAAAAGAACACCACAAAAGTAGCACAGAGATAAGATCCTCTGGTTTTTCATGGCTTTCTGCATGTTAACACTATATATTTTAGTACACACATTGCCTGAGTAATCATTTCCATAAAAGTGTTCAAAATATAGAGAACTCTGAATGCACTCAGAGGTGAAGCAGAGTTTTGTAGGGGTAAATAAGTATGAAGAGGTGTTCTGGAAAAAAACAATGTGTATTTTTTTTTCCTTTTCAAGAGTACTAGTTTTATTCTTTTAAGACTCACCTGTAACCACACTACCACACAGAGCACCACTACTGAAGTACTACTTAACTACTGTTGTTCAGCTTGAAGTCAACTGTCACAAAAGCTTGTACGCGTGCAAATCCCTGCCTATAGTTTAGATGCTCTGTATATGCCCAAGAAATTATCAAAACCACAATTACCCACCAACAGCTACTGATGTCCATTTGAAAGCATTTGATACTTTTGCTTTTCAATTAACATATCTTTCAGTGCAAAATTTAACTGTAAGCAGCATCAATAAACAAAAAAAAAGCACCGGTTGCAGAATCTATCGATTAGTGCCTGCTGATGGCCTGAGCTGCACTTTAGTCATGCCGCACCCAGCTGATACTTTAGGAAAGACTTTCCATTTATGGCCATCTACTTACATGCAACACTACATGCAGAAGGCAGCTGGTTGTGAACACTCAGAGGCTTTGGGGTAGACAAAAGCGTAGTAAACAGGACAGAAAGAGGAGCTGAGAAACTAGACAAGAAAAACTGCTTAAGGAAGAAAAGCGAACACTTAAGTACTTTGAAATCAATTCTCACACATAGAAAGGGTTGTAAGTGGCTTGCAAATTAAGTTGGCATGTATAACAAAAGGTAAAAATTTGATTATTTTTATACATATTTGTACAAAAGTACATCCAGTAGTTAGTTTCATTTCTGTTTTAACTGAAAAGCTTTCACGCAGACAGAATTAGTATTTCCCTAGCACAGCTGAACTTCATAAAACCATTTAAATGCAGAACCTACTCAGTCAAAACTATGACTCAAATCCGTTTGGTCATTAGCTCGAAAAGCCAAAAGAAAACTAAATGCACCAAAGTCTTAAGCAGTTTTAAGTGTTAACAAGCGAGATGATTTTTACAGCTCACTTCTAATCAAAGCCAAATGAAGTGGTTAGTAAAACACATTTAGGTTTTTTATATAAGAAAGAAGGAAAAAATTAGGAGACTAATCTTTTTCTTCCCAAAGCCTCTAAGTGCCAGCCACCCCAAGTTGCTCTACATCATCTAACTATGAACAGTAAGGTAGGCACAGACCAAGCAGTTGGTAATACAGCTTGGCACGCAGACACCGGACGAGAGAGACTGCAGCAAGGGTTTCACGTGATCGTGTGTAATGTTCGTCCACACCTTAGTCTTCGACTTGGGACTGCTGCCATTCTGCCCTTCTTCAGAAGCATCATCCCCTCGGCCAGAGTTCAGCCACCTTGTCTTCTCCCGCTGCTGTTTCTGAAAACTGTGTCTGAGGGGGGAGCAAGTGCCTGATTCGCCATCACTAGTGAAGGAGTAACCTGTGACACTAGCGGGAATCTCAACATCGCTGTACTTTTTAGTTTTCTCTCTCAGAGCAGGGCACCGATAGGGATAGCCGGTTCTGTAACCCTGAAAAGGCAGAGCAACACAATTAGTCCTCTACATCTCCAAGTTTTTTAACAGATGACTAAAATTTTGGTTGATTGGTACCCTTATCTGCAAAAGCCATTCTACAACACAGCCTTTACTTTACCTGCTTTCTTTACCACCAGTTATGGCAGAGAAATCCATGTCAAAGGTGGGTGATACAGTAACGAGGCCACATTAGCACCAATCCAATCTAACAAACTTCTGAACCACTAATTTAAACGAGTCGTTATTTACAGTAGATCAAATTTTGATACAAAGTCTTATGAAGAATTTACAGTAGTCCTGCAAAAAGCCATTGAGGTCATCCAAAAGTTCATAAAGTGCAGTGCTATGGGTCTGCCTCTTCTCATATTCAAGCAAAAAAATTCATCACTTCTGTAATTATGCATTTCACAGATTAAAAACATTATTTTCTTTTCGACTGGACTAGTTTACTACTGAAATATTCCAGAGCCACTTCTAAAAACAACACAGTACCCATAACTGTCAAACTACCCTCCTCTTAATGTCTGTGTTTTGAAATGGAGGACTCATGCATGAAAATTTCAGCTTCCTTAATGATGAAAATATGTATTCAAGTAGGTATTATACCATGAATAAGTGGACAGTTACTTGCCAACCAGCTTTTAATCAATTCACTCTCTTATAGCGAGTAACTGTAGAAATCCAGTTTAGTGCTTTATCACACTGGCACAGAAGGCATAATCATAACTTTAGGCACTGTAAAAGCCTTAATGTATCATTTCCAGGAAATTTCTGAACTAATGTTTTAGAAATTATCCTTTAAGAAATATTTTTACTCGAACATTCTTGACAATGAAGACTGATTGTCGGAACTATATACGTAAAAGCGTACATTTTAGTCATAGCTACTCGTTAAATTATCGGTCCTGCCCTCTTTTATTGACAGTTCTTCCTATGGACAAAAGTATATGATAAAACTGCAACAAGGCAAGCTATGTTTGAATTTGGAGCATATTTAAATACATCTACGTTGTGGTAATTGCTTACTTATGCTCTTCTTTAGAAACTAGGGTTTTTTCCCCTGGGAGGGGAGGGGGAAAAAGTCAGCATATTGGTGTTTCCTGGTATTTCTCATTGAATTCTCAAACAAACGTTCAAGTCACTGAAGCTGGATTTAAGTCCAAATGCAGAAACCTGACTTTTCTCTGTACCATATTCCAGCTGCTTTTTATCTTTACTGCAATCAAATGAATTGACTGTTTCTCACAATTGTAAATCAAGAACATAAAAAAGATCTCTTCTGCGTTGTAACATCTAGAATTCAACATATTGTACACAAGGGAAGGCTTCAAGAATATGTCCATATTCTCCCCTCTCCTTGATCATCTTCTACCTATGCTGATTATCTCTCCTACTTCCCCCGAATTATACTGTTTCCTTTTTTACTTTCCCTATTACACCGGTCACGCTTTCCCCTGCTTGCTTTGGTGTTTTGCTCAGCAAACATACATAAAGGACATCTAACAGTTCCTCTAAGAAGTTTTCACTAGCAAACTATTTTCAATATGGCTCAAAGAAAAATAGTGTGAACAGCCTTCCTCCCAAAGCACTTGAAATCTTTATAAAGCCAATTGTAAAGAAACTACAGTCCTGAATATGTGGAATTAGCTCTCTTGGCAGAGTTTCCATGCATTAAGTATTGCTGAGACATTCTCTTGCCCACTGCTCCATCTTTTATTGGTCAAAGTGCACCTTGAGTAACTATCTACTGCCTAATGTAGGTAACTATCCAATATAATATGTGGCTATTTGTAATAGTAAAGGCATGTACTGGTTGACTGAAAGCTCCTTTACGTTCTTACGTGCCTAGCGTGTATAATGCTATTTCCTTTGTGATCCTGCTTTCTATTTGCACTAAGAAACATAAAACTGATACTCCCCAGAGAAGCTGAAGTCCAACTGAATCTACCCAAGGTACCAGTCAGTGATACAGGGAATCTGCAACCCATAGACAACTACATTAATAGTCTCTTTATTGCTCACTAAAATCAATGAGAATTTTTTTATCGACTTAAGGTTACAGCTGATGACTTTGTGCAACATGAAAACATTAGATCCTCAAGTAGCCTGATTTTTTTTCCCCATACTGCAGATTTTAGGTTGCAGTAGCCTTACTAAGTCAAATAATGCTGGACCCTGCACCCGACCCAACATTAACACTGTTTTATGCACTTTGGGAAGGGCTGGGAACAGAGGGGAGGACACAGACTAAGGAGTAGCAACCACTGCAGGACTCTCATTTGGAAGAGCCAAATCACACAAGGACCCCCTCTCACCTCACTGATAACTACCTGATTATGAATACAGAAGTAAACCTGCTATCTGCACAAAGGACACCTGTAGCATTCTGTCACACTTTTCACATTGTTGCCTCCCCTAAGGGCCCTTAATCTTCAGGAAAGAACAGGCTGTAGGCTATAAGAAGTACCCCAACTACACACATTCTTTACTAGTGACCCTTACTGCAGCTTTCAAAGTATTTTACACACTATCATATGAAATAATTAGACAAAAACATCTGCCTTACCAGATTGTCAAGCATTCGCATAAGAGCTTCAAATTCCTGTTCGCCAATCTGCCATTTTGGATGGGATACAGTACCCTCACCTGCTGGAGACTCAGGGGAACGAGACTTAGCTTTATACTTTCCAGGATCTAAAAGCACTAAATTGTCAGGTCCACCTGCACTGGCCAGGGTACGTACCTTAAAAACAATAAAGTCATCTTTTAATTTCTTGAGAGGGGGACCACAAAAAAAAAAAAAAAGACATCACTAAAACAGAAGAAATCTACTTCATTTTAAAGCTAAATAAATTAACATGCTTGTATAAAACTCGTCTTAAGGCTTTGAAAATATTTGTTTTAATAGGCAGTATATTATCAAATATATTGTTCCAATACAGTATTTGAATATTATGGATATATTTGAATATGTTTTGGATATCCTCTCATAATATAAAGATTTCACAGATCACCGTGTTAGCTTAGATCAAGAGTTTGACCAGTAAAATGTGTAACTATCATCCTGTTTGGAGGTTAAGAGCAGGCTGCATTGCAACATAACATACTAAAATTCTTACTTGAATCTCACAGGCGAGCACTAGATTATGAATATAGTAGAAAGCCTCCTCAACAGTCTCTCCAACTGATACTAAGCCATGGTTTCTGAGAATAAGGACCTAGAGAGACATTGTAAGAAAGTTAACAGCAGGAAGGCAAGTATTTTCTAGTCCTTGATTAAGCAACATACCTCCCCCACCCTCACACAAATACTAGATGTAAATACTGACCTTGCTTTTAGGCCCCAAATTTTTCTGAATAACCACCTTTTCTTCATCATCCACTAAAATACCGTGGTAGTCATGATAAGCTACTTCCCCTAGAGAAAGGGCTTCAGGTGAAATTGGCAAGAGACCACACTTCATTGCAGAAACCTGAGAAATATTAAAACACCTAAATTAATTTCAGGCAACAGAAAAAAACCCCAAGCATAATAAGAATTCTAATAAACCTCGTATTTTTATGTTAGTTATGTATCTGTACAGGCACCTAATATGATGTCCTTACACTCCCATCTCTAATTTTCATAGCTTTTGGCTCACATACAAAAGGCACCATTGATCTTCGGTCTGACTCAGTATGGCTGCTTTTACATGACATCAACACCAATATGTCAAGACCTCAGGGGGGGGAAAACCCCAAACAAACTCCCAAACTGCATCCTCCATTCCTTTCACTCCACTCTGATGTTTTTTTCTTTTTATTCCCCTCCCCCCCAAAGAAGAAAAAACTTAGTGATGAACTTCAACACAAGTAATTCTACAGCACTGAGGGTAAAGTAAAGGAACATTTTTAAAGACTTCTCTGTAATTCTCAATTTTAGGAATCTAATCAGTTATCCTTAAGATGATTGTACCACCACTGTTAAACATAAAAAAAAAATATTAAAAGAAAAAAAAATCAGAACACAAAATTTGAAAAAGAGTCATCAGATATCTCTCTCAAAAAATTCCAAAGCAGTAAAACTGACTTGTAACCAGTTGCTCTAATGTGGGTATTGGAAGAATTTCAAATTTAAGAAAATCTAGGCAAGTTGTGCTTTACAAACCCAAGAAAATATGCTAAAGCTCTTATGATTCACTGTCAAAAGATCCGGTCTTTTGCGGTAAAAGACACACAATATAAAAAAATGTATTTTCCCGTTCTAGAGCTGAATTTATTGTCTGACCACTCGTGTAACAATCAAATAAAGAGGATCTGATTGATGCAAACATAACCACATATTTGAAGGCAGACTTGACTTTGTGCCCTTCAAAAATTCACCATTAAAGGGGACCCATCTATCTTCCAGGTGGGTGAGGTGGTGGGAATAGGACGGATGATAAACTAAAACGTGTGCTTACCGCGGCCCCCGCTGGCGTATGAATATGAACAATGCATTTAACATCAGGTCGAGCTGCATAAATCGCTGAGTGCAAAGTAAAACCAGCTTGGTTTACTCCCAAGTTAGTGCTTCCACGATCAACTACATCTCCCTGAATATTGATTTTAACCTGGGAACAAAAAGAATTCGTTTCATAAATCAATCAAGACTGCCAAAAACCTGATTTAATTCAGCATTTACCTCTGAAGCTCTAAAACAATATTTCTTTCAGCATTTTATTTTAACAAGTGTCAAAATGTGCACGATAAGGCTGCAGGCAGGTGACCAGGGCTCCGGATGGAGATTAAGCTGACTGAAGAGGACATCAGGAACTACTGGATAGGACATAAGAAATCGCTGCATGTAACAGGTAACGGTGCAAGAAGCTGACAGAAGTTTCAGACAGCGCTGTGAGAAATGGCTGCATTTCACAGAGAGTTACAGCGGAGTTACAGAAGAAACTTTCAAACTTTACAGATACCTGGAGAGCAGTATTGGGACCTTTTGGGGAGTAGGTTCTTGAAAGGCCAGCACCTAGGTAACCATAAAACTTAAGGCTGAGATTGCCCAGGTTATAATATTATAAATACCAAATTTGAATATGGATGTAGCAAAGCTGGAATAAAAGGGAAAATGTAATTATGCACGAGTTGTTTATTTGGGAGAGAAGAAGATTGGAGAAAAGAAGAGTTTCAGAGTGGAGAAGGGAAGAAACAACATGAGAGAAATGGAGAGAAAGGGGTGATGAAGGGCTAGCCCTGTAAGCAAGCTGCTGATCAGTGTGTTCACCTGGCTAAGCCACGTGCCTCACCACTGTAGTCTATATCTTATTAAATCCCGCTGAGAGCTATTTTCTGTGTGAACGGGCTCTCTACTCTGTGTGCGCGCACTTCCCTACCTTCACGCAACCTTCATTCTCAAGGTACATTCCTGATGTAGAGATAAAAGCAGAACACCTTTAAAAAAAACACCACCAAAACATACCCCTACAACGTGACCCTTAGGCTCTTCTAACACTCTTGCAGTAACAAGAAAGGGCAGGTCTAAGTTTTCTGCATTCCTTTTCCTACAGCTTTTTCAATTAAAATTTTACAGATGGTTAAGGGGGAGATGTAAAGAAGAGCCAACTTTACAGATAGCTGGGGAGGGTATTGGGACCTTTAGGTGTCAAGAGCAACACAAGGTTGAAACGTTGCAGCTCTGCACATCCTTACCTCACCTTTCTGGTAGGGATTACTTACCTTACAGTAGCCAGGTGGAAAGAATAGTGTGAAAGTTTCTATCTTGTTTCGACACAAGAGAGCCAACCACACTAACTAAAGTTGCCTTCAGCTGCACTGTGAACTACACTGAAGGTAATCGCTCACAAAACGCTTCCTACGAGCCAACAGTTAAGGGAGCCCAGTCTTCAACTGCAATCATTAGATCTTAAAACCAGAATCTATCTACATCCTCAGTTATTTACAACACTAAATGGCAGCAACTAAATCAGGCATCTGACAGAATGCCTTGAAATTGTAATTGGTCATCATCACTGATGTCTGAAATACATACGGTCTCCCGCCACAAGCCTGACAACAGCCAATAGTTTCCAAGGGCCAGAAGGCATTAGCTATCCAAGCAACCTGACTCCTCCCTACAGACAACTGGAGGTGGTGAACATGTGCAAAGAAACCTTTCTGAGACATCTCAGCTGGATCAAAACCAATCATGGTCAACAAAACTATTCTAAACATGTAACAGAGTAAAACAGGCAGAGCAGATTCAGCTATTTGTATTTTACAGCTGTGAAAAACAGCCATTGCTTACCAGACTGGATGCAGTAACTTCACTATAGAGAAGTCCAAAAGGTACAATGAGGAAATGCTCCTGCTCAGAGTTTACTCTGGCCTAAGGATAAAATGAATAAAAGTTATTAAGAATATTTTATTAAGGCATACAAGAAGGCCTAGAGCCATGAAAGTTACTTTCATTTCCTGAGTATGGAACAGGTAAGTATTCTGACTGACTTCACATCTTGGGATGCATCTGTTAGCTCTGCACAATGTACACAACAGCTCAGTAATTAAGGTATCTCTCAATGGAGAGCTAAAATGCTTCAAATGTTTTACTGGATACGTGAGACAACTCCCTATTTTGCCATGAATTTTGTGGTTGGGTTTTGGGGGATTTTGCAAATGTTTTTATTTATTTATTTATGAGTTTTATATTTCCCCAAGATGCAGCTTCTTTATGCTCCTCTCTTGTCTTCTACTACTTACAACATTAAACACATATACATTTTGATATAGTTCTTCATGGAAAAAAATTTTCTGAAGTAACTACCTTACCAGTCACCCAAAAGCTTCTAGTACAAGTCTAGTTTCCTTTACAATCAGCTGTTCTGTATCAGCTTCTGAAGGTAAACTGTACAAAAATCAATTCTTCTGTCATGTATGAAAAATCAGGGGGCTGCACAGGTTTGTTTACAAGAACCATTATGTTGGTTCTAAAGGGACCAAACAACCTAACCAACATTGCTTGATCCTATGCCTACCAATATCAACTTCATTGGTTCACAAATAACATACCTTGAAATCTCAAAAAGCAGTAATAATAAAAATTACCATATTTCATTCAGACTGCAACTAGCAGAACTAAAAATACATAAAGGACAACTTCTACTATTGTAGAAAAAACAATTCGGCTCTGTTAGGAGAACAATTGACTGGGTTGCACACCACAGCTGTGACTTTACTTATGAGACTCATGGTGATCATTCTTCTGGCATATAAAACCTCCTTGATCTGACCTCCTTGTCATTATTCTTATGGATGCCAGCGATTACTCAGTCACAAAGAAAATTGTTGGCACACTCCATTAAGCTAAGTAGTTCAGTCATCTTCAGAAATACTATGGCTTCTTTTTCAAAAAGGGTGGTACCTTGAATTATAAAGTCCTACTGAATGACTAATAAGATATTTTAACACTTTGCAAGAAAGCTAAGACATGACCTTGCAGAATAATCAATACAACTATTCAAAGTATTTAAGATACTAAAAGTCTGAGCACTGAGTCTTTCAGGAATCTTGATTTCATCACAAGAACTTTCATGCACACTCTCCTAAGACTCTATTCAGGCTATGGTAGCTGACATCCAAGCTGTTCCAGTTCTCATTCTTGACATGCAATGACAAATCTCTTCACTATTATATTGCTTTCAATACCACTTTGCTCCTCTTCCACACAAAGAGAAAATGACAGATGGGGAAGAGAAGCAACACTCTTCTATGTTAAAACAATAGGTTCAGTTATCTGTTGATTCAATACTCACTGTTATATGATTGTAAATAAGCTGAGACCAGCCAAAGAGATCGGCTAATCTGTAGAAAGCTGCCAATTTACATCGTAACAACTTCTCCCCTTTCTCATAAGCGATAGAATCTGATCCCCTCAGATCATTCACTGGTGTCACCATGCCAAGACCTGAAAAGAAGGGGTAAAAAAGTGCAAGGGGGTTGTGTGTGTTCAAAGTCAGATAAAACCTAACAACATGTACCCCCATAACAATGGTTGGTTTTACTAGTTCGTATCAACATATTAACCTAAGAACAAACTTGAATTGCTATAAATGTCATAATTTACATTACACAAACATAATGACAGCCTCTGAAAAACTTATTTATCTTTGGTAGACTCACACTTGTTTTCTCCCTTAATATTTGTTAGTGCTGGGGTGACAGTGTGTTCCTTAGCAAAATATCTTTCTCTCTCTCAAACTAATGATTGTCCGTAAAACACAACTTCATTGCTAACAGAAAAATGCAATTCAAATATTCCACTTTGAGAAACATGACTTGGTATTCCTGAAAAGGAGAACTGCACATCTAAGAAGATGCACACAAGTTCATTTAATCAACAAAAATTAAGTACAAGCTAGAGAGAGAAGGATTATGGTAAATAATTACAAATACTGTAGTTCTAGTTACAGTGAAATTAGAATTGTGGTTAAAAGTAACCGTGATTAAACAGAACCAGGCCATGCTACAGTCTAAATCATAGAAGTATTTTGGAGCACAGGCAAGAATTTATATTATCTTAACAGAAAACCTGTGCGTGCATATTTTCACACATTTGGGGCTTTATTTTCCTTCTTTATATTACTTGCTGATGTTTCTTGTCTGTAACTGCACTTCACAGTAGAAAGTTGCAAACAGTATATGAATGGCAAAAATAATTAGTTTCTAAAGACTTTCACTGTTACTAGACTACTAAGGAGTGTTTCATCTCCCAGCAGACAATCCATGTGGTAAACATCAGCAATATTTAAATCTTTAAATTTTTTACTAATGCTGACTTATCATCGGGCTAACCTTTCAATTAACACACCATACTTGCAGTAGCTTTTGATATAAATTATATATATATGAATCACACTGCATACCACTGTGGCATTTAGAAACTAATCAATTAATTTTATGTTTGCAATGTTCCTGTGAGCAGAACAGGATAGCATTTGAACTTCATGACACTTCTCATTTCATTCACATTGTCTTAAAATTAAGGCTTTCAAAAAAAAAAAAAGAATTCAACTTCAAGGTGCACTCACTCATGTTCAATGCAGCCATTCCGCCCTGGGGTGCTGCAGGGTAGACATTTGGTACATTTGTTGTCATGAAATCCGCAATCTGCTGTAAAGCCAATAAACCTGTTGGGTTCTTCCCCTTCTTAAATTGTTCCTGGATCATAGATTCCAGTTCTTCACAAAAAGCCTAGCAACGGGACATTGCATATTGTAAAGCATGTTCAAATGAACTCCAACCTTTCATACACAGCTGCTTTTTAGCACTTGGATGGAAACATCCTACACCTCTTCTGAAAAACAGCTTAAGGCAGAATTACTGGGTCCATACTGTTACTTGAAAATGTTGCTCTCTGGAGCTCCAGTGATACCAGTCATGTTTTTTATGAATGGAAATTCCAGCACACACTCTTCAAGTAACACCAAAACTCACTGAACATACTAACAGGGATTTGGGCAAGAAGGAGCAGGATGTACAATCAACTTGAACACAAAACATAAAAGGAAAAGTAGTAGAACCATAAAATAAAAGGAAAATTGTTGGCGTGGCTCACCGGGAACTGAGAGTCAAGATGGCATCTGGGAACACAGGAAGGAATAGCTAATGAATTTTTAAAATATGTTTAAATATGCTGCTTACGGTTTTTTTCCTGGTTTTTTTTTCCCCCCTTTTTGTAATGGTTTGGGGTTTTTTTTTTTAGTTTTAACTTTGAAAGGAATAAAATGATGGTTTACTCTTGCTGGCAGCTGCATATTTTGACAAGAACACTGGAATTTGTACTGAAAGGGAAGCATTCCAGTTGTTAAGAGAATGTAAATCATATGAGTTGATTCCACAGGGAAAATACTGTGAATATACCACTACATCCCTATTCTTAATGAAGTTGTGTCATGAAATGTTTTGTATCTAAAGTCACCCACCAGTTATTAGAAAAAGAATAAATGTTATGAAAGAAATTTTGTTTTGTGTACCTTTCCCCCCCGAGGAAAACATCTTTAATATCAAATGTCAATCATCCACAGTTTATTACTGTGCACCCTTTCAGAAAGAGACATATAAAAATATTTCATATGTCAGAAGCATGCATGAAAAACGGAGCACAGGACAGGCCTGCCTTCTATGAGCTACTCTTAAGTGTTACTTAATTTAAATGTTTAAATGACTACTGAATACGTGAAATAAATGAAAAAAAAGGCTGACCAGGACTAGATGGAAAATGTGAAAAAACGTTGATGATTACAGAGAGAATGATGAAAGAAAGACTGAGGAGCTGTTTCATTAGAAGACAATAAAAATTCAACCAGATAATGTGAGGAAAAATCAGATTACGCTTAGGATACTTTAGAAGAAAAGCCAATCAGAAAAAAGATCAAATGGATCTAAGACACCACAAAATTCTCAAATTCCACAAAGATATTAAAAACAGAGATAATACATTTATCACTTTAAAGACAGAGCATATCTTTTTTCTTACTGGGCTTTGAAGAATCATGGAGACTCTCTTCTTCTGTTCCATCATGTTAAAATCCTGGCGAAGGTCAGGTGCCATATTCCTCTCTCTCAAATATTCTGGATTATTTTCATCGACTCGATCAAAATACCTCTCTTTATGAGGGGCTGTCGTTGGAGGTGGTGAAGTCACCACCCCCACTCCAGAATCACCATTCATAGCACAGTTCTAAGGAACCTGTGAAGAGAAGGCGGAGAAGAGGAATAAATAAATTAAGTAAGGAAATAATAAAGAACTTCTTGAATATTTCTTGTTTCAGAGTAAAGTTCAAATCTATCTAAATCTAGCATGGTTTCCCAAACTCAGAAACCATGTTTGTGCAATTGGATAGCAATATTTTAGAGGGCAGAAAAAGACTTTATGATACAAGATTAGAAAATAGGCTAACATAGATGAAAACATGCTACATATGTACATGCTACACAAAACTAATGCAAGAGTTCCCAATTAAACTACCTCCAGTTCCTCAAGCTGTCTACACAGCATGATTTTTCAGAAGATTGGAAGTCCTCCAATCCTTCTCACAAACAATGACTGAGAAGTTCAAGCCACATGAAGTCAAAATTCACTGTTGGTTTTTTTGTGGTGGGTTTCTTTTACTTAAAAAGTAAAAAGCAGACATAACAAAAATATTATTCACAAACCAGAATTTAAATCATTACGGAAAATAGGATATTACACATGTTCATTAACATGAAGAATCAACCCCACCAAAGCATGCCCAGATTGCAAGTTCATGTCTGGAGACAAGCTCAGAAATACTGCCTGCAGCCTGAGGTGTACTTTTCACAAATATACTCATTTTAGGTTCATTCAACAACATGCACATCACTGCATCAGCCTGTGGAAAGCACAAATGCAACCCCCCACCCACTGGCCAGGGTTCATTTCATTTTCACATGTTGTAATCAGCAACTGCATGGATCTAGAAAGACTGAAATCTCAGCTGGTATTGCTCAAACAAATCCTTCTTTCACTCACAAGAATGCCTTTGTGTAACGTTATCCCAGTTTTCTGGAACAATATTATAATCTTCATTCCAAAATCCTTTGCAGAAGATTTTTTGAAGCCCTCCTCTGACAAGCAACCAGTTCAATAAAGGCATCTTTGCAACACCTTGCAACTCAAACCTCTTGATTCCTCACCACCTGACATATCAAATTAAAATAAAGCTTTTTCAGAAAAGTTATTTTCTTTGCATGTTGTACACGATTAAACAAAACTTCACTAACACAAACCACATTTCACTGAACTGCAATAAGAATATTTAACCCTGAATGGTTTAAGCCTGAATGCAGCAAACTGCAATTATCTACATTATACAAAAAATATGCAAGGTTGAAATCCCTTGCCATCATGACATTTACCAACTTTACCAGAAAATAGAGCCAAGAAAAACTGATAGCTCTTTTCCTGAAAGTAGAAGATAAAGAGAATGAAATAGCAGAATCCAGCTCCCTGTCCTAGTAAGGTGAAAAAGACTAATTTCAATAATACTGATTCAGATTTGGGGTTCACATAGTAAGAAGAACCCTGATTTAAATACTTAGTTTCATTATACATCTTCAGTTCTGCAAGGATCAGTATCATTGAATTCTGCTATTATAACAATATCAAGTCATTGCAATTCTTTTTGCTATGTAGTATGAAAGATTGTATGCATCTTCATTTAAGTAATGATTTATCTTCTACACATTACAACCAGTAAATTTTTACACATGACTGCTTTTACAATATTTAGATTTTTTCTAACTCATCTTAAACTGTATTTTCTTGTGGATTTTAATTTGATTAGGAATCTATTTGCATGTTTATTAGCTAAAACTACCTCAGATGTGGATCCACACAGAGAAGGCAAGTTTACCTAATTATTTTGACATGTAGATTATGTTAAAATCATTGCAGTGCAGAAAATTATCTACTTCAAGCCTTCAGAACTAGCAGATCTCATCCTCTGTAATTCTAACATCAAAAAACAAGTTTCAAACCTCAAATGGTTTCTTATTTCAGAAGGAACAAATCACTGAACTGAGAGAGTTGACCACAAGGAGCAGAAGAAAAGTCTTTGACTCTGCAGAAGAGGATACTACTACCAAAACCTATGTTAGCACTTAATACACTCGAGTTTTAGATACTCAGTGATTTCCACCCACTGAATTTCTAAATAAACACACACAAACACCTCCTCACCGTTTCAAGTACTTCCTTTTAAATCAAATGGTTTTAGGCTTTAGAAGTTATGGTCAGATTTTTTTCTTTACAGTAAGCACATATACATATCCTTATTATTAACAACTTCTTTTAATTACTAGCTTTCTACCAGCCAGGACGAAATACGGGGTATAGTGACAAGAAATCATGCTTTTATCTGCATAAAAAACCTTTTAAGGTAGACCTAGAAAGTTTTAAATGAGTGAAATTATAGTAAAGGAGCCACATCTCCTTTGGCAGCTTCAGATCCCTAACACGTATCTTCCCCATCACATCCTCCAGGCCTGCACCATCTGCCATTTCATACCCCAAAAATGGTTTCGAAGGCTCCCTGCCATTCTCCACAACCCCTCTTCTGAGCTCTTCTAGCTACTCTGATACCTCTACCTCCAGGTTTTTGTTGAAAAATGACAGTTTGCAGATCCAAACATATGGCTTATTCTTACAATCACAGCTCACTTGGCCCAACCGAAGTCTGAACTTCACCACCCTCTGCTTATCACAAAGAATCCGAGTTTAGGAACAGCACAAGGGCAAGCCCACAAATAAAGACAAACCAATCCACCTTTCAAGTAGTTCAGAATTTATGCTGCATTCTGCTGAGTACAGCCCCAAATGTCTATTTACTTCAAAGCACATCATGGGAAAACTATCAAGTACATGCTTACCACCACCAGCAGCAGAGAACAACAGCTCACTCCTGCCTGCTGAAGCATTCAAGTCCCAGTACAGATTTAAGTGTAATGTTGCATCTCATGTCTACGTGCAGCCTTATTTAAAGAGTATACACACATCTGCAAACATAATTTTGCATTTTACTATTTACACCATCTTACTTTCAGAGCATCAAAAGCTACTTCCAAATGAATTACATGCATAATTACTTCCCTTAACTGTTTCTCACTCACGCTGGAAATAAGCTGGTCCCTAACAGCCTGCACGGGCAACATTAGAGTGGGATCACAGTGTCTTGCCAAAGTTGTACTACACATTCACCCAAGTATAAGATGGCATTCAGAAAGGTCCTGGGAAACTAATACTGCTTCACCACTATGGAGTGGCAATAATTTAACAGCAAATGCAATGTTTAACATTATGTGATCACTCATTGGGGGCCAACTTAAAACACCTCTATGAAACACACGTAGCATGGGCAATAAACAACGGGAGTTTAGAGACACGAGCATGCCTGCAGGACTATGACCTTATGGGCATCACAGAGATGTGGTAGGATGGCTCCTATGACTGGAGTGCTGGAATGGAAGGATACAGGCTCTTCAGGAAGGACAGGTAAGGAAGACTGAGGTGGTGTCACCATCTACATCAGTGCATGGAGCTGCACATGGGATGGATGGGTAGCTGACTGAGAGCTTATGGGTCAGAATTAAAGGGAAGGCAGGGACAGGTGACATTACAGTGGGAGTCTGCTACAGGTCACCAACCAGGAAGAGCAAGTTGATGAGGCCCTCTAAACACAGATAGGAGCAGCCTCACATTCACAAGTCCTGGTCCTCACCGGGGACATCAATCACCCTGATATCTGGAGAAAAGAAGGCTCCAGGGAGACCTTACAGCAGCCTTTCAGTACTGAAAGGGGGCCTACAAGAAAGCTGGAGAGGGACTTTTCACAAGGGCATGTAATGGTATGACAAAGTGCAGTGGCTTGAAACTGAGGAAAAAATTCTTCATTATGAGGGTGGTGAGGCACTAGAACAAGCTGCCTGGAGAAGCTGTGGACGCCCCATCCCTGGAGTGTTCAAGGCTAAGATGGAAGGGACTTGGAGTAACCTGGTCTAATGGAAGGTGTCCCTGCCCACACAAACCATTTTACAACTCTAAAATTTTATATCTGAAGTTAAATATCATTTTCATAGCTCAGTTTTGCCCAAAATTAATGGCATCCCTCCTCAAGGTTCAGTAATTGTTTTAATATAACTGTAACAGTAACTGTTTATTTTAATGTCTGTCAGCTACTGATGATAAAGGTATTGAGTTTTGAATTAGAAACAGATGTGTTTAACACATTTTGCACAAGCCATTGAACTAGGTTTATGAATTCCTCAAAACACCCTTTGGGAGTACAATACAATGAACTCTCCAATAAGAGCTTCAGTAATATGGATACTGATAAATAAATAAATGGAATCTGAACAGTTAAGCTGAACACACTGCGGAATGGCCACTGGTTCCATAAACTGGAAAGTCACACCAAAAATCACAACAGGCTGCCCAGACAGTAAAAAAAAAATAAAAAGGGAAAAAATGAATGCTCACACCCACAACTCTTCAGTACAGACAGTTCCTTTCTGATGTAGTGTACTACAGCCCCAAGATAAGCTGTAATGTCAAAGGACTTTTTGCCATGATAAGTGTTTTTATGTCTGTTGTAACATAACTGTGCCAGAAAAAGCCACACCCTTAACTGAAAAAGCTGCGGCTGGAAAACGTTAAGTGCACAAAAGCCCTTCTCTTGGAAGCACAGACAGTCAGAGGGAACAGCATGTATTACACCTTATAGTAACTGAAGCAATTAGATCCATTATTCTCATATGTATGCGAATAAGCACACTAGAACTTTCAAGAAACACCACATCAAGTAAGAGCCACCAAGCCAACAGTGTACTGTAATTATCACAGGGCATGGGTATGTGTTTGCAAGTACTATAAACATGTTGTTCATGAAATATTTTTTTTTTTAATCAGGAAACCAGCTTTACAGAATTTATAGTACATTTACAGATACTGAGCATCATCTACAAAAAATGTTCTGAAATCATTATTAATATTTCAAGTTACTTTCATCTTTTGAAATCCCTTTTCTCCCCATCCTCTTCTAACCCAAGCATGTTTCATTACAGGATTCACCTAAGAGGAAGCAGTGTTACGGATTTTATTTTAAACAGAAGAAGAAAGTTTTAGAACAGAAATACCATAAAATTATTCACATTAATATACAAAAATAAAAATTTCAAATTTTAAACAGCTTACATTCCTCAATCTGGATAGCTAGATGTTGCACATAAAATTTAAACAGATAAGACAGTGAATAATATCAAATAAGAAGCTACAATAACTTAATAACTTTACAATCTAAAAAATTATATTAAGGAATTAAAAATACCAACATTATACTTAGGCTGGGATCTCACTGTAGTTAACAAACACATCTGAAACTTTCATACTGAACTCATTTTGATACCTGAAAGCTGGGACATATCTAAGTTCTCATGCCTCCGGCAGTTTACAGATTCAGGGTTTCTCACCTGAATTATCATCATGAATACCGTGGTAATGTTGGGAAGATGTAAAAGTGTCTCATGTACACTAGCAGAGACCAACTAACTACATTTCTTGGAGGAAACGAATTTTTGAATTTTTTTTGTTTTGTAATAACTTGCCAGGGGGTAATTTTTGCTCCTCCACACCCAGAGGAAATTGTTTTCACTAAGGCTGCAGTCCATGGGATCTGACCTAATCTAAAGACTTGCTTCCATCAAAGGACTGAGCACACCTCTTGACACCAATGCAGCTTTAACTCTGTTGAGGGCACTCAGAATGAAAACACACTGTGAGAAGCAGGAAGGAGGTTGTGACAAGATAAAGGAACCTGAAAGACCTCTAAAAAATTTCAAAACCACTGCCAACTCCAAGACAGCACAGGCAAAAAAACCCCACCTACAGTTATTTTATTTAAGTTTAGGAGTTATCTGGTCCAAACCTTACAAAATCAAGTCATTTCAGAGAAGAAAAAAGAAATAAAACCCAAAACCTGCCCTCTGCCTGGTAGCTGTACAAAATAACATGCGAGCAAAGCATCTGTATGGGACCTTGTGTAAGCGAGCAACACACTTCCCAGCTGCCAATATAACCCCAGTCACTAGTAACTAAGACTGAGGGTATTCATTTCCAGAACATAGAGCTTCCAAGACCTATTTTGACAACAATATCACAATTCACTTTGTATCCATTTTTTTCTGACAGTTCTATCAGCAAGTTATCTCCTCTCACACCAGAACCGTGCCACCGAGCCTAACAGAGCTGAAAACAGATTTGACAGGAAGCCACTGGGAAGGGGCAATGGGGCAGCAAAACAAGTCAAAATAAAATAAGTTGTTTTCTTTACTGGTGTGCAATCAGCAGTCTTTGAGGAGTAAAAGTTACCTAAAAGGCAAGTGACAAGTCAGGCAGTGTGCTGGCAGAGGAAGGGGAGAGATCTCTATTTTGGATGCAAACAGAAAAGGAGAAAGAACAGAAAAAAAGAGTAATTTTATGGCCCAGGAAAGAGAGTCAGGGGGACCATGGAAAGCTATGGAGCTGAAATTACAGTACGGGGAAGTCATGAGGTGACAGGAGGTGACAAGAGGAACGGAAAGGGTCAGGCAGTGTTGGGGCGGTGCAGCACTGCAGGCAGCAGGAAACCCAAGAGCTACTGAGCCACTGCCAACAGACTGAGTTCGCATGAAAACTGAGTTGGTGGGGAGATGGCAAGGAAGCAGAACATCCATCTACAGAAAATAAGGCTTCATTATCACTTGCTATCTGCAAAAAAACCCCTGTTTATAAATTCGCACTGCTACCACTTCACTCAATATTCTGGTACTTTCTGTATTTTTCAACTTTTCCTTTACTTTAGATTAACATTTGTTGAACCTGCTCCTTAAAAAATTAATATAAATAATTTCCCTGTTACAAAGTTATTATTTCCATTACAATTTCCATCATTTATGATGAGAACATTTTGGCACCAATGACACTGGATTTGTTCTTGCCATTCCAAATGTTTCCTACTGAACTTTTAAAAGGAAAAGCTGGCACTATCTTAGTAAGACTAAGAACAAAGAAAGCAAACCATGACTGTACTACTTACTAGACAACGTACTTAATATCATGAACAATTCTATTCTTTTTCAGCAAATGTTCCTAGCTCACACATCTTCAGAATTTCCTCCGCTCTTTGTTTTCAAACAGGAAGAGACTAACTCACGAACAAAACCAGTTATTTATCTTGTACTGAATGCAGGCATCATCAGCTTGCTTATTCACAGAGATGCTTCAAGTTAAATACAGGACTCTAAAAATTCAGTGAAATCCAACAATAAGTTTATTTGACCAGAAGGGATTGTATTTTATATCTGTAATATCATGCCTTCATATCTATGACAGTAGTTCAAGAAACAAACCGTGTTTAAAAACATGGAAAAGGAAAAAAAATTAGGTCTAAGTCCCAAAAACTTACTTGAAATACACCTGCTCTGCGAGCAATTATTTCCTATTTTCACCTTCTCCAAAACAGTGAAATCAGAGGCTTAGCACAGTGGGCTGTAAAGGATCAGCAAAAAAAATTAGTTGGATAAACTTGAGACCTCAAGTAATACAGAAGAGATTGGGCAACCTGCCCTATGAGGAGCAGCTGAAGGAGCTAGGTCTTTTCTCCCTGGAGAAGAGCAGGTTCAGGGTGGACCTCACCACTGTTTTCCAGTACTTTAGCAGTGACTACATAAAGGACAGAGGCTCTCTCTTCACAAGGAGCCACATGGAGAGGACAAGGGGCAATGGGTACAAGTTGCACCAGGAAATGTTTCATTTTGACATACAGAAAATATTTTTACAGTGAGAATAATCAATCTCTGCAACAACCTCCTCAGTAACGTCCTGGAGCCTCCATCCACGAGAGGTTTTCAAGATGTGACTGGGCAGGGTGCCAGACAACCTCATGTACGTTCCCCTTCCCAGGACAGGCTGGTCTGGATGAACTTTCAAGATCCCTTCCAACCTGGGCTGTCCTATGCTATGTGGAATCATAGAACAGCTAAAATTGATACCAGAATTCAACTCGGCAATTCAGCTGGGCAATACAACCGTCTAAATTCTGCAGAATTCTGCAATACAACCGTCTAAATTCTGCAGAATTCTGCAGAATATGGCTCAGAATACACGATTCACTCCTTGCAAACAAAAGTGAGAGAAGCCAACATTGCAACAATGTAGCTAAGGAAAAGAAAGCTAACTCCTCTCTTTTAAATAAAGGGTTTAAAAGACGAAGAATATAAAACTTTTATAAACAGTCATCATTCACCTCCCCTTCCTGACCTGGAAAGGTATTGTATCCCAGAGATCAGACTTCACAGGAAGCAGAGAATGACACATAAGGAGGAGCAGGGCAGCACCCTTTGCTGTTCCTCTCCTCAGCACCTGGCACTGGCCACATTGGAGGGTATGTTTGCAGCCTATGCTCACCAATGGTATCATTTTATGTTAAATGCTCTCTAAAAAATATAATCATTATTGTTAGAAAGATGAATTTCCAACAAACAGCTCATTCCAAGCTACATAAAAATGAGAAGAAACACTCACGATCTTTCTAGGTAGAAGACCAAAGCCAGCTAGATGCCTACTTAGAGGCACGCTCCGTTCAGCACTGCACTGGGGAGGTGAGAATGTAGACCAGGAAAAATGAGAGAACATCACCAAGAAAAATGAGAGGACATCTATGTGCTATACAGTTAATACAGGCAATGGGAATTTATAACTGCAGAAAACTCAGTTATCAAAGCTGTAAACCTGAAGAGATTTTGGAGCTTAGTTTCTGATTTACGATCTTATGTTTTTATCTGTCAGTTCTCAGACTGCACCCAACTCGTGAGGTTAAAAACCCCAAGGTCTATCATTATGTAGTAGGGAGAATACTCAGATTAAAACACAGGAGTGAAAAAATATGAGCAGAAAGGTGCAAAAACTCATGCTGTGACTAGAAGTGAATGACTCTTGAAACTGTTAACTCTTATCTCCTACTGACTACGTCCCTGGTTTCTTCCCAGTCCTAACCTTTTACCTTTCCTTTGCCTCTTCAGATCATTTCCTTCTCAGATTGTCCAGCTAAGCAGTTCACATGACAAGCAACAGAACAGCCATTTCTAGCCGCCAAGAATTCACTAAAGACCAACATTTTTAAACCAACGTATTCACTCAACATCAAAATTACCTTGCTTTCACTTATCTGACTCAGCAACTTAACTCATTCCACGTGCTTCTCATCCAGCATTCTGGAAATGTTCATCAGTATATAAAGTCATGAGAGATTAAGGGAAGTGAGAGCAGAAATCATAAAATAAAATGTCACACTGTTCATATGACAGAAGGAAACTCTACAAAAGTATCTTAGATCTTAGACACCTTAAGCTTTTCTTCTGAAACCCAACAAACTAAAACAAGCAAATGAGAAAACAGGAATTTCACCACTGTCTTTTGCACTTCTCTGGGCACAATGTGGAAGTACAAATTCTGTAAACTATCATGTATTTTCCACTGCCTCTTACCAGAGAAGCACCAGCAGTGGACGCGCTTTTTCTTTTCCCTACTTTGGTGTCTATTAGCACCCAAAATAACTTACAGTTCAGAGGAAAAAAACCATCAGCTTCAGTGTTAGGGTTCAGAGCAGTACCACACTTTTCAGATAAATTTATTTTATGAAGTTGCTCCAACATTGAGATTAGAACATACACATTGAATTGGGACTTCAAGAGCCTCCAAACTGAGTCCTCATAATTATGTTGCCAGATAACAAATCTTCCAAGTACCACAGAAGTTGATTTGCCCACCATTTTACTTCAAAAACCCAATTCAAACAAGCTTCTCAAGTAAAAATCAGAGAATTATGAAATTAATATCACAAAACTCACAGTTAATGCAAAGGAGTATGACTGGAGACAAAAAATAAGCCACAATTACTCAGTGCTGATAAGGCAAGATCAGAACTGAATTCAGGAGCTGTCATAGACCAATACTCAGAAGTTGCAAAGATTATGCTGTGGCCAGGTCATCTACAGTAAGCTTAAAAGAAAACAAAGAACACCAAGTAGCAAAGTCATCTTCCCTTGAACACTTCCAGGGAGAGGGCATCCACATCCTCCCTAGGCAACCTAGGACACCATCCTCATTGTGAAGAGCTTCTTCCTCATGTCTAACCAAAATCTCCTCCCTTCCAGTTTAAAGCCATTCCCCCTCATCCTATCACTACTTGCCTTTGTAAAATGTTCCTCCTCAGCTTTCCTGTAGCCCCTTTGGGTACTGGAAGGCTGCTGTGAGGTACCTGAAGGGGGAGATGGAAGTTTCCTAACTATACACACACACACAATACTGAGTCAGTACCTTTGCTTTGAAAATCTTTATAAAACACAAGTTCTAATCCAGCTTCCAGAATACCTTCTACTATCTGTCTACTCTGAGATCAGTTCCATCTGCCTCTGAAATCTATGAACCTGAGCTTCCTTCTTCGGCTTTGGGAAAAAAGTTCCCCCACACACAATATGCTCATGTTATTTGCAGCTTCTAAAGCACTTCTAGTATTCTAGCACTTTTTTTTTCCCCCAATAGCACATTCCTCTGCTGGTAGGTTGGTGACAGCTGGAGACTGAACGTCAGACAGAAGGCACAAGTATTCAGAGGCAGTACCAAAAATCCGTCTTAACCTTTCTCCTGCGCTCAGGTCAAACCGATCAGCTTGCAATTAGGACAATTTTTCCCCAAAACCAAGTAGGGCATCTCGTAACTATTTTTTAATGATCTTCCACAGCTTGAAGTTAGATCTCCTATCCGAATCATTAGGGCATACCTCAGCCAAGAAATTACAGTGACAAAAACTACACAAGTTCTCAAATACCTCAGACTGCCCCACTAGATTCTTCGATGCGTTCTGCAGTTTAGTCCACTGAAACTGAATTGCTTAGGTTAATAGTTTTTAAAGTTAAGTTTAGCATCCTATAGAATAAAAAGAGTTGCACTAGAGAGAAGGTCTTTCTCTGCCTTATTGACAAAAGTATGAAATTTGTTGAACAGAAAACATAGGTGACAACAACTTTTTCCAGGGTGCTACATTAAATTTCGACACTGATGTCACACAGACTCAGCTACCCATGCCACTCAGTATTTTACAAGAACAAGTCAAGTTACTAATATTCATTTTCATTCTCTAATTCTGCAGGAAGTACCTGAGGCCAAGACTGTAAAATTCAAGTATTTTTCCATAGTAATATTCATGGACGGTGGCAGCAGTACAAGAGAACAAATGTACATTTATTTTTGCCATCAGGGTCATGAGTCCATAAAAATAAAGAGGTTTAACCCAAATGCTGCTTATTTTTAGGTTTCTGTGAACCCACATGCACTTCCCAAGCCTCATGCCAATAAGCCAATGCTCTGAGATTTTTGAACACAGGTCAAATCAGAGCACCGGCTTTCCAAGGGCAGCGCCCAGCTTTATCCAACATGTACTTAGAATGCTTGCGACAAACTGATCAGCATGTCTGACCCAAAAATGGATACTACCCTTAAAGTTATAAAAGCTGTCAGACCTTTGATTCCAACACTGAATTTGTTTAAAACACAAAAGCACATATCAGTTTCTCAAAGAAAGGGCCAAAACTAACTGAAGCAAAATTAGTCGTTTATTTTGCCAATATAATAATTCAGGTAAGAAAACTGCCATTATTTTCACATACACACATTTGAAATCAGATTTTCCTAAGAAACAACACACTTAAAGTCACAAACATTCCTTAGCAGTCCCCCAGGAGGAAAGTCATCTGCTCACTTACCGAGAAGAGTCTACTAGTGCTTCACAGAATAACAAGTTCTGTGCGATACACAGTGGTTGCACCACTGGCTTTAGACAGACGTGAGACCTACGATTACCAGAAAGCAGAAGGCTCCAGAGCTCATCTGAATGCACAGTACAGTATGAGTTGCCAGTTGTCTGAAAGGAAGTCACACACATGCTCTAGGTGTAATGAGAAAAAGACAGACTTTCTTCTTCCCTCAAGATTTTCCTTTGACTTCAAGGTTCAGCAAAATAAGCAAAATTAACAAGGCCCCTCCACTATGCAATATGACCACAGCCACGTTTGCCTACAAGGTTTTATAACTAATATTTTCTGATGGTACTACCTATCTAGTGCTATCTTTCTTCTTTTTAAAATAGAGTGGACATGAAAATCTACCCTTATTAAAATGTTTGTTAAGGTTTTCAAAGAGGTTATACCAGATCGGTGTCCAGGAAAACCCAAAGAGGCAAAAGACCCCACCCACACACTCAGTGCTTTCACATATATAAAATACTGAAAAACCTTCTGTTTAAAATTTATCTTTAATGTTAACCACCTTTGAAGCCACTCAGAACCTATGCTTTCAAAAAGCACCATGAAAAACAAAAGCTCCTATAAGGAACGGAAGAAGTTCAAATTCAATTTTGAACAGGAACATAGATGCTTCCCTCATACTTTAAAAATGCAAGGAATTTCAGTTACTTTAAGTATTCACATCTAACATATTAGTATTATGATGCACCAAGTGAAACAGGCAAAGCGGCTCTATTTTGGATAAGATCCAGTTATTTTCATACAATATGAACATTATTATATGACTGAACATATGACATATGACTGAACATTAAGAGGCTGAAACTGGAACATTTAAAGAGGGGAGTAGGAAAAAATTCTGTAGGGTGTTTAACTACAAGACACATAAAAACATAGACTTAAATAAGTAGAGAAGTTATATTTTAATGAAGGCATTCTTCTAAGAAACCGATATTTTTAAAACCAAATACATGAATTATCAGGTTCTGCTTTACAGTTTATTCTGACTCTGTAAACAAAGCTTAGGGATTTACAGAAGATTTCTGCAAAAAGGGCTGCAAAATCTCAATACTCCAGTTAAACTTCTTCATTCACCAGAAGCATTAAACCTTAATAACAGCTTTTACCTAAGCTCTTACACATCCTGATTTGGAGACAAGACATTCTGATTGAAGCAAGGGCAAACTGAAGGTGCATGAGCATATCAGCTTTGTTTTCCAGGCTGAAATAAAGTATTGGTGTGCTCCTTGCCTATTACAATAAGGAAAAGTGTCACTAACGTGAGATTGTACTAAATGATACCTATTTTTCTTATGCTAAGACATTCCACTCATTAACTCTTCTTGTGTTGCTCTGAGCTATCCATCAGCAGCAATTAGTTTTCAGAGATTCTCACATACTTCCTCCTCCCCCCTTTTTTAAGGACTTATACTTTCTTATGCAATTTTTACCTTACTCAGAAGTACACTAAAACTCTCTTTTTGATACATCATCCCTTTTTTGTTGATGGATTTGTTAGACAATGACATAAATCTTAAGTAAGCTCTGGCAGCATTTGTCGCTACTCAAAATTATGTAATAAACACCAATAATAAAATTCAAGAATTACGTGAAATCCTTTATGCTTTTGAGGAATCGTTGAGAACGTTATAAGCAACTCGAGTAGCTACTCCAAAAGATTATGAAATCACAAAAAGTATGAAGAGGCTAAGTAAAAGGTGCCACCACTTGGCAACAGAGCCACAAGGTGAACTTGATTCTTGATGAATCCTTGATTAACATACCTACAACTTGGGAGATCCTACAGCAAATGCCCCACAGGAAAAAATCCTGCATTATTATGAGACTGGTTGGTTGAGATTTGTGAGTCGGAACTAACATGAATATTCATGACTAGATGCAGGAATCCAGCCATTACTTTCTGGCAGAGAATCCAAGTAACTCGGAAACTGCTGCAATGAGTAGAGAGAGTGCAAGCGTTATGCTGGAACCAGGAAGTTTGATATGTAACCAGCACCACTGCTGTTGATGGGTGTGGTACCAGTTTGAGCTAGAAAAGGGTGAATCAAAGTACATAGGCAGAGGCTAAAATGAAGACTGGAGATTTCAAATATGCTTGAATTAGGCTGATCAAAGCAGTAGAGACGTTGAATTTTTAATTAATTTCTTATTCATGTTCAGTTGAAGCTTTTCTAGGAGGCACCCTCCAGTTCTTTTACAGCATTTCACAGTTTTGATGGGGGAGGGAAGAACAGAAATCTAGATAAATTATGACACCAACTTATTCTCTTGACACAGTAGAATAGGACAGAATTTTAAATGCAAATATGCAGAAGGAAACAAATACCTTTGGAGAATGCAAGCCTAAGTACTAATTTTGACGTAAACCTTCCATGTGAGATTTCATACTGCACTTGCACTTGAAAATACCTTTGAAATGTGAGCCTCACATATCAATCGTCAACCTATTTTGAAATTAGACAGCTAAGAACTAGGGTTCTTCAAATTCAAAAAACCTCATGTACATGGTGGTTAATCAGGCATTTTCAGGTCCTTCAGGTAGATTAAAAATTTTAGGAACACAATGGTTTACACCATCCTTCATCCATCCTACACTGAAAATTTCTGAACAGCATCTAAAATACATGCCCTATAGATGGGATATTAACACTATTTTCACAGAAGTCTTAGAAGGGAAAGAAAGAAAAAGTTCATCCCTTTAAAGAGTTCCCAAATCCAAGAGCATTCGCTCTTCCTCCTCTCAAAATGCACTTGACAACTTTAATCTACAGATTAAAAGCATATAAAATATAGATAAAAGTCTTACTGGAACTAATTTTCCTGTATTAGGTTGTTGTTCCTAACTTATTAGGAAACAGCATGTCAAGAAACCCACATGCACTTTATTGTAGAAGCGACTCATTTACGTCTTTCTTCTTCCCCACCAGAATTATGCAGTCATATTTCCTACTTACGGGTAAACCTCAATAGTCAAGCATACCCACAACGCATCACATAAAACACCATGAGAAAACCATCTTCCTGATCATGCTGTTGCCCTTGTCAAGCAAGTATTGTACAACTGAATACGGCTGCATAAATTAACATTATGCAAAGCCAGAACTTATCTGTCAGCTGAGATTCTCCCTGTTTCCGCCTGACAGTGTCAAAAAGATGCTATGTACTTTGCCCTGTGGGGTTTCAGAATTACATGTGGGGAGAAATGCAGCAGCCCAGACTCTCTGGTCACTGTAAATTATGCAAATGCACCATTTAATGACCATGTTAGTTAAGTTACTTTCAGAATCACAAACACGATTGTCTGAGCAGCCCAGACTTCAACATTTCAGGAATCGTGGCCACTCTCACACTTCACTCCAGGCCTATTTCTTAATTTCTTAAATAGGTCCATTCCAGTCTCCAGACAGATCATTCAACTGAAGATTCAACAGAAATAAAGGATAACACACCAAACAGAGAAGAACGTGCACAAACCATGGCATAAAGATTCTGTTGGCACTGCAGGAGGACAAGGACTAACCCAAACCTGACACTTGCTCAGTTACTGGAGAGGCTGTAGAGCCTGGCACACCCCATGTAACAGACAGAACAACTCATGCTCTGCTCTTACAAAGCAGGGCCATTCAGAAAGGCTGGCTTTGCTGAAGGGGTCAAGGTGGATGCATTTACATTCTAGGTCTGGTTCCAACCATTCAGTCCCAGACCCAAGGGACAGACAACAACTCTCCCTCCTGCTCTTCCACACACCCGGCTGTGAGAGAACCAGTCCCAAACACACAAGTCCTCTCTTCAGGTTAAATCCCAAAACACCTAAACTATCTGAAGGTCCCAACAGTTTTGCATGGCTATAGAGTTTCACAAAACTCAACTAAAACCATTATTAAAACCAAAAGAAACAAAATGAAATCATGCTTCTGAGCATCCTGCACTTGCTAAATTCAAGTCCCAATGAAAAACATGAAATGCTCCTGTTCTGCACGTACCCATACTTCCAGATTAAACTGAACACTACCCAACCATAAAGACTTTGGGCAAGTATTATTTCAGTTGACTAACATTTGAAGATTAATAGTAAAAAAGCAATGCTTCTACATCCCTGTATTATTACTGGTTGTATAACACCGACGCCACTGACTAACACAATGTCTTTACTATTGATTTTTACTTAGATTCCTATCCAAGTGACTCCTGTTCTATCTATGGATAAAACATCCTCCATCTTTCAACATTACCACTAACAATAGCTAGAAAATATGCAAAAACACAGTATATCTGCTTACATTTGCCTAGTGGAAACCCTCCCCCACCGTGTTTTAAAAATCACACCTACCCCAATGTTGGGCTTATAATGCTAGAAACACAAATTAAATAATGAACACCAAGGATACATACTTGTGTCAGATAAGCTGGGAGTCAAGACAGAATCTGGAATAACCCACACAGCACTGTCAAAGCACTTTTATTCCTGACCCAAGCTGCAAAACGAACTTTCTAGAAACCCTACTGCTAGTATTCTGTTGCTGAAATACTTACGTATAGTTCTTTCAAGGTCACTGAAAGGCTACTGGCATCAGAAATTTCAAAATGCACACAGTATTCAAAGTCAGAATTCAAACCCCAGTTTTTACAGTGATTTCCCAAACAGCATGCAGTTGGATACATGCCAGCAGTTTCTGCCCATGTGAAGTCCAACCCATCTCAACAAAACCTTAGGAGCTGGTAAGCAGCACTCCCAGGAGAAAGGCAAAACAACTGTGAGAAATGAAAACAATAATGACTTGCATTAGAGCTATATGGCGGTATTAGTTTTTAAGATGCTATTACTTCATATTAGAAAAATCTACTCTTTAGGTCATTGTTTCCACATTTTGTAAGTATATCATGCTTTCTCAGGAGCACAGTATTATTTTCAAAACACTCCTCTGAAAGTTACTCCCACAGGGTGCCTGCTACACTACTGAGCCTATACAACTGTGTGTGTGGTCATGCTGTGACCTGGATAACAGATTAGAATAAGGTGAATTGTAAACAAGCCCCCCCATACGAACCTGCAATCAGATCTGCTCAATGGAAGCTTCTGCCGTTAATGGATTTCAATAGAAACTAACATGTCCGCATAATTAAAAGTATATTAAGCCACAAACAATTCCCGCCTTTGTTGGAGTTGTTCAGTAACAAAGCATCCAGTGAAGCTTATGAAATCCAACAGAAATCCTACAAAAATGTATTCTACAGGGCCATGTGATAAATTATATTTACTATCCCATTTTTAACATTAACACTTTCCCTTTCTATGCATATCCAGATACTAAAACATTCTATCATGTCTCCCCCCCAGAAATACATGCAGTCCACGCAGGCCATTCAACTTCAGCTACCCTGGAGCCAGAAGTTCATAGCTTCAGATTGTTTGGGGTTCTTTTTAAAAAACAAAAAAGTCAGACCATTCTAATGCTGAAATATTGAGCAGAATCCTTTAAACTGCACTTATTTTATAATGAACATACCCTGTAGCATCTCTTTTGTACAGTAAGCATTTCTGCAGCTACCAGAGTAAAAACCATTTAGGGTTTTGCAAGAAAACACCACATCTTTGTCTAAAAGGCAAAAATTGCCAAACTCAAACAACTGGTTTAACTCTTCAAGTATCTTGATTAACCATGGCCAGTGTATAGTTTTAAGATCAGTGTAACACACACAGACACTTATTTGCAGTGACTCACTGACTCACGCTTTACTTCATGAAAAATAAATTATGTACATTTCAACATTCCTTGTATAACTGACACAGAATCAGTCTTACTTTGCACCGCACTAAAATCTTGGATGTAACAATACCTCATAGCAGTAAGTCCCAAGGGCCAATATAGAATGTGACTTTTTTAAAGAGTGTTTTAAACATATTATGTGTGAAAAATCCTAGATAAATCCTCTGCATAACGCGATCCAGATTTTTAAAACTGCTTCTGACCTTACAGTATCTATTTATTTTTCTATTCTACTTCAATTCATTTTCTCATCTGTCTTCTCTAAACTGAACCAACCTCAACTTTCCCTCCTGCCTCACACTTACACACTCTTTTCTTTCCTATTAGTATCAGACCTTGCTATAGAATTTCAGAGATCTATCAGTTAACAATGATCAAGAAATACTTTAAATAAGATTCCCCACCGCCTTATTCTCATGAACCTCTATGAACATTGCTAAAAACTG
The DNA here is from genome assembly GCA_033558185.1 of Dromococcyx pavoninus. Lineage (NCBI taxonomy): Eukaryota > Metazoa > Chordata > Aves > Cuculiformes > Neomorphidae > Dromococcyx > Dromococcyx pavoninus. Next base: position 141,269 of record JAUMJL010000561.1, read on the forward strand.
GATGGTTTTATGAAGATGTTCAATGACACACAACAGCTATAGAACTCACTAGCTTGAATGATTCTTAAAGTCCCTTACCAACCGTATCTTTGTTATCCTCAAGTTCCTTGTCTCCTCTAGTCTCAAGCAACCTATACAAGTCTGATACCTCAAATTTAATATGTTTCAGTTTCCTAGATCACTAATAATAAGGGAAACAATTAACAGTAACAACATCTGGACAGCCTGCTATCTGGTCATTGTACTGTATCTCCTTATTGCAAATTTGCTCTCCTTTTCTCCTATGTTTATTAGTATATTTTCAGTTAACAAACAAATTACCTGGTTCATTAGAAGGGGGAAACCAATAACCTCCCATGGTCGTATTCATAAAGCAAATTCAAAAAAAGCAGAAATAATTACTCAAAGCCAAGCATTATTATTATGACTCCAAGGCAATAGGATTATTTACGTTAATCTGACACTTCTTCAGTTACCATGACCAATCCTATATACGGTCTATGAAAAACATGCTTTAGGAACAAAAAGTCAAGGCAATAAACTTCTACAGTTTTCTTACTGCCAATATATTCTTTCAAAATACCAGTATTCTTGTTGCAAGAGCTTTAAGGTGACATCTGCTAAGTCATCCACTCCATTGCCAAATGGAGACCATTGTCAAACAGTTTGAGACTGAAATTGTTTTTTTTCCCTTTTATTACATGAGACTGTCTCTGGTTCAGACATACTTAACAGTAAGTGACAAGAAAGAATCGTTAAATAATAAGGCTGATTAAATACTATTGAGTCAATATTCATATAACACTGAACAATTTCACAAGCTCTGAAATATTAATCATTCTTTATCTGTTTTTGAAATTATAACCAACAAGCATTTTTCCCAAAAAATTCCACTATGGGATGTAAGCTAGCTGACATTAATACTTAAACATGTGCCAAGTGTCATGCAAGTTATAGACGTCATGCCTATGTATTTACCAGTCCTATTAATCATTATGCGAGAATAGAGCAATTTAAGGGAATGAGATCTAGTTCTCAGACTTCTATATTAGCTTTGAAATGTTAAAATACTGTTCAACTTGCGAATAAAGAAAATGCATCCTCTTTAAAGCACGTAGATAGGGCTAGACACTACTTTGGCAATTATTTATACCTAAAATCAACAGGAAATTCAACTAACAGCAGAAGGGAAGTCAATAATGCACATTATGCAGTCAGGAAGGAACCTTTCAAACACTATTAAACTTCTGTCCTGTCTGATTGAAACTACTTTCCACGCTTGAACTTCCTTCCAAAGATGAAGCTTTCTGGATGACCATTTAGAAAGAATAAGTAAGGCAGAGTTATAGAATGGAAAAATATAAAGCAGGTACTGTGTTTATGCCTCTGTTTCTGTTCACATTCAAACCATATCCTGTGTAACATACACTACTGATACAGAGGAAACAATTGCACAAATAAGTGTTTACAAGTTCCCTCCTGGGTCTGAAATATCTCAGCAGGAATTAAAGCATGATTTAACATGTCATAACAATCGAATCAATTAGAAAAATATCATAACCTCAGGCAATATTAATATTCCAATTAGAGTCTTTGTGTCAGGGAGAAGGCAGCAGAACCGTTTTCTTTGTCAAGCGTCCTTCAAAATGACCAATCTTCTATTAGGCAGAGATATGGGAGTGTCTCTCATTAGTGCAAATGCAACCACAAGGCTTCCTCAAAAAATTCCATTCCAAGCTTATTAGATGGACAGAGTGAGGGCAATACACAGGAACAGCAGGGCAATACATAGCAACATGGTATACGGGGTTTTCACCACAACCCTTCAGCTTGCACCATATATTTTTTTTAAGCAGTTATAAGGAGAATTCTCAGAGAAATATGAAGACACCAACATAGCTGTGGACATGTTGTAGGCAGCTTCCTTCAATCACACAGGACAGCATGAGAAGAAAACAGGAGAATATAGGGCTTGTTATTAAATCTGTTTAATTATTTGGTGTTTATTTGGGGTTTCTTAAATGTGAAATATAACGTATAGCCACTACATAAGAATGTAGTGTATTACACAAACCAGTATTTAAAACATCCTACTTGTCTAATATTTATTATCCCTTGGTACACGCTTTCACATACCTCAGAATGCAACTGGTCTATTTGCTCAAGAAACAGACCACCTACATACCTACTGGTCTCTGGACAGCATCTGGTCAAGTTTGACTAATAAGAATCATGGGGAAAAAAAAAAGACATTCTGCATCGAGGAGTTCAAATTCCAAGATACTGTGGAAAACTACATTTTAAATCCCCTTCCCTCCCTTATATAAGCTAACCAGCTCCATCTTAAAGACAGTCTTACTCCACTACTCCTAAGGGAAGGCTGTTGCAGACTTCTATGCTGCCGTTGCTTAGGAACCATCTTTTCTAATTTCCAGATAAGGTTTATTCTTGGATAGTTCATACCCATTTGCCTAAAGCTTAAGAAGCTCTTTACCCACCTGTGTTGCTTCACTCATTTTTATGATGAGCAACTACTCCCATACTTTGTTTTCCCAGACAGACACACTGAGTCTCCCCTTAGAGGGCCAGTTCTCCATCGCCTTAGCCATTCTTGGAATCAGCCCCCAAACCTCTTCCAGTCCAAATGCCCTTTTTACTTGATAGCAGGTGATGGGAACTAAACACAATATTCCAGACAAGCTTTTACCAGTACCAGAAAAAGTCAATACCACTTCACTTCTCTAAGGGAAAAAATCGTAGGGGAACAACAGATACTTGTTATCCTAATACTTTCACAGTTGCTAACTGTGATAAGTTAGTCACCCTGATGTGTTTTAAGATTTTCATTTTTTTTATTGCTACTTAAATATGACTCCTTTTCCTACTGGTCATGTTCTAAGGTCTCAACTTTGTTCTGTGCAAAACCTTCTTTTGTATTGACATTACCTGATATCCGATGAGAAAACAAGATTGGCGTAAGAAGTAGGAATGCATAAATGTTTTTAATGAAATTACTATATCTTGAAACCGACCCTTGACAGACTGCACTGTTAACATACTTGCAGTACATCATGCTCTGGTCATCCAGTTCTATGCGTGCTCGACACATCCTGTCACCAATTTAAATCAATTTTCACAGAAACATCACTCTAGTTTTTAAATGGAACCATACACACATTATATGATCCCTAAGTAAAGAGGTCAGCTGCAACCAAATAGCCTCTCCAAAAAGCCAGGTATCTTATAAAAAGAGTCATCAGGTTTCTCTGACAAAGTCTTCCTCTGTTAAGAGCTATATCAATTCATATCCCATTTTCCCCTTACCTCCATACAAAGTAGCTTCTCTTTCTAAATTTAAACAAATCCCTGAATATTAAGGTCACACTAATGATGCAATAACTGTCCCAAACCAACTTTTCCTCTAAACATATCAACTAATTTTGCTGTTCGCCAACCACCAATTACCCTTCAGCCTGGACAAGTCTTGCAACACAGACGACTTACTTCAAAATTCCAGAGAAAATACCACATAGACCCACTGATCTGCATCCTGGAAGTTCAACTTTAATTTTATGGAAATAATTTTTATAACCTCACTTCTGTAAGACCTATTTGCCTCTGTGAGTGTGTGTGCAGCACGTGTGCAAAACTGTTTTCATTAAAAATTAAACTTTTTACCTGTATCTAAATTATTTCTAGTCTTATTTCATTGTCCCTGTGCTTCCTGACAAGACAGGCGATCAGTCTTTTTCAGGTTTTCTGCTTACTCCTGATGCTCCTCCTCAGTTTGCTATTAGTTCAGCCACACCAGAAGTAGTGAAAGTAGCTCATCAAATAAGCCCTGAACATTGCTGTAAACTGGAATTGCAAGAACATTTGGATGCTAAACTAAGTTACGGCAATTTGAATGTTCACTTCTATAATTACAATTATTAACAGTTTTTCATGATACTCAGAGAGAGGTTTGGGTCTTTTTTCTTTGCTTTAGTTGTTTGTTTGCCTGTTTTCCCTCCTAAATGATGTATGCCTAAAACAGGAATAAAAAGATTAATGTCACAAGGTCTCCCCAGAACTAGAAAAAGAGAAGACAAATCAAGGCTGCTTAACTTCAGCATCATCTCATATGTCACATCCAAATGAAAAGCAGAAGCAACAACAAAATCTCTGTTATCAATATTTTAGTTTGAGAACACACTGCACAGCTATTACAAAACTTATGTGCAGGAAAAAAAAATCTGCAGAAGCCAGGTTCAAATTTAGGATTACTATAGCAACAGAGAGGAGGGAGGGAAAATTACCTGATTACTTTCTCAGATCATCAAATCCTTGAAAGAATAAATTCAGATTTCAGTTTCAGTCAAACAAGCTGAACTTATCCTATTCATTAATGATTAGCACATCAAATTAAGGATTAAATTGAATAAGCAAAAACTGTAGTACAGGAACTAAAGTAGCAAATAAAAAGTTTCAGGCTGAACACCCTCACCTTTTCCTTCTACTATTAAATATTCAGTATCACAACAGCTCTTCAAACCAATAACTGATAACAAAAAATATTATTTAGGAAGGTGACTAGTTCTGCTTGAAAGTCTGCAAAGAAAGAGAGGCAACTGAAATCTGCCTCATTCTTAATTAACTGACACCAGTAACTACACTACTGAAAAAGTGCAATAATGTGCCATCATTTGACTTGGGGTAAAAATGAATTTCCCGATACAGTTCAGTTGTTATAGAACTAGCATATTTCAACACCATATGTGAACACAGTAATGACTTACTGCCCCAAAAACCAGAGGATGCAGAAATAAACTTCAGTTCTTTTAAAATGTGACATTATGAAACAAATCTAGGATATCCTACGTAACTAATTACATCTCTTCTCATTACACAATCTTTAGCATTCTTTGTATTTTGATAAATGCTTAAAAAGTCTCAGTCTTTTGGAAAGACCAGCTATTTTAATACTTTAGCCCACTCACATTAGACAGGATCCAAACCCATTAAATACGTGGCTGAAGCAGCCAATGCAGCTAATAAAGGTTCACTTTTGACATTGAGAGCTTTGCTTAAGGCGTGGAGGGATGTCTCTCCACTTCAGTGGCAAGTATTGACCCACAAAGACTCCAAGCCTCAGGCAACCTGTCCACCAGCCAGAATGTTCAATTAATAAGGCTGCCCTCATAATTTGCAAGACTGCCCAAGTCCAGGTTTTTTGGCTGACATTCAGACTTTTAACCATGCTTCCCAGCCTTCTGCTCACCACTTCTTCTGGCTTTCGTTGACTAGCTGCCAAAATGCTCTTATTTTCTGGTGGCTGGGCAGGCCAGAGGACAGCTTGAGAGACTACCTTCCTCCAATTTGTGCAGCAAACTGTTCACTGTGTTCTCTGCTCTTGGCTCCTTCCCAAGTTGCTGCAGTGAAGGAAAACTGGAGGATACTGGATGGGCTATAATTCCACAACTGTGAAGCAAGGGTATAGGCATATTAACTGGGGTTTCCTTGTCCTTAAATCAACATCTCCATTAACGAACTGGAATTGAGTCAAAGGAAGCGTGTTAGATCAACAATAAAGACTACAGCAGATCCAGAAGTGGATGTCCCATCTGCCAAATACCATACCCTATGCTGCAATCACAAACATCCTCTCTTTCCAAAAGAGAGGCAAAATAAGCATGAGATGATCAACGTAACTCAGCAACATCAAGAAGTTGAAGAGAAAATTTAAATAAGTCCCTTTAACTTTGGAATACTTTAAGCTGTGCTGATTCAGGATCACTATGCAAAGCTAGGTTAGACAAGATTTTTTTGAGGAAAAAACCCCAAGTATATTGCATCAACCAGTAAATGCACAAAAGCAGTAACTCTTATTTGGCTGAATTTCAGACAGAATGGATGCTTCACACGCATACATACTTTATAGATTTTCACCAACGCTTTGTAGTGACAACGTCTAAAGAAATTGTTTCATCTGTTAAAAGAAAACTAAACTCAAAGTACGCCTTACCCTTCATCTCCAGAGTCGCAATGAAGTAACTTCATACTCAGCAGTATGTAATAAAAAAAACCAAAACAACACACACACCACCAAAAAAAATAAGCCAACAAAAAAAACCCAACCAAACAAACAAAACCCTACACAACCAAAAAAAACCTTGCAGAACACAGTCTTCATAGGTCAAAGCTTTCCCAGACACTTGCTGGTTTAATCTGGCATTAGCTATAATAAATCTGAAATAGTGTATCAGTCCTCTCATGATTTGAAAGAAGAAAGAGATAAAAAGCATAAAAGCACTGCAACAAGTATCTGAGAGTTGTATGTACAAGCCAAAACCAAACCCAAAGTAAGTTTCTATGGCTGCAAAGAAAATTAGTTTTTAGCCCAAATTTGCTTTTACAATTTACCAATTCCAATCAAAAACCTAGAAGATCTTAGGCAGAGTTATACGATTTCCTCTTATAATCTTTTGTGGATGAGCGTAGCATAACTTAACTTAATCTACTCATTAGATGTGAAAGTATCAAAGACACCATAAAGCGTTACTGATTAACTGCATTTACTGCTCACTGTTTCCATGATCTCTTTCCGCAATTCAATTAGGTATACGGAAGAAAAAGAAAATCTCAGGACTCCGAAACTTTTACTTGCTATCTTTTCAGATTTCATGACTCAATAGCTGAAAAACATACATTACATATTTGATATAAAAAATCAGTAACTTTAAAAGACAAACCCCAATACACTCATCAGTTAAAACGCAATGGAATATTTGATTACTCTGGAGAGCAGAAAAACTCCAAACCTGTGTTTGGAGACCTGTGTTTAAAGAGTAAGTTCTTCATACCCTAATTTTAAAACTGAATTGAAATGTGCTTTTGTGTATGTTGTTTTTTAATTAAGCTGCACGTAAAAACACTCAAATAAGTGATAGTGAAAAACTCTTTTGATTCCCTGCTTCCTGATCCAAGGTTGAAAGGTTGATCTGTACCCAACAGAGCAGGCAGAGCTCATTTTTCAAAATGCAAACTAATAAGCAAGGTCAAGAGGAGGGAGTTAGGAAGGTGCTGAAGAAGTTGTTACTCCTGTTTGGCTATGCCTTCAAGGACAACACGGTCAAAGAGTCAATCCAGCAACGTCAGCGAGCACACATGCTGGCCAGACAGCTTGACTGGTCTTCGTTACTCAAATCCATCTCTACACTAAAACTTATTTGTCCTGGAATGAACAACAGTAGAGTTTAAATTTCCCCAAAGTAGTAGTAATACTTAAACCTTATTCAAAGCCTTGACTGTTGGTTAGAATGTTAAACCGGAGCCCTCATGACAAATGACGTCCTCTTAGCTTATACCTGATTTGCAAAAACAGTTCCAAAAACAGTGTTTCCTGGAGTCTCTGCCCTTACAACTTTTGCAAGTAGTAACCACTAAATTTTCTGAACTGACAAGACCACAGTAAACAACATCCTCTGATGAGGAAAGAAACAAACTATTTGCTTCAATTTGACTAATGATGATCAAGATTATTCTCGATAAACAACAGACGCTTACTGAGATGACAACACGTTATCATGAAGTTATGGTGAACTTTCCATTAAATTACTACAGAACTCTGTTATCACACACACAGTAATGATAGGAAAAGTAACCACAGAAAAGGGTAATTTTAAAGTAAAAATTGTTCTAGATCAAAATATTTGTATAACCAGCACTTTTTAAGTATTATTACCTCTAATAAAAAAAAAGATTTCCTCAGGAAATAATCTGCTTTACCTGATTCACATTTTACACCTTTCTTTACCAACAGGTTTGTACAGCACTATTCTCAGCCCTATTAAAAAGGAGTATTTTGGAAGAAAAACGCTGAATAAGTGGCAAGACTAGGTAATGTTTTCCCATTCCCCTGAGAAGGCTGATTAAATTATATGAATGAAAACTACCAAACTCAGCTAATCAAGAAACTTCTACTATTTTCAAAAAATATCTGCTTTTGAGTTTGTTAATATAAAGACCTATAATTTAACAGAAGAGTTTTAGACAGGTTCCTCAGTAGATGTGAAATGACCTATACAACAGAATAAGCAGTTTAAGCTTACATTCATTTCTGCTTACAATCAATTTTTAACTATAAAACACCTATCACACTGTAAGTGTCTAAGAAATACTTAGTTAAGGTATGAATTACTAACACAGTGCTATTCCAGACATTGCTTTCAGCCACGCAGCATGACCCAAGAGTAATTGCTAATTTAAAGGCCATCAAAATCAGAAATTTAGCATTATCTTTTTACCTCTTGTTCTCATGCTTCAGGTGTCCTCACTACACAACAAAAGCAATGCTCCTCTGATAAGCTCTCCTTCATAAAAGCAGTTGGCAAGTTTTCTTACTATTTTTTTCCCTCAGAGCAAGACTGGCTCATTTGCATAGCAGCAGTTTGGGATTTACAAATTACTTACTATTCACCAGTGCCACAGTCCTTTAATAATTAAGAAAACTATTTCTACAACTCAGAAAAGCAATGAGTACAAGTTTTACTGTCTAGCCTCCTCAGAGTTAGAACGCATTTGTCACATAGAAGTCGTATGTTTACTATCGATCAACACGCTGAGCCTCATTCTCCTAGCCTCAAACCTCCAGTTATACTTTATTCTATTTATTTAAAAAAATTGCTGCTTCTAAATTCAGCTTTTTCTTCCTATAGCAAACCACAGAATGTCAGTTTAGGAGATCTATTAAAAACACTTCAGGCAGCAAAACTACCCTTCAAAAACCGAGACTTGAATGGGGCAGAGGTAACTTTATCCTCACTCCTGTGAGAGTTTCTCAGTGCTCAAATGGGTTTGACCACATAATCTCATCAAATGATCTGATTCCATACATGAAAAATAACATTTAATATTGATGGTGATTCTCAGAGAATGAGAACAGCGAATCATTTTCTGTTGGAGACATCTAAAAAGAACTGTCACAGAAAAATAATGATTCAGTAAGTGACCTCCTTCACCCTGCAGCATTAGTGAACCATACTGTAATGAACTTGCTGGCACAACATGCCAGCAAAAGTGCTTGTTTCAGATGAAGCACAAACGTTCAGATTTCTCACACCATTTTATAACAGTCAAGCATAAAAAGAAAACATTCAGCCAACACAACAGCTTTTGGCTAAAAAGCACTATTCCTCAGTGTGGAACGTCAACCAGGAAACAGAAACCCAGTAAAACTACGAGATACTTACACATGCAAACACAGTAATACACATATTATCATCTTGCTACAGCAAAGACATAACGTGCAACAGTCTCTTCCTGAAAACTCTCCTAAGAAAACCACTAGAGTTTAAATTCTCTAATTGAGACAAACTACATAGAACATTATGTTCACGTAAGACTATTTTTACATGACCACATCAAATCTGCTTACTGAATATAAAGAAATACCAAAGCCACCTGCTTTAGAACTAAGCAGCCAGTCCACTGTCGCATTTTTTCTCACTTATTATAAAATAGCTCCAAAAAGAATATTTCATTATTAAGGCACTGAACTGTTACATCAATCAATTTAATGCAGAGAAACGGAAGCCAATTTTAGAAACAGTTTCTATGTCTTTATTTTAAAACTGAATTCTTTATTCTACAAAAAGAACATATTTGCAGCAGTGCAGAATTGCAGAGAATTCTGTTAGCACAGTCACGTTACAAGAACTAAGAGCCATAAATAGCCTGAGCGCATGGAGATACCTGTAGCTTCCAGAAAAGCACAAACGAATTATCTAGCAGTAGCTGCAGCTTGAGAATTTGTAAGCTGAACATAGACATGTTTTGGAAAGCTCCATATAAAGACATAAGTCACCATAAAAGAAAATAGAATACTTTAAGTGTATGATCATGTTACGATCTACAGGAACATTCCAAAAAGTACAGAATAAAAAAAAAAACCAGCAATAAGCTCACACCATTGAGCTACTGCAGCATCTCATGAAAGATTTAAACCCCATGCCATTCCTAGCCCCTCTCAGTACAGACATAGATATTTTTCCAGTTTGACTGGATTTTCCCCTTCCCTAATTGCCAGTTTTACCTAAAGCAAAAGTAGCTTCAGAATCATAGAAAAGCTTATGTAGGCAGGTACCTTAAAGATCATCCAGTTCCACCTCCCTGCCATGGGCAGGGACACTTCCCACCAGATCAGGATGCTCAAGGCCCCATCCAACCTGGCCTTGAACACCTCCAGGGAGGGGGCATCCATAACTTCCCTGGGCAACCTTTTCCAGTGTCTCACCACCCTCATCGGGAAGAATTTCTTCCTAATGTCTACTCTAAATCTCTCCCCTTCCAGTTTAAAGCCATCCCCCCCGCGCCCTATCACTATTTGCCCTTGGAAAAAGTCCCTCCCCAGGATCAACCTCAAAAGCAGCCCAGAAACTCCGCAGTAATGATGTGCAGAAAGACGTGACGTTCTGTATCAAAAGCAGACGCTGGGAATGCCAGAACAGAGATTCCCCTTCCAGCAGGGGAAACAAAACAACTGCCTCTCTGCTGCGGGTACCCCGCCAACCGCACAAACGCACCGCATCTCCTCCTCCCTCCCTGCAGACGAGGCTTTGGGCTCCGGAACGCACTTTGCCCACAGCCTCCGCAGGTGGCCCCGCAGACAGAAGGGGCCGGAGAGGTGAGGGAGTGCGGGGAGCAGGAGGCAGCAGCCGCATCACTCGGGCGCGACGGGGATGCAGGCACGGAGCGGCAGCAGCACCCACCGCACCCCCCGCTCATCTGGGAGGGACCAGCCCCTCCGGCCGCTGAGCGGGGCTGCAGAGGCTGCTCCTGGCCGCCACCTCCCCGCAGCACCGACCCCCCGCACCGCGGGCGCCCAGCGAGCAGCCCTTTGCCACACACGCCCCCTCCCCGTTTCCACGGCAGAGACAACCACCCCTCCCCTCTCCTCCCTCACTCCCCGCCGCCCCGGGCTAAACGAGCCGGTCCAGCCTCGCACCCCCCCCCCCGCGCCCGCTACGGCTGCGCCCCCGCCTCCCCCTCCCCGCACACCGCCCCACGCCCCCGCCTACACTCCCCGCACACCCCGCGGAGCACTCACGCCGAGAGCAGAGGAGGAGAAGGCGCGGCGGGAGGGAAGGAGCGGGGAGGCAGCGGCCGCTGCAGCCAGTGCCCCTGACGGCGCTGTCTCCGCTCCGCTCCCTCCGCCTCCTCCCCCGCAGCCTCCCGGCCGGCCCAGCCCC
>JAUMJL010000562.1:600000-838453 GCA_033558185.1 Dromococcyx pavoninus
GTAGCACAGGCACTCCTCCTGCTAGAAGTGACATTAGGGAGGGAGGAAAGTTAGCAATGAGATAAGTAATAGTGTCTTTTCATAACACCTGAGAGGACAGCACACATACTATCAACGTCCAGAAAATCAACAGATGTAATTGAAATGAGAACAGTTTAAAATGGACTGGAATCAAACTAATTGAGAATTGCTTTACTATTTGCAATTGATAGGAAAGCATCTTGTTCCCAATAGGATGAGTGATTTTTTTGTTTACTTTATTCAACCCCGTTTGAGTAACTAACAAAAGGACAGAGCAGAAATGCTAGGTGCAGAATTGTTCTTACACGCCTCCTAACCAAGGGAGAGAGGCTGCTTAACAGCTACTCACTGGAGATAGCGATTCAGCTCTTGCTGGCTGCAACGAGACCAGTGGAAGCGATGGAAGGCAGCTTGCACGAGGGGGGCCATGATGCTTCCCAGACGGACTTCGTCCCCACATCTGTTCCCCTGGCCGTCATGCTCCATGCCTAAACTGCCCCACACAGGAGAGAGACAGCACAGTTACACTGCGGGTGAACTCTGAGTGCCCAAGTGCTTCCACATCCCAAACGCCACCAGCGGTTGATGGCAACACGGTTCTCAAGTCTCATGACCCTTGTCTGCATGAGCAAAGTCATGAGAAATAAGACAGGGTGAGGCTGAGCTAGTCTGTAGTAACTCCCACATAGAAGCACTGACCCTTGAGAGTACTTTCACATGATTAGCTTAATCCACTTTCAAAATAGAGTCCAAATGCCTCTTTAGACTTCTGTGCACATCCACATTTGTGAATTACTATGGCTAAATGAATCAATTTCTGGATTAAGGATCCAGCCCACCTTCCAGGAGCAGTAACTGAAATTTATTCATACCCCAACCTGGAGCTATTCAGGAGTTTAACTTTTAAAAAAATCAACCTTAGCTTAATTTGAAGTAACTTCCAATTGTAGGCAAGTCCTTTATGTGGAACATAAAAAAAAAAGCCACCATACTGAAAACTAGTTTAGAGTAGCTGCTGCTGCTGCCCAGTAGCAATTCCACATTGTTTAAATGTGAAACAGCCTGGAAAGTGTTGGGTGCTTTCTAGAAAATGACCCTAAATTACAGATATTTAAAATTTTCTTTTTTGCTTTATTATGAATATATTTTCTCCTTCCCTTTGTTAGGTTCTTTTATTGTATTTCTTCTGTGCATGTCGATTGACTGACATGGGCAATATCCATCCATAATAAACCAAACTAACAGATTGGGGCTGAATATGGCTTGAGGGATTACAAACATTCTTCAGTGGTATCTCTTCTAAAAGCTCATTGTGTATTCTTTTTAATCCAATTTCAAAAATTCTGGTATCAAATACCATCTGGATATCAATTCTGTGTCCTTGTCTAATTAAGGTACATTTACAGTGAGATTCAATAAAATTTGGCAGTTTTTTGTTTAAAGCCCTTAATAATTCTGATTCAATAAAGAGAAAAGTGCTGCAGACTTTCTTAAGGAAAACAGAACGTATTGAAACTGTTCAGAAAAAGCCTTCTGGGAACTGTTGTTCTACCAAAAAGAAAATGGGAAATCAGTGGGTGTTCTTTGCAAACTAAAATGCCCTGACAGAATCCAAAGTTCCGACAACAGCTGCCTGGTCATTGGTTCTAATCACACCAATAAGTAAAATGATTGCTTTTTTTTAATATAAAATAACTAGAACAGTTGTAACCTCAGTGCTTGGCTCTTTATTTCTATAGAGTACTGTACCCTTTACCCACAGTAACATATGCAGATTCTGTGCTTATTTAATATGGATTGTTTTGAAGAATCGTGTATTCCACTGACCTAATGAATTCATATTTCATCATTATGAGTACTTTACATTTCCACCAGGAGACTATAATACATCATTGAATCTACTCTCACAGCAGCCCTGGAAGGTAATTTGTTATTAGTTCCTTTTTCCATTTGAAAATACCAAAATATAAAGCTTATTTAAGACTATAAAGAAAGTCTGGAGAGAGCTGAGATCTGGGCTAACCCTGAATATTGTTCCTTAACGTAAACTGCGTCTTCCCAATGTCACAGACATTTGTCGGTACCAAAACCATTGTAAAGCAGGACACATGATGTCCCCATTTCTACTCACACATGTCCAGTTTCATGAGCCACCACAAAGGCAGATGAAAAACCATCTTCATGGTTGAGAGTGCAGCTTCGAACAGGATGACACATTCCAGTGACTGGAGCGTAACCTGTGAGAAATACCCCATGTTTCAGAAACCAAACAAGCATGGAAAGGCAATGGGGTGAGAAGCTCTGGGACACACATCCGTCTTCTGTTGTGCAACAAATACTGTGGAAGTTGTCCTCTCAAGAGATCCCTAGCCCCAGATATTTAATGTGCTCCCTCATCTACAAAACAGACAAAACCAGCCTGTTGAACAAATTAAAACTATATTGCTGGTCCACCAAGCAACCTGTTGTCACCACTAGGACCACCCGGCAATTGCCTTCTCCAAATGCATGAGGCAGCTGGGGAAAAAGACACCACATATTGCTGTGTTATAGCTCACAAGGAGCTCTGTGCACTTCAAGCCCTCAGGGGACACCTGAGCAAAGCCCCAGCCCTGTGCTGACAGAAGATCTGGCCAATCCAAAAAGGGAAGGAAGGGAAAGCTCTGAGCTTTCACCTCCTCCAGTGAACAAACCTGGAGTCACATGAGGCAGAGCCCTGAAAAAAGGGAAAAAGTGGACAGCACTTGGCCTTGCTATTCCAGACTTCTCTGTAACAATCTTGGCAATCCTGCTGGAACATGGCAACAGCTTTGGAGACTTTTTAAACATAAAATCTCTTCTTTAATCTTTGGGCAGGACTGTTTACATAGGGATCCCACTTGCTTGGTTTCAGCAAGATCAAAGAGAGGATCTGGTAAATAATTCTACCAGTAAGAAAGGATACACGAAACAGCTACAACTGAAAACAGCCACATGCAGAGGTCTTGGGGAAAGAAAATGTTGAACAATCTAAGCAAAAATACAGAATTAAACTCTGCATAACTAGCCTTGCTAAGTGATAAACACAAATGCTGCTCAGAAGGTTGAACATTTACAAAACAGCACCTGATGAACACCTTACCTTGCATGCCAGATGGACCAAAATCTTGCCTTGTGAGAAAGATAGCATGATCGTGGTACTCTGCATGGCCAGTGTCAGGTTTCTGTTGCAAGTAAGCCCAGCGACACACATTTTCCAGGCTTTGTGAAGGGTTCCCAATCTCTATGAGACTCATGGACTACACATGACCCGGGAAAAAAAGACACCAATAGTTATTTACTAAAAGCTTGGGCAATTTCTTTCTCAATTTGTTCAGGCACTTGACCAAACATCTCATTTCCATTAAAAGTCTGTTCTTAGAGAGACAATTACACTTCAGAAACAAGTTTTACTTGATTAAGAAAGTAAGAAAATAGCTAAAGTTCATAGTTAGATTAAATGCAATTTCTGCTTTTAATGAGGTCTAAGATACAACTCAAGAAAAATAATCAGATATATCAGAAAATAAAAAGATGGGTATTTTGATGACAAAACCTGATGTTGCATCGTGCACTGTGTGTTATAATTTCTACACCACCACCACGTCCAGCTCAGATGTGCAGTTTCTGATGGAGCCTGTTCACCTGTTGGAACTGCAGCAGCTCTTGGTCGGTGGAGAACAACCCAGCGTGGGGAAGGGTAATGCCTAATGGCCAGGGGAAGCAGACGGCAGCAACAGCAGATGGTCACCACCCTGCCCTGGTTCATCACTGCTTTTGCTGTGCAACTGAGCTGTTAGGACTGATGTCAGGCCTTTGAACACTACTGGATCTATTAAGTGTGAAAACTAAATGCACTTTTTCCAGGTGTATAATTTCACAAATGAACTTTCCCAATGACTGTCTTCTAAAGGGCATTTTCTTTATACAAACCTGAAGACCATTCAGAAGTTAACACGAGGAACTTCCCTATACACTGCACACCACATGGGTGGTGCCCTGGCACAGCTTAGCTGTCTCAAATAAACCGATGTCTGTTAGGTGCAATGCAAAGGATAATCCTCTTGAACAAGAACGAGCAATGTATTTTAAAATTCAGCTATTACATTTGTCTTTTCAAAATAATCCTTTCTTAAGAATTCCCAGCTAATTTTACTTAATACTGTGCATTGCTAAGACTTAGGAAAGCTGATTGTATGTGGGATGCTATAAAATGTATGACTAATTGACCCATCCCAGGCCTTCCAGGATTTGTAAGAACTACATATGTGAAGCCTGGCTTTTCATTTGCAATGATTATATTACCATGACAACACTGTAATCATAACACAAACCAATACAATTTAGATGCTATACTATACTGTAAGCATTTGTCATTCCAGAACACTTAATGTAGAGGAAAACCTATCCTGGGCCAAAAATAAGAGTGAAGTAATATAGTTCATGTTTAAATACAGATGTATTTGACACGTCCTCTAATTGAGTGAATGATGGAGTACACAGTGTATTGAAAAAAAATCCTCAAAGAGTTGTGGAAGAACTACTGGAATTGATAAAAGAAACGTCTGCCAAACTGAGGTCTGATTTTGGCAAAACTGAAGTATTGCAATTCTGCGAATGTTCAGAAAAACAAATTAATAAACCAAATAGAGGCACAGTTTGGATTCTGATACCACTGTGCAATGAAAAAGTTTGTAATATAATCCCACGCTGGATCATGCTGCTTCCAGCCACAATTCCCTTGGAAACTGAACTAATGACATGTTTAAATAGTGGGACAGTTGTGGTGCTTTTATTGCATCTTCATATATTTATAAGAACAGACTTAAACAAACTTTGAGTGACTATTACAGAGTAAAATCCTGGCTCTTCAAGCAAAAATACCGTTCAGCTAAATAAGGTTTGACCATTATTAAGGTCTTTAGTAACAACCATCAGTGGTAAAACAGAAACAAACAAGCAAGCAAACAAGAAACCTATTTACATCACCTCTACCTTCAAGGTAGAGCTCAGTGAGCCCTTCAAGGAGCTCAGTGAGAAATTTTACTGGGAGATTCAAAAAGTGAAGAGTGTTGTAAATTTAAGTTGAAAAAACTCAAGTCATGTATCATTTGCTAATAGGTCTTTCACAATGGCCTCCTCCTGTACATTCTACCAAATGAAATCATCACATTTTTCAAGATGCATCAAACAGAAAGCAAACAAAAAACTCACATTATCAACATGTGCTTTGTTAAAGGGTATCCAAATATTTGCAAAGAAATCTTTGCATGATCAGCAAACAAGCACAGAACGTTAAAAAGGCATTAATTTAAAAAAACACCCTCACTATTTTACAGCTTTCCACTGCCATGTCACCTCTTTCCTGTCCCCTAAACTGAAACCTTTGCAGTAGATTCCAGCACAAAAGCAAAAGACTGGTCTCTGAAAGAACTAAAACAGCTCCTATAAGAAAGGAGCTTAAGAAACCATGGGGCAAGGCCCCACTTATTATTAGACAGGGCAGATGCAAAATGTTTTGGAAAGATGTTGTCCAAACATTTACTCTTGTAGAGATATCAGATAACACTTGACAATATTTTCTGTTGGAAGTCAATAGCAGTGTTCATCAGACTGGGAAAGCCCAGCCCCTTATTAAATGGACAGAGCAAAAATAAAAAGAGGAAAAGAGGTGATACAGCAATAAGGACTCTAAGTGAAGGTAAAATAAATCTCTCTTTGCCAGACTGCAGACAGAGAAAGTTTTGGGGCTTGCAGGCTGCACATGGAGAAGAGGTGTAGGTGTTAGTGTTGGCCAGCAAAGGGCCCACGCTGCCAGGAACACAGGCCCTGCAGCTGGCCAGGAGCTCAGACCTGGCTGGGAAGGACCTCTTTCCAAACAGGAGAGCAGGCCTGTGGAGAGCATTACTCAGCTGATCAGCAGGAAAACTGCCAATGGAAAGAGCAACTTTCCTTCTCACAGCAAGAAAAGCAAAAAAATAATTAAAAAAAAAAAGATCTGTGGGCATTTCAGAGAACTGCTGATGGAAACAGATGGAGGTGTTGGCCAAGAAATGGAAAGGCATCAGCTGGGAGAACATCCCTCACGTGGGGGGACACCACAGAGGGTTTTGAGGACAGTTTGCCCGAGAGAACCAGTAGGGATCCTTGCTCTGGGAAACTCAACAGCTCCTAATGCCTTCCACTTTCCTTCTTTTTTTTTTGGTTCTGCCTTCATTTATTCTCTAGTCCCTTCTTTCTGAGATGGAAGCAGCAGAAAAAAAACTAAACAAAACCAGAAGACAACTGAGTTGCAACTACCATTCACACAAAGAGGCAAAGCAGGACAGCAAGAAATGGTTGAAAGTTATTACTACATAGATCCACAGGCCTTTGAGCCTTCTTTGCTACCTGTATTGTCTTTTGGGAAGTTATCATTATGATGTTCAGTTCTCTGTTATGAAGACCTCGAAGAACAAGTCATTTATGAAGTTGACTGGAAGGTCCTTCAAACACTTGTGGAAATTGTTTGGACAGTAAGAAATAAGTTGATTTTTTTTTCATTAACAATTTCAAATACAAAGTTATCTTAAAACTGCAAAGTCTACCCAAACTTTTAAAGAAAGTTCAACTTATCAGTACCTGTGAAAAACACACAGAGAACGGCAGTTTTACGTAACTACCACTTGGTGTAACTGGGTACAATTTTGTGATGGTGTTGATGAGCAGAACACAAGAAACTTAAGCTGGTCAGTTTACTGGAAAAGGACCTTTCCCAACTCATCCATTAGGTGGTGCTCCAAGAGTACCAACAGAGAAGGCTTTGCTGCTCTTCAGTAGCTCCAGAAGGAGCAGAAATATGCTTAACTTGATAGGCTTCAAACTATGGTAGGGAAAGTTGGACCAAAGCAGTGCACACATTCGGGAAACAATTTAACATGACTTTCCTTTCTTGAATGTGTAAAGTCTCTCTCTGCAAAACACACTGTTTACATTGCTTCGATTTGACACTCCTGTTGTTCATTATGTATTGGATTAGATCTGTATTATTCTCTCATCCTGAGCAAAACACGCAATAAATAAATAAATACAATTATCTCGTGTCCATGGAAACCAACCAAACAAAAATAGCTCATTCAATAAACTATCATTTTGCATTCAAAGGATTTGTAAAGCTTTCTTATAGCAGCGGTTTGTAAATATTTTTCAGTCTCTAAATTTGTATAAATTTAAGCAGATCAGGAATACAAAGTATTGTTTATGCTATCAGTCAGCTCTACACTCTTCAAGGTCCCAACAAAACACAATGGGAAATCATAAGCTATGAGTCTAATATATAAATAAAGCAATTCAACTATTTACCCAGATAATAAAATAACAGCAGCAGTATCTCACCTCATCTTTATCCCCATCCTAAACTTATAAAAAACGTGCAAAAATACGAACAGCAGCCAAAATTCCATTTAAATGCAAGAAAAAAACCTGTCAGGGTGTAACTAGTTTTACCCTAAGAGTGGTCAAACATTGGGAAAGGTTGCCCAGAGAGGTTGTGGAGTCATTGTCTTTGGAGATATTCAAACCCCAGCTGGGCAAGGTTCCAAGCAATCTGCTCTAGGTGACCATGCTTTGAACAGGGGGGTTGGACTAGATGATGCCCAGAGGTCCCTCCAAGTACAGCTATTCTATGGCCCTAATGTACAACTACCAACCTCCTTGCCTTGCCAGGCACAACTACTCTCAGCCAGAGTCTTTGCCTCTTCCTGGGACAAGCAGAGATGAGAGGAGCACTCATCCCTTTCTCCAACCAGGGTCAACAGCAAAATGGTAAGGAAAAACATCAGATTTAAGGGATGAACTTGGCTTGTCCTTCCATTGCAGACGTGTCACCTGTGCCTCTGGGAAGTAGAGAGAAGAACCTGTTTCAGAATGAACCATCACTTTCCATTCTGGCTGAACCGAGGACATCTTCCTTGCTTGCATCAAGACATGAAAAGGTCAGATGGCCGAGATAAAGAGAGCATCATTTAATGAAAAGATCAAAGGTAAAAATCCTGTCCCAAATGAAGGCATCAGGAGCTCTGTTAACATCTCAGACATACACAACAGAAAAATCCTAGGAGATTGCAGACATCCACCCCATCCTACCTTCTTCCTAAATTGCCATCTTAAAGCCATTTGGGTTTTCTTCCCACCCCTACTCTTTTTGAAAGGCTCTCTGCCTTGGTGGTCAGGTTCCTCTTTCAATTTGACCTAGTTAACACATGGCCAGAGTACAACTACTTGTTCTGGGGCCAGCATTGGTTTATAGCCAACAAGGGTTTTCTCTCCCTACTGGTTGCCACCCCGGTGTGTACAGAGCAGACAAAGCACCCCTCAGCCTATCCCACCCTGTTCCAGCCTGAATATGGGTGACTTGAGCTGTGCACATTGCTGCAAAGGAGAGTTCAGGAGTGCCTTCCACTGCCAGGTTCACGTTTCCCAAGAAATAACACTCATAAATCCTCAGGTGGCTGCATTTCTTGACCTCCCCTGCAGTCCCTGCAAAAGTCTTTCTGATCTTTGTTTCCCATTAATGACTATCTTAATTACACCCCTCCCAGCTACCGGGTGTGCTTTCCTCAGCCGCCGTGCGAGTGCAGCTCATCTGCACACAGAGTCACCATTGTTGATGGACAGAGCACGGGGTGGGAGCCAGGAATGTATGAGGTCTTATCCCCAGCCTGCCAGTGGCCTTCCGTGTGGCCTTGGAAAATAACACTTAACATCTTTGGGTTTTTAGCTGTAAAATGGGAATAACAACCTTTATTCATTCACCTCAAAGAGGTGATGAGAGGATTTTATGCAGTGCTTGGGATTTAAACGTTTCCAAACAAAATTTATAATAACTAGCCATGGTTTTTAAGTGCATTCTCAGCTCATCTCTTGCCACCTCCTCTGCATTTGGTGATAGTGGTTTCTTTGCTTATTCTCTTAAGTATTCCAGAGCTAGCTGGATTACAGAGCTGTTACAACCAAAATAGGTCTGAATGGAACAATCTGACCAAACATTGAATTACATTCATTTCAAGTATATCTGCAGTTTCCAAAGTTTGGAACCAATCTTCCTACTACTGAACTCAAAAAGACAGAAGCGAGCCAGCTCATCTCTTTCTCATTTAATGAGAAAGATGTTTTGAATTTCCCCCTGAAGTAACTTCAACATGTGATCGCCAAGGATCACCCTCCATTTTTTTTATTTTATCAGGACAATTAACACAATTACTGAAATTATTGAAATTTCTACATGCACATTTGCTTGTGTTTGAAAATATTAAAAATTAAGTACACTTCAAGCAGTGGACTATCTTCAACCAAGAACCACTGAAAAGCTGGTTGCTATGCAACTCCAGTATTGTCCATATTATTCTTATCAACAGATGACATATTGTATAAAATAATATAATCCTCTTTAAAAAAGCACCACAATACAGTAGAAGGATGTTCAGGGGAGGAGAACTGGCAGTAGCTCAGAGTGCTGTCATAAACCTGACACTGATGGTAAATACTTCATCAATTACAGAACCATAATGTAATTATGATTATTCAAATGGCACCCTTGATAATATAGATAAATTGCCTACAATGAAGCAAATGAATCTGAAGATATAAGCCACATGCTTTCAAAAGAAATGCTTACTCAAACAAGACTAGGATAATATTTTCACATTGTGAAGCCAACCTGGCTGCTTCACTCATGCACTGCCTTAACTTGTACACGTGTCTTTGCTTTTATTATGAACTTTACATACATATTCCTAAAAATCGTTACTGTTGGTGTGTGGGATAGGATAAAAGCCTTCAACATTTTACTAATGCCTCAGAACAGGTTCAAAAAGTAAGAACTACACACATATTCTGTCTGCTTTCCAACGTGCCAATTCTGGTGACTTCTATCACTATCGCAATATCAGAGTTTTATGAGAATTATTAGTCAATCTGCAATGCCTCAAATTGCTGTCATTACAGCAATCACAAGCATGTTTCATTTATTTTGTAATGTACTGTTAACTACACACATCATGAACTTTCAGTCACAAAATGGCAAAAGTGACCTTTTTAACCTTTTATTTTAAGACACACATCTGATCATCTTATCCAAAACATTTAACTACATCATCATCCATATCCCTGCAGGAAGAGCAGAGAAGGATGAGCGTGTTTAGTTCTCAGATGGGGAAGCTCCAACAGAACAATTTATCCCAGACCAGGTAACTGGTCTCCTGCGGAGTCCAGACTAAAACTCAGAACTCCCTCATTTGCACCAGAGAGGAAAATTTAATTACAGATATGATCTGCACAGCTTTTGTCTTCTGACCACTATCCCACAGAACTCACACTCAACTTTACGCACGTGTGTGGTCCCATGAATGTTAAGCCCAGGTTTAAAGGAGTTCTTTGAATGAGGCTGTAGCCCTTAGCAACTTGCAGAACTGATCTTGTGTTTATTGTTACTTAGGCACAGTTCTACCACAACACCTTCTTTAGGAACCAAAACGTTCACTATGTTTCATGGATCATCCAAAACAAATCTGAGCAAAGCAGCAACTTAAGATGACACAGGAAAAAGCCAGAAGGAATTTATTTGAACTATGAAGTTCAAATGATAAACAAATACATACAAACATAAAAGTTCTTTATATTTATCGACTGATAAGGACAATGTATGAACTAAAATACAAAAATGATACATGTCATCAGTAACTACATTGTTCATAAAAGAATGAAGTTCAGAGATACTGATATCCTCTATTTAAATGAAATGTTACTCACCTTGCCGTAGCTCAGCAGGATTATCCTCACCAAGACAACGTTAATGTGAGCACCCAGGGACTCATCATGGTAAATTTCATTAACCTGCAAAAGAGTTCAGCACTTTAATCACTGTGCTGGCAACAAGTAACCATGAAAGCAGTGATACAGCAGCACCTTTTATGCACTGTCACTGTGCCAAAAACCACTTGGTGATCTTATATAAAAATAGAAAATTCCACTAATATGAGAGACGATGTTTTCTTTTCTAAACTCTGTTGTAGCCTCCCAAAAGGCCATAATTCAGGAAATCATTTTAAATCAACACATCCTCAGGGACTTCAGATTAACAGGTGTTTAAGTGCCAGCCTAAACCAACCAACAGGTATCGTGGTGCACCACCACGATGCCCAGGGAGGTGGTGGAGTCGCCATCCCTGGAGGTGTTTAAAAGGCAGGGAGATGAGTTTCTTAGGGACATGGTTTGGTAAGGGGACAGGTACGGTTGGACTTGATGATCTCAGAGGTCTTTTCCAACCAGATGATTCTATGATGCAGCTGAGATAGCAGCTACTGCTGCTAAGGAGAAAAATTCCCATCTCTCCCTACTCCATCCCAGCTCCGTGTGCCTGCTGGAACTCAGAGCACAAAATCCTGAACAGCTGTGTGCTGGGCAAGACCGTGAATGGGGAAGGGAACAACGGAGCAGGGGGACAGGACCTCTCCTTGAGAGCCATTTGCTAGATTGGCTCAGCTGCACCCTGTAACTCTTCCATCTGGGACCCATCACATCACGCTCTGACAAGAGGATATACCTCCCTCAAAAAGCATGGTTGGCCACATGGGCTGGATTTGTTGTATGTCAAAACTAATCAACAGTCAACTTTGCAAGCAAAACAAAAGCTACCAAATGCCAGCAAATTAAAAACTGTCTTTTTTAATATTAGAGCTACACAACTGAACATGCACACAGGGAAATCACCCTAGGAACACTGAAAATATTTAGAGGGGAGAATTAAATGTGGATGTAAAAACATTACTTGGGAAACACTGCTACAAGCAAGCTAGGCAAATATTAACTGTTAAAGAGACTGATTTAGGTATTCTGTGATGAAGACTACCTGAGACTCAGTTAAACGGCAAGGGTTCAGCTTTACAAATTAGAAAAGGCAGATAAGAGTCCCTGCAAGGCAAGTGTTTTCCTAACACCTCCTTCCCTTGGTAAAGGCTGCACCAAACTGGTCTGCTTTGCTGGCTGGACCTAATTTTCATTTGTTCCTACAAAATATATTTATTACTACAAGCTAATAAGTAATGTTGAGCAAACTTTCTTTAGAAACATGGTAAATAATGCCCTGTTTCTTCCATCAGCCTTAGTTTTAATGGTCCATCTTTTATCCCTGTAAAAATCATTACAACTAAATACGTCAATGTAGGTTTTGCTAAGCAATCCCCATTGACATTTTAAAGTGAATTTTAATTCATTTTATTAGTATTTTTGGAAATGAAAGCCTCATTTTATGCATGATAGAAGTCCAAGTTTTCAAGAGTCCTGAGCGTCCTGCGCTGATGGTTTTGAGATAGTGTGGCTGAACCATGGCTCCAGGAGCAGACTCACACCCCACAGGGCATCTGCCCAGGCACCTGGGGAAGATGCTGCGGGATGCCCAGGATCCAGGCTCGTTACTGGTTGATGAGCCAATCCTTGGCTGGAAGATGATGGGTGAGGAGCCCATGGCTATGACTGGCCTCAGGGGCTGCTATTTTCATTGCAGTGTAAAGCAGCTGATCTACTCAGAGCAATACCTCTGGACATTAGATAATTTATTTACAACTCTAAATAAGACTTTAGAGCACTGACTTTATACTCTTGTGTTTAAAAAATCTTTTACTTCTACTTTAAGAACCACTACTGAACATAGAGTACAAAGAGGTAAGACATAAACACATGTTTTTCTTTACAAAAATTCTTCTACCCAGAAAAAGACCTTTGCATGTTGTCAAGGGAGGAAGGGGTATTAATTTGCCTCACTCTTTGTGTAGTGGGAAGGGAGCACACGCATCAAGGATACGATGCTGTAAATTACCTACACATGGAATGAGTACTGAACAAAAACCTCCTGTGTATGGAGGACAGTAAACATGGCATGTAAATAAGTATTTAATTAGTTCATAAAGCATAATCCAAATTGCTGCACCCCGCTCTGTCATTAACTTCCAGATTTTAACCTAAGCCTCTTTTAACAATAGTTGAACAGAACAACCCTATCGCTGTTGCATGCCAAAATGAAACTTGGCTTCAAAACGTTGATGGAACAGAATCGAAACACTGTTTGACTGTTCATGCAAATGACATCTAACAAACAAACTGTGAATGAACAGAAAAGCACAAGCACTGTAAAAAGCTGCTTGGTTCTCTTGGGATGCTCGATTTTCTGCAAGACAGTGGGGTAATTCAAAGCTCTGGGTCTTCATTTCATTAATAAGGATGAGCCCAACCCCACTTCACACAGGAGCTGAATTGAACCCTCTGCACTCTGCTCTAAGCTGAACTGTAGCTTTACTGGTAGGGTCTCACTGCACAGAAATAACACACTGAAATCGATGGTTTTCTTTTTTCAGCATGGCCTAAATAGTATCTGTTTATTTCAAGAAGTGATTAAAGATAAAAGTTCCAAGTGACTGAATGTTGTGCCCTTAAACATTCATGAAAAGTGCACACACTGAAAGGGCCTTCACAACCCCCAGCTCAGATTCTCCAAATTCCCATCTGTTATTTCAACAGGAAAGCAGAGTTAAGCTAATGCAGTTTGTTGTATAGGGCACAAAGTGACCAACCAACCTGCAGAACTGGAAAGCTCCCAGCTCTCATCCAACACAACTGCTGAAATGTTTGTTTCAAAGCACAGATAATCAGACAATGGATATATATGTTCAGATGTCTGTGTAAAAAACACACACGAGTGTGAGAACGGCTACGTAGTACTTCCAGAGCACTGTATTTCCATGTACTTCAGGAGGACTTGAGCAGCCTGATCCATTGGGAGGTGTCCCTGCCCAAGGCAGGGGGTTGGAACTGGATGACCTTTAAGGCCCCTTCCAACCCAAACCATTCTATGATTCTATGATGATATTCTGGTTCACATCTACCCAAGAAAAATCAGAGCTGATCTCCTGTTGTTCTTAGATCAGTAAGTCTAAAATTGTGTTGCTGCATAGAGTAAGAGAGTGCACAAAGCCCATCCCAGACTCACAGCTCCTGAACTGAAGGCAGTGAATGCTTTAAATCTTGTTAGGTGTCCTATAGTGATTCAGCATTTATAGAGGGTGATGAAGAAGGCTGAGTAAATCTCAAGGAATTCAAAGCATGGTGAAATAATGTAAAGAGACTTTCATCAAGCTTTTGTAGTTTAGAAACTATTTTGAGATAACTTTGGTTTATTTTTCTGGGATAGTTCACTCAAAGCAAAACATGCATTGCTATTTAAAGCTGCTGTTTAGAACTCAGGCTGGAACAGATCAGTGCTATATAAGAAAAACAAAGACTTCACTTATTTTTTTGTTCTGTCCTTTTCTGCTTATTTTATAACTGTTCTGAGCAAGCTCGAAGCCAGCACTGTAAGCATGCAGAATACATCAAAAAAGCCCAACTAAAGACAAGCTGAGCATCTGTGAGATGCATCACACTTTGTAAAAGAAGCACTGCAAAGTTTTTATTACTGAGTAAAATGGGGCCTAATCCTAAAAAGGAATGTTGAAAACTGCTGTAACACAAATAGTAATAAACAGCCAGCAGTTTTGGTAGTCTTGGTGCAGAGCAGCTTACCTGCTGATACAGCTGGCAGCATTTATAGGGAAAGTCAGGTGATGCCCTGAACCTCTAACTAAACCAATGCGCACTAGGAGAAAGAATAATCTACATATTTTGGCAAGTCATAGGCAAACTCATTCATGTGGTTTGAAGGAGTTCCCAGCTTTGCAAAGTTTGTTAGTCTCTGCTATGCAAATGACAGCCCACTTCATCTCAACACAGCTCCATCCCACTGAACCATAAATCATTGCGGCCGAGTTCATCCCGAGGCACCCCCTCGGCAGCTCTGTGCTTGCACTGTATGGTTGGGTAAGCAGCACTTCCTCAGGCTTCCCGAGCACATGCCCCTGATGGGCATCTAATAGTTTCAACCTCTGGCTACCATCAGCCTCAAATGGATCTGACCCAGCTCCAGCAGCCATCGGAGGGCATATCCAACCATTTGGAGAGGGCACAGTACAAGATGCAGTTTATGCATCTGGCTTTTCAGCCACCACAAATTGCTGATCCATCCAACCCTATTAGACTGCTCTTTGATCACCCAACATCCTCATGGAACTGCTGTTGCAGAAACTACTGATGGCTACGTGCTCTCGGGCAGAGCGGGGACCGTGAGTGGATCTCTGCCAGAGCGATAGCAGAGGAGCTGGAGAACATCAGCGCCTTCCCATGGGATGGCAGAGCCCCTGGCAAGCCATTGTTTGAGCCCAGCCCAAGATGCAGCTCATTCATCAGATCATAATTATCTGCAGCAAAGCCCCAGTGCCTGGTGGGCATCCAGTGATTGTCTATTTCTGTAAGAAACGGCAGTTTTGAATTACAGAAGAGGAATCAGAAATGTCATGGTGGTTACTGAGCACAAACTTTTGTAACCTGACCCTTCCCAAAGCGTTCCCCTCTCACTTTATTTTCGGTGTGCCCACTTCAAACACCACTACCCTCTTCAATTTTCATCACTTTCTTTATGCTTTTGAAGATCACAAACTAACATTTCGAACATTCCCAAAGCTTCATCTTAATCCCACAGGAATAAAATTACATCAGTTCCTCTGGTGGATAAACTATGATCACATAGAAAGTCATCAGGGAAAATCCAGGGCTCCCCATCTTTCCAGTTCTTACAAGGCATTTCCCCATTTCATCAGAAAGGAACTATTTTTTTCCTGAAATCTTTGTTGAGCATTACAAGGAAAAAAGAATAACGAAAGCACACAACACACATGAAACTTAAAGGTCAAACTGTGATCTCAGATTTGGAAAACATCTATCATTCTGCTCAAAACCACAGGCAACAGGCAGTTTTAGAAGAGCTTGGCAATGCACATTGCAAAAATGGAGATAAGAATCTGGCATTTCGTATGCAAATATGAGCCTCAGCCCTGATTTACCTTCCCTGGTGTGTCAGTAGATGTTCCCAAGTCCAAGTTAGCTGCTTCTGATCAAAATGAAAAACCTTCTCCAGAGCAGATGTGTTGGCAAGGCACTAGGTGGCTTCATGTTATGGTCTCTATCCCATATTTGACTGTAACATTGGCTTTAGAAAGGTCATAGACTTTGTTTTCACAACTAATTTTTTTTCTTAGTTCTGCCCTCAGGCTCCTGAAACTCTTCATTCTTGCCCACAAATCACTGCTCTGAGGAGTTTCTCTAAACTGTAAATTCCCTCTACACCAAAAGTATTTGTTTGAATTCCTGTCTCAAACCACTTTAATAAAATCAACTATACTATCATAAAATAATTAAGCTGACTAATTTATTATATTACTACAAGGGATAGGGGTGTGGTGTCAATGCAATAAGTATGGTGACCTCTTCAAATCTAAGTGGTTTGGCTAAGAAAAACCTCCAAAACTTGAAAGCTGATATTAATTATCCATACTCCATCACACAAACCACACTGTCGCAACTCAAAACTGGCTGCAACAGTTATGGCTAAATTTCATGTTAGTATTTGGAATAAAGGGAAAAAAATCTATCCTTTAACAGTAATTGCCCTCTACTTCAACAACAGTACCAAAACCTGTGTGATGCTCCATGCTACATCCAACAGGGCAGCAAGGCACATTCCAGGTAATAATAATTGACACTGGAAATAATACCTCTGTGGAAATGAATAAAACCTATAAGAGTTCAGAGAGACTATTTCCTGCAGGACCTCCTGAATGCCCCATCACAAGTACAACTTCCACTGTAGTATGGCAATCAAGATAATGAACCAAAAAAAAAATCTCCTGAGGCCTTGTCAGAAACTGTTCTTCTCACTGGTCACAGCTACAGGATTATAATGAACCGTCTAAATGTGGAGTTATCTCACATACATATGGTTAAGTTTTCAAACAAGCTGTAATTCAGCTATTGACAGTTGAAGTCCCTCAGATGAATAGAGCTGAACTTGGATTTGTTATTTGTAGAACTTCTTAGAGTCAGTCCAGATCTGAATTGAACATATTGAAATAAATTGATTTGAAATAATGAGTACTGGTGGCTATAAATTATTTATTTTTTTGAAATCTAGGCAATTCTGTATTACTGAAATATCCTTCCCATCTAAAAAAAATGTTTTTAAGTTTAAAAAGCACAATTCTGAATACAGAGAGCACCATTATTTCAAAGCATTCAATCATCACTTTCTTTTTAACAGCTTGAATTAGACATGCTTTCAGCCTTCATCCAAATGCCAGTTAGAAATCAATGGCATTTCTGCCCTTTCCTCTCATTAGGGAGTTGCTGTTCTGTTCCTGCAAATCTTCATCCCTCATCAGCCAGAGATACAAAAGCAGAAATCTCATCTATAATAGTAGTATCATGTAGATCCTATTAAAGACGATGGATAACATATTCAAAAGTGCCTCAGGGCCACAATTTCAAAGACATGTGTAGTACTGAAAGATGCAGGTGAAAGACTCCAGGGACTTTACAAAGCCCCCAGCTGCATAATTCCTATTGATTTCAGTTATTCAAATGAAAAGTTGCTTAATGTATTTGTTCTGGAGCTGAAGTTTCACTTAAAGTCTGGGAGAGACATAATCCCATGGGCTAATTTTTAAAATTGATTTCAAAGACAGGTAAATGACCAAATATTCAGAAAAATCCAGCCCAGAGTGATTCATAAATCCTCTTCAGGGTCTCTGTCCCTTTGAAATAATGGCAGTTGGGCACCTATCTACTTTAAGGAGATGGCTTTTAGCATCACAAATGGTTTGACTATTTATGCATTACACAGATGGAACAGAGTCTGACTCCTAAAGATTGCAATATCACATCTTTTAAAGTAAAGGAATGGAAAGGAAATTAAAGACTTTTCCCCTGAAAATTGTCCAAAAATCCAAAAAGGTACATACTTTGCAGACAAATTCTTCCAAAATACATACAAAGATGACCATTGCCAGCATTAGAAAATGAAGTAGTTGAGGAATATTGTGGAGGAAGAAAGACAAAGAATACAAGAAAAAGCTAAAACAGGGGCCTTACTGGAAAAAAAAAACCAACCACCACAATTTGAAGAGGGGCATGAAAGTTGAAGACTTGAAGTCAAGACAGACGAAGTTAATATATTCAAAATCATTCATAACTGAGCTTATTTCACGAGACTTTGTTATTTGGAATTGCCAAAATATCGTAAGATCACATATTCTACCTCTGCCTCTTTAGGAAGTCTGTTTTGAAGGTATCCATTCTGGACACGACTCTAAACACAGGATTGCAGAAGCTGAAATATTTGCCTTAATCAATACTGCAGGCCCAGTCAGGTAAATGCAGTGGTGAATCTCAGGTCTGCTGCTCTTCCACAGCAGGCAGTAAATGTCCTGCTTAATCCCAAAAACTGTTTTTAAGAGGATTATGAAATTATTAGAGAAATTCAGCCCCAGGCTGGCTACCACCAATACCCACTTCAGCTCAATAACGGCCATTCTGCACCCTGCCCCTCATCCCAAAGCATCCTACAGTGAAATCCTTTGGTTCCCCAAGGAACAAGATAATTCTCCAACACCTTGTGCTTTTCTAATATTCCCCAAACACTTGCATGAGCAAATCAAATATCCAGCTTCTTGCTGAAATTAAATTACCTTCCATGATCTTGCGAAAACTACAGAGCTGCAAGGTACCTCTGAAATCTCCCTCCCCCGTTGCAATGCTCCTGCTGTAAATACAAAGTTGATTTGTGCAGTGTGTGGGCTCATGCTTGGAAATGCAGAGGACTGCAAGCTAAAGCCCTTCCCAGGAAAAAAACACAGCATGGTGTACTGTACAAAAGTACAAAAGAAAATGGTGCGAGCAAGAGGCAGCCGAGGGTCTCTAAAATGAAAACAATGGCATATTTTACAAAGATGGACTAAATGTCCCAATGGTGCCAAGCAGAGGAAAGAGAGGATGTCAAGAGAAACCAGAGTTTTTGTATCAGGAATGACTGGAGGATGAAAAAGGGGTGGCAAGAGGCCGAGCTCACTGTGGGGAAACGGCTGGCGCAAAGTCAGGTGATACGTGGCTGTAGCCCAGAGCATTAAAAGTCCTCAGGCGCCTATCACCATTTGTTTGGGAGTTATTTCATTTCCAAACTTTGGGATAAATATTAGCACAGCTATTCAAGATAGCCAGGACACCCGGCCTCTGGGTTTTTCCACTTTATGGCTTTTAGGTGTGGATTGTAACACATCACTTAAGCAGCACAAAACAGATTTACTGAGTAAGTCACTGCACTGGGCTTGAAAAAAATATATTGTTTTTATTGGGTTGATGGTAGGGTTCCACCCAAGATCCCTGGGAAAAGTTAATTAAGGACAACTGTTCACGCATCACACACAGCAAAATCAAAGTGGGGAGAAACAGCCATGCTGGGCGTTGCTTCTGGGAAAGTAATTTCATTCCTCCAGGAGCTTCGGCATAAGGAAAGATTCACCTGGGATTTATTTCATTTTTGGAACCACAAAAATTCAACTATTTCATCACCCTCCTCTCTCCAATAAATACTTCCACTATTATTTTATTTACTTACCATGTATTCTTTGGTTTTAAGCTTACTACTTTGTTATTGTGCTAAGCTAATTGATTACATCCATAAAACTAGCAGGGTACACAAAAGCTGGTGGTTATGGCAGGACCTTTCACCAGATTTAAAAATACAGCTGGAATTTTTTTGTAGTTGTCTCTTCTTTTTCAGCTACCCTTGGACCTACACATCTGATTAGAAACATACTCTCTAAATGAGACCCCTAACAGCGAGAGACCTGAAGGCCTTTTTGCCCATTTTCTGCAAAAAAAAAGCCAACAACTACTCAAGGAAGTAGAAGAGGACAATAGAGAAGTCACTGTGAATTTCAGCAAAGGAGACCAGACTAAAGCAATGGTCTACAAAGAAATACATCTTGCATCCATCTGACAATGAGGGGAAGGCCTAGAGGAACAGCCAGCTGGAGTTGAAGGAGGAGTTATGCATTGTGATGTCCCCCAACATGATGTGAGTCCCCAGCATCACCTGATATCTGCAGTGAAAAACCCTTCTTGCCTCTTCCAGCTTGGACAGCTGGGAACAGAATTGGTTACTACCACCCACACCTCTGCTAAAATACAGGCTCTAACAATCACTTGACTTTTGAAGAAGGAAAGAATAGGACCAAAGTGATGACTGTCAAAGACTACCCAGAGCCTCCCTGAGAATTTTAAACAGCTCCTCACATCCTGGGCACAAGGCAAGGGAGACATCCTCAGTCCTCAAAATACATGTTTCTACCTCACATCTCCCACCAGAACAACTACTGTTTGTGCCAAGAGCTACTACAGCCCTGTGGGCACAGTTATACAGGCTGCACTTTCCAAACCACTTGCAGAGACAGCATGCTTAAGAGCTGTTATTTCTTACAATTTGTGTGTTGGATGGTTTTCTAAAATTAGGAAAAAGTATATTCCAGAGCCAAACATCTATGGCTTCTTTACAATTACTGTATATTTTAATTCTTAAAAATAGGTTTAAGTGACATGATAAGTAAAGAGTCCTGTTTAATCTGTTTCAGCCTGTGTGCCACATTCCTGCTTTGGCCTGTTTGCCTTGTTACTTTAGAGATGTATAAATCCATCTGTTTCACTACAGACTTTGTTTTAAGCCTCAGAGGAAACAAACCACACAAATAAATGAAATACACTATGTCATTTCTGTTAGAATATAGGTATTTACAACCATCTGAGCAGACACTAAGTACCCCATAACTCTAATGTTAGTGCAGATTTTTAACTATTTACAGGACTCTTATAAAAGCCAGTGCAACTGAATTTATATCACACAAGGGATTGTCTTAAATTGTACTATAGTTCTCATTTACAGTGAAAAACAGTGACATTCTATACATTGTTAAAGAATGCAATAAAGAAAATAAAAACAACTTTCATAATTAAGAATATACACCTTGGAAAAAATACAGCCCAGGCAATGTACCTAATAGCTTGGATTTATGTCTCTACATCTGCCTCTATGGTTTGTAACGCCAAGAAGTCACCTACAGATGCTCATTCTCTTCACATGACTGTAAACTACAGCAGTCATACACTATTTGTCAAAACCAGAACAGACTTACAGTTTTTTACTCAACAATATTTCACTAAGAACAAGGTTTTTACAGAAGTGTGTTTTATTGAGAAGTGACTCCTGTTCTGGATGAGAATGAGAAGGAAGAAAGTCATCCCTGAATGAGTTGCCTATGAAGGGGACTACTACTCACTTCCTTCTTCTGGTCAGAAGAATAAAATGTATTTTGATGTATAATAGACAAGATTTTTCAAAACTTGATTCTTTCCCCACAAAACAGAGTCCTTGCTTACTGAGCAGGGTACTGGAGGGCTGCTGCGTCTGCTGTGTTGGTAATTAGAAAGAAATATCATATTCCCTAAAGTCTCCTTTCATCACTGCTACACCACACAGTGTAGTCTGCTGCACAGACAATGGTTCTCAAGATCAAATATTTAACCAAGGAAACCTGAAGACATCAGTCATGTATCAGTTTAAGGTAGTTCAGTGATATACTACATAAGGTTTACTGCAGGGTGAAGGAGTAGGTAGGTGAGCTGGGACCTCAAGTGGTTGTCAAGGAATCAAAGAATTTAACTGAGTCATTTTAAAAATGTATAAGTTTCTAATAGAACCTTATTTGAAGACAGTTCTCCAAACCATGTTTTTCAGCAGGGAGCTTAGATTAAGGGAATGTACATCTAAAATTTAATGACTTCCAAGAAGCTGAGCCCCTGACCCTGAGCCCTCATCCACCCAAGCACGTAAGCGGGACTTTGAACATTTTAAGAGGCCCACAGTCAGCTTCTTCCATGGCCCTTTTTTCTTCTTTTCCTTCTCCCCTTTTGGCTTTTCTGAAAGTGGCCTGGATTGTTCTCCTAGAATTATTTTATCTCCTGCCATGAGAAAAATCTATTATGTCTTATTCAAATGGCTAAACCAACCGACACTCACTGTCCTTTCAGTGCCCTCCCACAGCGCAGTTAGCGGGGTTGTACTCACAATATTCATGAGGGTCAGCAGGTACTTCTGAACATGTTCTTTCCCATGGAATTGAACAACTGAGTCATCAACCCCCAGAAGGACTTCAATGTTGTAATCATCATCTGACACGTGTCTTCGACGGCGCTGCCTCGATCTACGCACCCGGTCTTCAATAAAGCTCAACGTGCCGTCGAGACTCTCCAAATTAGTGAAGTTAGCAGCTGAAATCAAACAGAGAAATGAGTTATCAACCAAGAGAGGTTCAGGCTCAGGTCTCAGCTAAGCTGATATAAATTTGAAGCAGCAGCCTTTCTTATGTTCCATGTGTTATATAACAGCATTAGTTTCACTTAATGTCAATTAAAAAATGCCCTCAATGAGAGAGAAATCTAACCCCAAAGGTTTTTACTTTGCACAGTAAAAGCAATGCTTTCTACAAAGTAATATCATGTAATAAATACAAGGCCAAAATGAGAGCAAGTCATATCAATGTCTTAGTGAGAAGAATGGAGCTGTTTGCAGTAAAATACGTGCTGCTTAAAAGTACTTGTAATAAAAATACACTGTTCAGGGTTCCTGTGCTACCAAGGATATCCTCCATTTCAGAACCACAATCAAAGGCAGACACCACACTTCAAAATCTGATCTTACTGCCCACAGAACCCTATTTCAAGAGAAGTGCATTTGCCAATACAGCCTTTTTATATCCAGGCAGGCAGTTACAAACCAATTCCTCTGGCTCCTCCTACTTTCATAGACAGACACATGTAATTCAACCATAGCAACATGGATCCTCTTTATTGTTACAACTCAGGAACATATTTAGAGATTAAATTAATTTATAACTACATTCACAATATTTTAGCAGCTTTTCATCATTCCCAATTTGCCATGTCACTTTGCATTATTGTATGTCAAAGACCAATCCTTCCAGCACACAACAGTAGCCAGGTTTCTTTCGTATGATTTCCACTTGCTGTGATATGAAAAGCCTGTTGTATGACAGAATGGGACACATTTAATGTGGCACCCAAAGCCTAAAAATTAACATGAAAATATGGAATCTTGACATTTCACTCTATAGAATAACAATGATTAGCATTAAAAGCATTATTATAATTTGCATTACAAGAGCCCTGGAAGCCCCAACAAGAACCTCTTGATTTCAGAGAACGTCAGGAAAAAACTTGTTCAGAGACACAAAAAAAGGCAGTGAGAGCACTGTGGATTGATTAAAAGCTTCTAGTGCTTAGCTCACAGCAACATAATAGGAAGCAAAGGGAGGAAGCTAAAGCCATCACCTTCAAAGCCAAAATAAGAATCAGCTCTTGGAAGTGTTACAAAAGTGGATTCTCCATCTTCATTTATTGAAGTTTTCACATCAAAACTGGCTGCTTGGGAAGGGATGAATGAGTCACCAGATCACTGGGCTCATTACGAGAACATCTGTGCTCTTGCCTTAAGACCACTGCCTCAGGCTGCCATTTCAGCAGGCCCTGGGCAATTTGCAGCCTAATCTGAGCCCCCTACGGCTCCCCACCGTGGTGACAACCCCCAGTCTCCAGCTGCCAGAGGGATGCACAGGCAGTCTCCCCAGCTCCCATCTCAGCATCCCTGGCTGCCCACGCTTCAGGCTGTGCCTTGTGCATGCAGATCCCAAGGCGGCAAGATGCTTGTCTCTGAGCCTCCTAGAAGAGACCTAAAGTCAAAGAACACATTTGCATGGGCAGCTTTCCACCACTCATCCACCAAGCTCCCAGGACATGCTTGTTAGGAGACCCATAGCTGCAGGGCACCACGCTGCACTGACAGAGTTCCCTCCACTCATCGGACAGACGAAAGGCCCCAGGCAGTGGTCCTATATTCACAGGGAGTCATGATGTCCTTCTCCTGTGAGGAGAGTGTTTATTGTGGCTCGTAAGCACAATCCCCATGTTCCCATTGCCAGCCTCAAGGCTCCCAGCAGCTTCTGCTCCTGGGACCGCAAGTTTTTTAAATTTTTCCGGTCAGGATCCATGATTCAGCATGAAAATTCACTCTTCATGGAGAGCCCAGCTGTCACACTCAGGTTTACTGTGGTTAGGGAATGGGTCTGGCCTTGCAGTGATGCAGACAGCTCTTCACCAGGGTTCAAAATCCACCAGGCAGCCAGCTCCAGCCCCACTCATGGTTTGCTCCACTGGGAAAGCTTCAGTGTTAATCCTTGTTAGCTCCCAGAAGTAATTACCAAGCTATCACAGCAGGCTCAGGGGATTCACTATGGGACTGTGGGGCAATCATACATTCATGATCTACGAGGAAAGCCACAGTGACTGTAAAATTTGACCATATAACAAGCTCTCTAGAAAAGTAATTCAAGGCTGGCAGGGGCTGCAGGTTGTGTCCTCTCTCTGCTGCTCACAAAACACTACAGTAATAAGCAGCAAGGCCAAAGCTATCAGACCTGCCATTGCAGAACAGTGGTGCTGGGCAGGTGAGGAGAGCCTCAGCCCTGTGCTGCAGCTGCAGACAGGCAGCTCTGCTGGCTGGGGTGTTGTTATTTTGGTGGATAGTTGGCTGTCAAGGTATCTAAAGCTTTTGTGCTTTCATTTCTTTCCCTTATGTGTCAAAGTCAAACTAACTCCTAGCGCAGTATCTTTATTCCTGCTGTGAGTAAATCAGCCAGAGGCAAAATGTGATCCTACCATCCTGCAGTGAACACTGCCTGTCCTCCCTCTTTGCTCCTCACTTCATCACTGTCACACTATAACCCTTACAGTCCTGCCAGCTCCTGCGGAAAGTTATCAGGCACTTCCCTTGGAGTCATCTTGCTGCCAGCGGGTGCCAACCAGCTACTTTAAATATAGCTTAGAGCACAAAAATTCCCCACATCCACATTTACCTTCATCCCTGAAGAGTTACCCCTTCAGGATAACGTGCCCATTGGGCACTGGTACCTCTGAGGCACTGACCCCACGCGCTTCCCAGCAGAGTGTGAGCTGCACTGGATCCAGCTGGTGCTGGAATAGTCCCAAGATCAGAAGCACAGCTCAAAACATTTACAACAGTAGCTGAAAGATTTTTGATTCTTATCCCAACTTCCCACCAAGTGTTTTTTCCTAAGAGGCTCTCCTGGGACAGACAAGGATACCTCCACACATGGCCTGACCACACATCACAGAGATGACACCTCCAGCGCTGCTCTGCTGCTCAGTCTCTTGGATGATGAACTGTTGGATTTGTTGACTTGTGCTGTCTTACACCCATGTTGTATTTGCTCCTAAGTGACAGCTACAACCAAATCAAATTAATACCTGTATTTTACTGCAAGGGAAGTGAAACAAAGTGGCATCTATAGTAAATGAGAAATTTGTCATGTTTTGGCATCTCAACTTTCCTTAGTTAACATCAGTAACTTTGCTTCACTCTACTGCTAACAATATGCTGGAAAACCTCAAGAGAAAAGCTCAGAAAACTAAATAAGAAACCAAATCCCTTTACATTCTCCATATTACTTTCTTTCTGATCACCACTGCACTTTGCACAATATCATCCCAAAGAAGTCATCTCAAACTGCACTGTGTTTTATTAAATCATCAAAGACCTCTCCATCAGATGTTGATTTGCAGCAACTTTTGCCAAATCAGTGCATCAGCCACTAATTATTGGTGCCAACATTGTTCTTCATCTCCCAAGAGCAGGCACTTGGCATTTGCAGGGGCTAAGAACAACCCGTGTCGAATCCTTCTTGCCCCCGCTAGGAGAAATTCACATTTGTGAAAATTAACCTCTGACAGACAAGGTTGTATTTTTATCTTGTGCTGCTCATCCAGAATAAATCAAAAGGACAGCAGCACTCCCACAAATCCTTCAAAAAACTTTTCTTTTTTTTTAAGTCAGCTAAAAAAGTATTGCTCTTTCACTGATTTTCTCCTTACACTGCAGATCATCCTCCAATGAAGGAACAAAAAGTGCCCAAGTTCTTTAAAATAAGGGAAACCTGTGCTTCTGGCCTGAGCATAAAATGAGGAGCCAGGCAGCCTGGTTTGTGCTCCTGACTCTGACACAGTTTCCCTGTGGTGCTGGGAGATGCAGAAGGCAGCTGAGGGCTGGGTTGCAGAAGTCCTTTGCTGACTCAAGAAGTAGACAATGTCTCCAGCTGCGACAGCCCCAGTGATGCATTAATATATGTAGAGTACATCGAAAGAGAAAGATGAAAGGTCTTGATACTTTACAGCTGCAAATTGCTTACAGCATTATATGTCATACAAGATCCTTCTCCTGAGCAAAATGCAATATCCCAATCTTCTATCTCATTTGTTCCACTTACCAGTCTGGTATTTCACTCCTTGGTTTTGGGCTCTACCTGAGGTCTCACATTCACTGGGACGAGAGGTCTGAACACCCAGTACCATGGCAGCACGACGCAGCCTGGCTCTGATCCCCATCTCTAGGACAGTGAAAATTCACACTGACACAAATATCAATTTTGCCTTTGTAGGTCTTCAGCAGAATTCTCCATCTGTGAAAGTTTGGGATATTTGACAACACCTTATTTTCTGTGAATTTTTGCTTTGCTCATTAATCTTTGATATCATGTGCTTTACAGAAACCTAATTACATGACATCTCCAGATTCTGCCTTAGCCGTCGTGGCAGGCAAAGCTCAAACAGATGCTGTGAGTTACTGAAGCATGAACACGCTGCCTGCCATAAAAACCACCTCTCCCTGTGTTTTCTGTCACTCCCTTTAGGACATCCACCAAAAGCACAGTGCTGGCCTGTGATCTTGTTTTGTTCATGACCCATTTCAAAAAGGCTCAGGGAAATCCGGCTGCACCTCCAATTCTTAAGGGGTCCCTTATGAAGCTACAGCACTTCAAAAATACCAGCTTTAGGGTTCTCTTCTCTCACAGCAGCAATATTGTCCTAATAAAGCAGTTTCTAATTTATTACCTCCTATTTCTGGTAGGGGGAAGGAGACTTTCTGGTAAGCTGTGAATGGAGACCAGGCCAGGCACCTGGAGACTGAAGTGCACATCGTGTTCACAGCCTTCATCTGCACCAGCACAGCAGCTTATTGGAATTTCTTTTCAAATATGAGTGTGCAGCATTCAGACTGACCACCCACCACTTCAAATGCAGCTTGTTTGCTTTTGTGGACACTTCAGCTGTCACAGCAGGAGGAGACAAACACCTGAGCTGACTGTTGAGCACCTTCTCTGCAGCCTCACAAGGATCAGCACTTCTGACACGCTCTTGTGCCACTGATCTTCATTCTTGGTACACACTCCTGAAGGGCCTCCCGGCTGCCCATTCCTTCATGTGGCTTGCTGCAAACCACCAGCATTTTTGTTGTTTATTCTTTCTTTTCAACCCCAGTGACTCAGACAGAACCCAGTGAAGCTCAGATGGAGCCCGTTCTGTTGCATAGCAAGCATATCCGTGCGTGCCACATCGTGATGGTGCAGAAGCAGAGGCACCCACCCCTGCCCAGGTGCACTGCAGCTGCTGGCAATGCCACTCTAGGCCTGGGACTTGTGATCACAGCGTAGGCGTGAGGCCATCCATCACTTGGTGCTGCAAAAGCAGGAGGAACAGGCTGTGTGGCAGGGGAGCAGAAGGAGGCAGGGTGGACTCGCTTTAGCTCTCAACTTCCCACTGCTTGTGTACATCTGCACCTCTGGAAAAGTACCAAACGCCCTTGACAGCTTGACAAAGGACTGCTCTTTGGGGAATTGCACTTTAAATCACAAGTCATCTTTCTGCAATGCTCCTTGCCACTCGTATGCTGCAGGCTTCTGTCGAGTCTGTCCTCTGTGATCAACTGACTCTCCAATTAGCCCCCAATTAGCCTGTTCGTGTATTCTACCAAAATCCTCATTTGTCTTCCATGGTGAATTGAAGCCCAGCTCGGGGAGGTTGGAGGCAACAAGGAATGTCAACGAACCCTGCTCTTTATCTCCTGGCAATTTTTTCTCTTGTTTTTAAGTTCCTCAGTTTGGGGTTTTGTTGCTCACTCCAGTCACACCTGATACTGATGTGTTTTGTTCATTTGCTAATTAGTAGTTTCTCTGTTTTGTTAATGTTTTTTAAACTTATTTCTGCTGTTTTACTGCTCACCTTCCTCTTTGCTTTCTGTTTTGTTCTCTGAATGTCCTCTATTTGTCTTTCTTCTTCCCTTCACCATCCTGCTCAGCTACATTGGTCTTTCATAATTTATAAAACCCTTTTCCATTCTACAGGCTGTGTTTGGACCCGTCTGCTACACATCATTCACAAGAAAACTGGGTAAATCCAACAAGGTGAATTAAAGTGGAAGAGAGCTCCTGTGAGGTGAAAGCAAATTGAAAACGGTCTAAACAAGAGAAGTAAATTTCACACAGTGCACTGAGCACAAGTTACAATATTAGCCTTGTTTAAAAAGCAAGCCCAGGAGGACATTGCCTCAACACACTTTAACTTGGAGCTCAATTGTCATAGGATTTTTGTGATTTCTTGAATCACAGGTTAAAACAGCAGCTGCTCCTTGGTAAATCCTTAACCAAGAGCAATTATCACAGCAGAACTCTCTTTGGGTGTGTGTTCAAATTCCTCCTCTTCCACTGTATTATATAAACCAAAAGCAAGACCACGCTAGCAGTCTAAAGGCCAGGCATGCACCAGTCATCCCCACTGAGGTTACGAAACCTTGTCCTACCCTTATCTGCAAAGAAGCAGTAATTTAAAAGAAAACTTTTGGGCTGCATGCCTTACTAACCATATGATCTCATTACGGGCTCCCTGCCTCTTAATTTACGGTAATGCCATTTCAAGTCAAATCACATTTTAAGACAGAGCCTGCTCCACCTTTCGGCTATCTGAGGAAAGTTTGCCGTGGGTTTTGGTGTAAACTGGGCTGGGCTCTCAGAAATAGGTCTCAGATTCCAGCTGCAAGAAGGCCTGCAGATACAGCAGATGAACTCCTGCTGGAATAATCTGGTCATGGCATTCGAAATCAGTAGGAGTTCAAACTATTTAACGGTATTTCAAATACTGTATATTTGGCCATTTATAGAGTAATGCTTGTACACTTTTTGAGGTAGAAAAGTTGTCCCATATTTGCAGAACGAGGGCACATTCTTGCAAACACTCAGACACAATCACTGTTCCCTTCCTTTCTTGTCACCTATGCAGCAACACCATGTCTTCAAATCCCAGGACGTGCTCAAGTGCCTGCCTGAATCAGAGTCGTAAAAAATAACGAAGCTGAAACCTACCAAGGTGCCCAAATAGAGGAAAACTTTCAAGATTGAACAAAAAATTTGTCTTTTCCAAAGAATAAACCAATTAGCGCAGTGACAATGGCCAGGTGGACACCGTGGCAAACGGCCAGGCGAGAGGCACTCAGAATAACCACAGCTAGATGTTGCCAAGGAGATATTTTCTGGCACGTCACAACAAAGAGAAAAGGTATTACAATGCTAAAAAGCAAAGTCAAAAACTAAATTGATCTCACCAGGGCCACAGTCACACAATGAATAACGTAAAGACGAGAGATAATTGCACTGTTAAAAGATTAAGCGAGAGCGAGGTAACAGGATACCTTGGGCAAAAACTTGCAAAATGGTGAAATATATTGTGTTACAATTCTAACTTTCATATTACAACATAATAGTCAAAAAGGGGAAATGAAAGGAATGGCAAACCAGCCAGGCAAACCAGGCTGTGTGACCTGATTGAAATGGAGCTCTTTGAGAACTGAGCACAAATTTTGTCCAACAGCAAAACATCCCTTGGAAAATTTTCAGCTATCAACCTTAGTAATGCAAACACAGGTTTCACAATTTAGCATCAAATAATGAATGAGCAAGATGTTTCTAACTCAATGCTTAAAAGTGAGCTCAGAAAGGGGCAAATAAAGCTACTCTGTAGAAAATTAATTTATGGGCCAACTTCTTAGTTTCACTGACTTAATTGATTGCATCTGGGAAATGCTTAACTTGCAAATATTTTGACAAGTCACTGTAAACTGTCCTGTACTGCAGAGCCTATGACTTGCAAAACATGTTGCCTGATTTACAACTTCCCACCCTCAGCTGCCCCAGGAAAAGGGCTCTGTCCCTCACAAGCCCTCAAGCACACATGTGCCCCCGTGCAAAGCAGGCTTCGCTTTGCATAGCTTCTATAGAGCTACAAAGGGAGCTCAACACTCTCAATCTCATTTGCAGTTAATGTATAATTAATTAAAATGCAGAGTTCAGCCACATCTCCATATAGGCACTCAGCGTAGAGCCACATTTCCACAAAGCTCTATGTGCCCCAGAGATGCTACCTGAAGTCCCCAAGGCAGAGCCTTCATCTTTCTCTTTGAGCAACGGATCAGGATCTGACCCACAACTTACTTTCCCTGACCAGGCTTTAATGAAGTGCTTATGGGCTACTGGGGTCTGAGTCTGCAACTGAGATACTTGAACATCCAATTTGTATTCCAAGCATGATTAAATTACAGCAAATTAGCACATTAAGTAAGCTGCCTGGCTGACCCCTGGCTTTGTAGGTGACATGTCTAAAAATCCCACTTGCATTTTTAACAATGAAATGCCAAAACATGGTACAGGACCTGAATAACAACAGGTTACAGGGGATGGCAGTTGTCTTTCCATAAGCCAAGTATTCTGCAAGAAGGAAAGTTAAGTTTAATTACAGTTTAATGGCTGAGGCAAATACTTCCAATGCTTTTTAGCCATAACTACAGAACAACAAACCTTGCCTTTTG
Source organism: Dromococcyx pavoninus (assembly GCA_033558185.1). NCBI lineage: Eukaryota > Metazoa > Chordata > Aves > Cuculiformes > Neomorphidae > Dromococcyx > Dromococcyx pavoninus. The sequence continues at coordinate 630,833 of JAUMJL010000562.1, forward strand.
GTAACATTTCAAAGTGGAATTATTCAATCCTTTCAAAAGGAGAGCTTTTGCCAGGTATAAAGTCTCACAAAGTTGTAAACGATCCAATTAAATGTTTTCAATGTCAACTATAACAAACACAGGATAATCTTATCAGTGTAAATAACGTATCACACAAATGACAATGCAAACAGCTCCTGCTCTTCTATATAATCATAATGATCTTTTAATTAGACAAAGTAAATAGTCTGCTTGTTTCACCTTGCAAAGAAAAGCAGAGGAAGAAAGTTTTCCAAATGCTAAAGGTGAAAAATATGTGCAACTTGAACTACCTTCAACTTCAACCAACTTCTTGTACATCTCAGAATATTATGCCAGAAATCAGAAGTCAGTCAGGGGAAAAAAGGTTAACTGGAGTTTCACAAGAAGACAACATTATCCAGACAGTCAGAGCAAAGGCAATGTGATGTGCAATGCCTTGGCTACTTTACACTGGCAGGGTCTGAATCGGAGTAAGAGAGTTATAATTTTACCTATGTTTTGAAAATATCCTTGTTGCTAAATCTGCTTGGACTTTCTGCAATAACAAACCCAGCTGCAATTGCTTAGAGACTGTAAGAAAGACAAAGCTAACTTAGAGGGTGCAGGAATTTCTTCAACTTCAATACGACAGCAAAAAAAACCCTGATAGAACCAGTCTCCGCTCCAGCGAAAGCGCACGAGGCTTATTCCCAAGACATTTCAAAAATCAAGGGCAAAGGCTTCTTTTGGCATTTGTACAAAAGCTCTGAATCTGTCAGACCCTTGAAAAAGGCAAACTGCTGAACGCTGCCCTTCCTACTGCAGTGTGTGGGTGGGAGACAGGATCCCAAAGCCAAGGGCTGAGAAGAGACTCTTCCGAAATGCAGCACTTCTCATAAGCATGGACCAGGGATGGAGAGAGAGGGAAGGAGGGGAGGAAGGAAAGAACTTGGATGGATGCAAAGCAAGGCAAATCAAGAGATAGAAGTTAGAGTAACACAAATGCAAGGGAGGAAAGCAAAAAACAGACAGATCATGGCTGGTCTTCCTGCTGCAGTTCCCCACTGCCTCTGGGGAGGTTGAAGCCAGGGCTTGCTCCCACCTCCCACTGCCCAGCCCTGAGAGCTGCAGCCTGCAAACAGCCTCCAGGCTTCAGGAGCACGGGGATGACAGCTAGGTTTGCAGGGCAATCCCGCTCACCAGCGCGTGCAGGGAAGGCTTTAATGTTTCTTTTTCCAAGATAAATTTAGCATTAATATCTGTGGGCTTTAGCTGGATTAGAGGCAGGTCATCATGCAGTTGTTTACTTTTCTGGCAGGTCCAAGATATTTTTAATTCCTTTTGGGTCAAAGGGACTTGCATACTGAAAATTTTTTAAAGTGAATAAACAAACAAATCACTTCAATTGAAATCATGTTTTACTTAATATGAATCAATCACAGAGTCTCAGTTCAGAGACTTCTTTAAAAATAAGACGTTTCAAACGGAAGAAGTTGTTTCAAACCCACAGCTACGAAATCCTTCAAATTTTTCAGAGTTTTTCTTTCTTTATCTGTGTGAAGTTCAGTGAAAATTCAGTATCTTTTTATCACCAATAAAAAATTTTACCTAACTCAACTGTAAGTTATCAGGTCTAAACAGAGTTTCCATTTGCCTTTTTCTATCACCTATCCTCCTTCCCCCAAAGCAACCATCATCATTTCAGGACCTCTGTATTTTTGTTGGGTTATTCACAATTATTGATAAGCTGTACTCAGTGCTGTCTGACTTGTCCTTCAGATTGGCTTCCCAGCCTAATCAAACTGAGGTTGGTTGTCTATGAAACGAGATGTAGCTGGCAGGATGTAACGCTCCTTGGCAGGCGATGGGGATCTGTCCTATACGGACAGACCCAACGCACCTCAAAATAAAAGCCTTTCAAGAACTACGTAGCAAGGAATTTATCTCCTGATTTAAAGACAGTATCATTTTGTCTGTGCAAATAAGGCTTAAAGTGGTCAGAAACTGCATTTGTATTCCCTTTGCAGACTATTATAAAATTGCTTTATTATTAATGACTGCTCTGCTCTTACTTCAGAGAATGAGATCACACTCTGGAAAGCAAATACATGATGTCCAGTAAAAAGGGCTGGGAAGACCTTTATGCATAAAAATGTACACACACATAGGGGTACACGTATAGATAGGTACATACACACACAATAATTGCTAAAATGAAGGAATTCTGTATTTTAACTGCCTGCCTGGCAGGTTGGCAGACATCTCACTTGTTAGCTAATATTTCTATTAGAAATGTTTTTAAAACAAGTCAAACATATTAGAAAACTGTCAGAAACAATAGCAAATTGAGATATTCAAAATTTTTTAATTCAATTAAATTCTTTTTAAATGATGTTAATGCAAATTGATGCTAAAAAGGCTGGACAAGTCATTGGCTGTTAGAGAAACAGCAGAAGCTGTTAAAGGTAAAACCAGACAGTTGCTCCAAAGCTTCAAGGAGTTTCTGCCTCCTGAACTGGAGCAGTGTACAAAAAGCATTTAGCCTCTAACCTGTTACTTTTGTAGAGTAAATAGGAAACGTCAAAACCAACGCCAAAAAACCTTTCAAACTGCCTTACAAAGCAGTTGCTAGAGTAATCAAGAAGTTAACTGAGCACTCTGCTGGCATTAGTAAAGGCTACCAGTAATTAACACATTCTGCCTAAAACTGGTAAAAATGGAGCCAGTCCAGATCCGAGTTCCTGGAATGAGTTACAGGTTTTATCCAAGTATTGGACTTGGATTAGTTGACCTCTATCATCTGTTTCAACCCAGTTAAGAACTGGCTAACCAAGAGGCTCCGAGCTTACTATCCACAAGTATATCTGTCTTCTTTATTCAAAAACCCTAAATGTTTAGATAAAAAGACTGATCATACAAACACTGAAAATATCAATCATTAACACATACTGTGCTAACAGAAGTAGCAACATGGTGCCCTCATCAGAAGTCAGAACAGACTCTATCCTCTTTCAGTTACTGTATCACAGTATCACAAGGTTGGAAAAGACCTCTGAGATCATCTAATTCTGGCTAAGCAAGAGAATATTGTTCAACAGAGAAATCTTCCTATTTTCCCATTAGACCTGAAAGAAAAGACGTCTACAAAGCTAAACAGCAAAGCTAAATACTAACTGAATTTACTTTAAAGAAATAAAGTGATATCTTGTAGCATGAAAAAAGCAAGTCTCAAGGTAAAAGCAGTATCTGAAGCACAGCTGAAGAAGACACACTTTGGATGTCAGGGTCATGTCAACAGATTATTGTGTAGCTTCCTATCTTTCTCCTCAGCAACACAAGTACCACAAATACTGCCTCCCCCAAGTCCACCTATAGCATCTGTTCACATAGATCTGAGACCATGAATCGGTGCTGAAAATTAATGTTTTTGAAAGTCAGACAATATAGTGTTTTAACTTGGCCAACAACATTTCTATTGTATTATACAATACAAAAAAAGACATGAAAGTACCACAGTCAATAAAGACACCGCTTGACTTTGGTGTCCAAGAAGACCTCACAAGTCCCAAACAATTATTTCAGACTTGCAGGCCTCTTCATGATCTTCTGCAGTGTGGGAGCTGGACGTGTATTTATTGAAGCTGACACTAGTCAATACCCACCACTTTCTCACTGGCCTCAACTTTATTAGACAAAGGATATCAACAGCTGCTACTGTCCCACCGAGCTCCAAAGGAAAGCAGAGGGCTGATGGTATCTAGGTGCTCTGGTTTCTCCAGCTTATCTTCCCATGAGCCCCAGGCTGCCTTCTTATGTTAAGTTTTCCATTTGACCTTTCCTATGCTACTCATAGGATCAGAGAATTTTAATTTATTGGTTTTTCACTCTTTCCAATCTATCCCTGGCTAATCTTCTTTAAAATTTCTGAAGCCTTCAATAAGGTTTTGTTACATTCTGATTTCAGTCCAAGGTGCCATAGTCTGAAAAATTGTGGTGCAGCTGGGCAACTCTGTTTTGCTGAAGAACTCGTTCACCAAGACCAAGTTTTGATTGTTTTGAAATTATTTTCAAATTGAAGCACAGGCTTTCTGAGGGATAAAAAAATAGAGAGAGAGAAAATAATGCAGCAAGAACTCATATTTCATTTCAGAGAACATATATTCCACAATATGAAAGTGCCCAATGATCTTGGGCTATAGCAAGAAGATGGAGAGATGGACATGTAGCCATGGGAGCACCTGAGGGTGCTCATCTTCAGACAACAGACACCAACTCTAGTTTATGAAGTTGCAAATACTGCCAAGTCAGTGCATGCCTTAGTTCTCTGAAGTATAATGTGCATTAAAGGAGTTAGTTCACAGACACAGCAGAAGGGCAGGGTGTAAAGGAGGGCTGCACCTTGCCAGGGGATTGATGTCTGTGGGAGTTGGACATGACCAGGCAGTATGAGGGAGATCCCCAGCCCTCCAGCCCAAGAGCTTGGTTTTCTACGGAGGCTGTCTAGATTTAAGCTATTACCTACTTGACCCAAAAGGCCATTTGAATGGGATACTTTTATCCAAGTCTATAGCAAAGTTTCTCAGCCTTGCTAAAAAAAATAGGAAATACTGAACCTGAGCAGGCAGCTGCACTCACTGGGGAGAAAATCCTCACCCCCCAAAAACCCCACTATAATGAAAAAAAAAAATCCCAATATGAAAAGAAGGGCAGCAAAGCAGCTGACAAAGGGAAAAACCTTTTAAAGGTGAAACCACAAAGCAGGAGTGTCAAACTGCAGTATGAAATTAGAGCAGCATCCATTACACACCACTGACTGAACTATAACTTTATGTTTGGGGAGGCTAAATATTTTCAGACAAAATTCCACTACATTGTGTTAAAAAGGTTCGTCTAAAAAGCCAAGTAATGCTCTGGGAGACAAAAAAGAATATTGGTATTTGGATCACCTAAAGTATGAGGAAGCCAGTAAAGAACAAAATGTCTGAAGCATTAACCTGCCAGGATTATTTCTTAATGTCATAAATTTCAGGTCCATTTGAAGTCTCACAACAGAGAAACTAAGGCAACTGACTGAACTGCCTTGTGAAAAGATTAAAAACCCAAATCCTATAGAATACAGCATGTGGTCTTGCAGGTGTGTCCTACATCCACCCAGAGACACTGCTGCCTGTTAAGAGAAACTTTCTCACCATTAGTCAAGGCAAGTGAGGGCAAAAATGTACTTTCAGCTGCAAATGCAGCTCCTCTTTCTGTTTCCCAGTCTTCCAGGCCTGGATCTAGCTCAAGACATTACCTAGAGCTGTCTCAACAAGACCAGAGACATGTCCAGCAGCTCGGGAGCAATATCCCACCCCATGGGTATCAGTGGCTTAACTTCAACGGAGCCACATTCCCGCCTTCTCCTTGCAACTCAGAATAACTTCCAGAAAAACAACACCTTTCCCCAAAGACAAGTGATGGTAAAACCTCAACAGGTTCCACAGGTAACCATCTAGGCAAGGAAAAGGTTCATATCAAACTGCTTGTGAAGGGGAAGAGGGTCGTTGGTGTTTGGGGGGAAACGTTGCTCTGTTTGGCAGATACACATAGAATATGATGATGGAGAAGGCTTTGGGAAGAGACATTCAATGTGCTTCCAAGAGTTGGACCACTGATGGAAACACTGGTGAAAAACTGCAAGAAAAGAGGCAAAATAAAAAAGAGGTGCTGATGGCACAAAAGCACAGGGGTCTGAAAACACGGATTTGGGAGGAACAGGAGACTGAACAGACTGAAATAACCAAGCTGACAAAGAAGCAACGCCCAGCTACCAGAGTGGGAGCTGTGGCCACTGGTGGTTTCATGCTCTCCTGCACAAGCAGCTCACCTTTTGCAGGCTCTGGCTAACCCAGGGCAGAGTTGACTGAACATCTGCTAGGGATGGAAATTTCCTCTAAGAAACCTAAGCAGCCGGTTTGGCAGGTAATTGTAAAGGAAGGAGAAGCATTAAACCTCTGCCTCTGAAGCAGATGCCCAGGGCTGCAGGCTCTGGCACGAGCTGAAGCCTTGCTGCTGCCCCTGATAGGGGTGAGTGCAGCAGGAGCACCTCTGCAAAGGGGCAGGATCACAGGTGGTGACACAAATGCCTTGGAAGACTGATGAAAAGTGCTCAGGAGAGAGTCTGCCACAACAGACAAGCGTGGTGGTGGCACAGATCAGTGTGACAGGGCCAAACAGAGCCTTCTTGTGCATGCAGGATTATCACAGCAAGGTTGGCAGCAGCATAGTCTTCCTACAACCCCTGCCTTCCTGAAACACCTCTTGGAATAATGTACAGGTACAGTAATACCAACTTTCAGTTTATTGAGTTTCCCCAGATTTACTGTTCCCTGGGAAAGTGGGTGAGCAATAAAGGGGTATGAGATCCCACCCAGCATCCTCCACTGTCCAGCACCCTCCCTTGGCACCCTGGGAGGAAAGGGAAAGAGGGTGGGAAGAGCCAGGCAGGGACTGAGCTTGTACCAGGGTCTGCACCACTGCTTCTCTGCACCATGACTTGTGGCTGCTGCTACAGCTCATGCCAGATCTGCTGAGGCTGTGAATTCTGCAGGGCAGGGAGTGTCCCCGACTTGCTGCTGGCACCAGGAGGTGTTTCCAGTCCAAACTGAGCATTAGGTATAACCATCATGTGAGCAGCTAATACCAACAAGACTTTTTTCCCCCCAAGAGCCAGCCACTTCCTAAAACTTGTGTAAATCTCTGCCTCCTACCATGAAGTTAGCACAGCTCCATAATTATGGATGTAGCACAAGGAGCAGACAAGCTGAATTAGGCTTCTGATTGCATGTCTAATTTATGTACAACTGCAGCAATTACAGATGCAAATTAAATAACTGTGCAGAAAATGGGTTTTATTAGCCATAACTAAAACCCAATAAAACTCAGTAGCTCATGCACATCTCTGCACTGAATGTGCCTCTTTAGAATGCCAATTAGAAATGTGAGAAACGACTGGGATTTTCTATTTCCTAATCTGAAAAAGGAAAAAAAAAAAGAAGCAGCTGTCAAAGCACACGTCTTTCTTCCACAACAAAACAAACAGGAGTTCTAATTGGCAATTTCAGAGCAACAAATTGTTTATAGACAGCAGTTCTATGCAGCTTTAAACACATTACTTATACTCAGTCTTTCATGCCTGGCATGGCTGAGGGAAGTCTCATCTAATAAAACCATATGCTAAATGTAATTCAGCTTCAGAAGAGGCCCACTCTGACTTCTTGGTAAGTTGGGATTTAGAAGTTTAAATTCAAATCTGAGGAACACCGTGCTTAACTTTGCAGCCCTTCTGAGACCAGGAAGTTGGTGGCTTCTTAGCATCACATGAACTGTGTCCAGGACTGTGAAAAGCCTCTCTGGATGTTTTAATGCTGAAGCCATTCAAATCTTCTGTCATTCAGACTTAGCATGAGTGCTGCCATGTTCAAGGAGCCAGCACTAACCTGTCAATTTGTTTAAAAGCAATAAAAAATTGTTCCCATTCAATCAAGGTTAATCCTCCTGCATAGTTCTTACACAATTCCCTTCTATGGGTAAGTCTACTCCATATATATGTAGCACAAAAATGTGGATAAAGAGGTTATACATACCACGGTGTCTACAGTGTGCATTTGCTTCATTCCTTGTTTTGGAAGGGAGAGGGGATTTTCCTGGCTGGGTTCATTGCACACATGTGAGTTAATGACAGGCTCTGACTGGAACTGTGCTCCTGAGTGGCCACCTTGCACAGCAGGTCAGAGGACCCCACCAAGGCACAGCATAGAGATATGCCAGGATTTCCAGGTACAATAGATAATTTCCAGTACACATCACACATCCTTCCTTCTTCCTTCCCCACCCAACTGCACATAGAGGCTTAGGAACCGTTCTGTGCCTCCCCAGACACCGGTGCACACCCAGGCAGGGTGACATGGCCCAGGTCCTTTCCCCAAGGTGCTCTCACAGCCACGGAGCAGGGCCAGCCCCTGAATATGAGGACGAGACAGAAACATCCAGCTTCTCACATGGGGCAGACAACAGATGCCAGAAGGTGGGAAGGGACAGCTCTCTGCAGCCAACTCACTGCCAGGAAAATTCTCCATAGGGAGACTTCAGAGTTAGTTAGGCTTAGGGTCAAGCTTAGGGTTAGGGTTGTGCCTGGAGAGAGTTGTCTCAGACCTTCAGAAGGGGAGTGGGCAGCGTGCCACAGTTAGTGGGACCCCTTGTCTCCAGGCTCCCTCAACTGGGGCTTCCACCGGTGCCCTCTTCTCGCGCTGACATTGTGGATGCTCTCTGCTTCCTCAGCTGTTCCACCTCATGCTGCATCACTTCCAAGGCAGTACCTTCCCCAAAGCACACAGCAATACAGGTGGGAGTTAGCACTTAAGATCAGCAGGATCACTGCTATTCCTATACCACTTCCCAGCAGAACTGGTCCTGCACACAGTGCCCTCCCTGCCCCAAAATTCTCCTGACAGGCCACAGCATAGACACTCATTCTGGACACAGCAACCTCCTTCAGAATTTAAATATACCACATCCACTGACCTCCCTTTATCTCTTGTGGCAGTTATATCCTCAAACAACTCCAGCAAATTATTTAAGCACGACCTCCCTTGCCTGAATGTCTGCCAGGTAGTCTTAATTAAACTGTGCATTCCCACATACAATCTCCACAACACCCTGAGGAGAGGTTTCCAAAATTTCCACATTTGGTGCATTCCCATGGACCATCTATCATTAAATAGCCATAATGATAAGCAAAATGAAAAAGACAACAATAATTTTGTATCTGCAGAAAGAAAGCACACAAAATAAATAAATAAATAAGTAGAAATCAGTTATTAGACCAGCAAATACATCTCTTCTCTAAGAGTCCCTGAGATGCTGAGCACTTCACTACAACTACTGAAACAGAAGATTTTCAGACATTGTGGTGATGAACATCTAGACAAAATCTAGAGAAGATGTGTTCAGAACAGGTCTTACAATAGGAAAGATAAAGTTGGTAAAAGAGAAGGTGGCCCAGAAATATTGATTCTGCTTATAACTTAAATAATAGCAGACATGGAATCATTTCCAGATTTCATAACTAAGGGACTCATATCAAAGGCATTACCAATTGAAAATTTGATTTTATTACAGTTGCAGTTTTAGATTCAGATGCTACAGATTTCATAAAAATCTTTAAAAGAAGCCCAACGCTCAACAAGCCCACTCAGGGCTCATGGGGATTGAACCACACTTTCCAAACCTCCAGCTGACAGTTGCATCTGTAACCCAACAGCAGCAGCATCCTTGGCCCCAGGAGCTGGCCATAGAGCATGCAACATCCAGAGAAGGTGAGCAAATTGTGTATGGCACAGGTTTATTAATCCTTTCAAAACACAATTTAAGGCGATTTAGGATTTATACTTATCCAATGCCTGATTTAAAAAGATACTTTAAGTCATGTCTTTGTTTCTAGCTGTATTTCAGAGCTGACCTATTTCTGTTTATAATTAACACTGGGGGGTTGTTTTACTCCAGGATCAAGATAGCTACAGAAAAATTATCTGGATTGTATCTGGACTGATGCAACAAGATTATTACCTAAATTCTGAGTACAAGACTGTTGCTGATGAGTGAGCAGGAGAGTAATCAACTTGATTTTGGGATCCAAGCTCAACTTTGTATAGCTCAGCACTCAAAGAAATGCTCTGTTTCAAACAGCACAATGAAATCCAGCAGCATTTCCACAGCAATGCATATGGAAGTCCACAATGTCATCTCTGGAAAGTCATCTTTAACAGGAGAAGTGCACCCACAACTGAATCATGGCATCAAAAAAGTCCTTCACTGCAGCCTAACTCAGGGAATGTCAGGCAAGTATAAATCCAGCAGGTCACACCACAGCTGCCTCATTCATCTAACACAGGAGTAGCTGAAGAGAAAAAAGACATGCTTTTAATTAAAACTAACATTTTAATAATTCAAGGAACTACTTGCACACTGTGACCTAATCTTAACGTCTGCTGGAGATGGTGGTTGGCTGAGAACACCAGCGTGGGGCAGTGGATTTAGGATGCTGGGGGAGGAGAGAAGAGACAAATGATGGAAAAATGGGAGGAGGAGAGTTATACACATGGCCAAAGTTTACCTCCTTAAAATAGATTAAAAATTCAAGGGATAATATTTTACTGAGCAACGGATCTATTAAGAGGATAGTTATGGTCATCCACGGTGGTCTAGAGAACAGGAAACTCTATGTGAGATAAATTACACCACGGTAAATGCATGGGTACATCCATTTTGGATTTGGACCTCGTACGTGCAACTGGTGTGAAACCACAGACAAGACTTGGCATTGACCTCTGTGGTTTGTGGGCAGCACTTCCATTACACAGGCAGGATACAGACTCACTGCAGCCAGAAGCCCTATTGAGATCATCTAGAGAGAAGACATCATTTTCTTACATTGCATACAGTGCATCTCTGTTAAAAATTAATGAAGACTTGGGTACAGCTATCAATAAAGATGGATAAAAATGAAAACTATCTGCAAGAGGTCTCTGTGCACCTGAGGAAAAGAGTCACTTTCAGTCTTCCAAGCAGAATACCACACACAGTTACTTTGCTAGTGCAGCATCCCCAAAAGTCAGTGCACCACCAGATGCCATCGATCTCTGCCAGGTTATGCAAGGTCTAAAGCACATTTCCTACTGAAACTTGCCAAAAGAGAAATCCTTTTAGTACTTAACTTGAGATTTTGTTACGATTCACTTAATCTGCCTTCTTAAAGTACATTTACAAAAGCAGAAATGATCAATAACTCCACCGCTAAATTGCATTACTTTGCATAAGTAATTTGGGACAATACATTAAGAAAATGAATGAATAATCCTTGAAATCTACGTACAGTAGGACAAGAGCTTTAATAGCAAATCTCTGCTAGAAGGAAAACCTGTAATTCAGAAAACTCAACCTACAAGGCAACTTATGAAAACCAGAAAACAACCAGTTTCATACCTGCAAGCACGTGGATTCACTTTAAAAGACACCAGCATAGCAATTGATAGCTATTACAATTTTTTTTGACACCATAAATTTCCAGTTTCAGTAGCCAGAGTAGGTGAAGCTTTAAGCACAAAGAGCTCATTGATTCAATGCATCTGTACAGTTTAATTCTGAAAAATCAATCATTGTGCATTTCCTCCAACACTTTTCTTTTGTAGCATCCTCCTAAACAATTTATTATTATTGCTTATTGCTAAAATAGAAATGGTGATTCCACCGCTCTCAGCCCTACTAAATCATTATTTAATGCCGCATGGCTGCCCTCCTTATATAAAGGAATAGCTTGGTTTATTATGAAGAACATTGTTGTTAAACACTTCTCAGTTGTGTTTATAGTTGGTGGCTAATATTTTAAGAATTCTCTGTTTTCTTTTAATAATTTCCCTTGCCCCGCCTACGTCGTGTCAAGCTTTGCAATCACCTCTAAGGGAAAGGGTCACTTTTGGCTTATGAAGTATCCCCAGGCAAAAGCCAGAAGCTATAAACATGAATTTTTCATTATATTAATTGTCCTACTTTAACTATGCATCATGACTCTTCAAGATAACCAATACAGAATTCTAATTGTGTATGAAATATTCAGTCTTTATAAGCCCCCTTCCTAACCTTTTTTATATTGGAGGGAGCTTCTGCCAACAAACATTTTTTCTTAGCTAATGTTCAACTTTCTTTGTAATTCACTTTCCTGACCTTTTATTTTGACATTTTCACCTCATATATTAATTTCTGCCTGAGCTGAATACTTCAGTGTTATAATTGCTTACATATAAACCTTTCATCACATCTTCCTTAGGACTTTGTTAGAAGATGCTGTATATCAAATACCAGCAAATTCATCAGCTGCCCTTTCAGAAGCACAGGCTGCCAGCAGCTGGGAGGTGATCACACCTAGAGCCCTTGTGCTGATGAGCAGGGGTCAGAGGAGCCTTCTGCTTTGACACAGAGCACCCTAAAACCAGAAACCAGCGTTCCCAGACTTCCCACGGTGCCTGTGGATGTGTCCCCAGCCTTGCCCTCACCCAGCTTTGGGGCAGCTGTGAATTAGACAGGATGTCAAGCACCCTCCCTGCACATCCCCCGAGTCCCTCTGCCCCAACCCAGGCTTGAGACTTGCCTTTCTCATCCTGCCCTTGGCATTAATGGATATTCCAGGCAATTAAAACCACATTTTCCAGTGAGTTTGTTACTCATATCAAGAAAAACCTACACAAGGTTTATTGTGTAGTTTTACATTCACACAGTCTGGTACAAATAGGCAAGATGCCGTGACACACTGAAGCAGTCACATTCAATAAATGTTTCCCTCACCTGCTTTCCATGCTACAAACAAAGAACAGGAACGAATTCAGGTGATCAGCTCTACTAAGCTGGTGCCCATTGGACTCAACACCTCCTATGACCAGCCCAGTGATCCAGTGGGGGATTGGCCAACCTTGCATCGTGCACCAAACCACCATATGGGAGTCTGACCTACCTCACCGGATAGGAGGAGACCTGTCCCGTTGGTCACAAGCACCCAGGTGTTTCTGATTCTTCAGGATAGAGACAAAAGCCTCCAATTGCCCAGGTGACTGAAATATCCTGCAGTGAACTCCATACACCAGCATGGATTTCAGCCCTCCTCTACCTCGAGGACTCCTCTTCCCACAGCACAGCAGTGTTTAAAGCAGCATCCTTCCAAGGGACAGGCAGGTGCTGGGTTGACAACCCCCAGCAAGCGAGAAAGATTTAATTTCTCAAAGTCCCAGCCTAACTTCATTCTAGTCCTGTCCCATAAAATATCATAAAAAGCATTTACATTTTTTCCACAGCAGCTGCCTACAGAAATTCTCTTGGATGGGATTGCTCTAAATACAGTTCCAGACCTTTTGAGTTTTTAATCTTTTAGCTGCGCTGAAGGAATTGTAGAACCTTCACAGCTGTCACAAATTTTTGATACCTAGACAGAAAAGATTTTCAAATAATGTGTGCAAACAGCACAGATGTTCTTGCATTGTTCTTCCAGCTTCCATTTGGCCAAAGCTTCAGTTCTGTTATTTACCATGGAGACCAGTGAAAAACTAATCCAAATATGTGGGTGAATTGAAGTAACCTTGTCAATAGTTCTGAGAAGTGGGTATGTGCTCAGAGGAGCAAGAGAGACAGAAAAACACACCGAAGACATTTCAAACATCATACAGTGTGAGCTGCAGTCACACCGAAACTACGCATCAGTGGAAAACATCCAGAATTCTGTTATCTATCCTTTTATTTTACTACCTAATAAAGATATAACCCAATTGTTTGCAGGCAGACACAGCTGAGTATTCTTAATGTCGAGTTCTAAGTCATCATCTAGCATCCTGAACATCAAACAGACTGAGATTCTGGAGTGATGCTTGACGTGCAGGATAAAATTGCACAAGAGAGAAACAGAAAGATGCAACAGCTGATTACATACTCACTGCCATACATTCAATAAATAGAAAAGTATATAGCAACAACATCACAGAGATGTTCAGGGGTTGCTCAGCCTTTTTGGTTCCCATAAGGTATTTCACAGTTCTCTTCCTTCCTCTCATCAAGGTCCCACCTTGCACCCAGTTTAGTGCTGGTCCTTAAACAAAATCTCCACTCCAAAGTTTAAAAGCACATTTTCAACTCCTGACACTAATAAGAGATTCCCCCACTAATCTAGAGACACAGTTTCATCCTAATCTTTGCAAAAAACCCAAAATGCAACTAAGAGCATAAGCATTCCTGAGCAGACATCATCTGTGCCAGAGATAATCCTGTTACTGAGAGGACTGAGAGGTATTTATTCCATATTTTTGCTTTCCAAGACCACCAGAATAGTGTTTTGTTAGTACACTTGGAGATATCATTAGCTGAAATGACAAGCTTTTTTTATTAGTCTCAAATTCAAGACAAATCAGCTCAGAACTCCAACCACGATCTTTGCTTCTAACTTGCTAGGAAGAAGCAGAGAGCTTATAATCAGTGTCCTACTATTTTTTAAATACCATTTCAAATCTCTCGGAGCACATTATTTCAAAGCTTGATTCCAGCTCACTGCAGAGTGATGGTTTTGTGGAACTTCTAGTAATGGGAAAAGAGCAAGCGACACAATGGTTATTTATCAGAGCACATTGTAGGAGAGAACTTTGTGCCCATAAAAGCACAGCCAGGTCCCTTGGGTCTGTCCAGACACCAGCACTGCTGTTTAATCACTGGAAGCTGGAGGAACATTCAGAATCCTGGAACGCAAGTCAGTAAATTAAACAAGTGAAGCTTCTCTCTCCTTTAACCGTTAAAAGGATTTTTCAGCAAAATTGTGAAACCCAAGCAATATGGATGCTTTATTCCCAGCACAAGGAAACGGCAAGAAACTATCCCAAGCCTACCAAAGGGTGAATGAATTAATCATTTCAGGGTTTGCTGTGAGCATTCAGTGCATACCTGCACTGTCTGGGGGACGTTACAGAAGTCAGAGCTAGAATTCCACAGGTTAGGTTCAGCCAAGCCTGGAACTCAAGGAGAAGCTCCAGTCATCTTCATATGAAGGACAGGGTGTGTCACGCCCAAAGCTACAGAATTTAATGTCTAAGAATAGCATCCTGTCCTGAGAACATAGAAACAAATCTATTTTCTAGCTTATAATGTTAAATTAATCAAAAAATTTGCCCTCCAAACCCTTGGCATCACATATTGCCCCAGATATTTGTTCTTTCTCATTAAACAATTGAACTACTCTCTTCAGCCTTCCCACTTACAAAGAAATCGCATATTATGCCATTTTTTATTTTGTTTAATGACTATAAAGAGACATTTCCCTCTGTTATTCTTCAAAGAAAAAATTATCCTCACAGAAGAGCTGAAGCAAACACTTCTTAATCACACCAACCTCCTTTATACAGCAGCTCAACACAGACTGAACAACAGCACTCAGGATATCATCACTGCTGCTGCAGGTAATTCCAAGTCAAACTCACATCCTTGGGAACCTTTGCATTCCCCTGTGGAATGGAAGTTTTTTTATGTACCCCCAGCTGTACAGGCCAGGACATCAAGCGCCACAAATTACATCCTATCACTAACCCTACCCTTTGCCACTGGTCCAGGACAAAGCCCTTGGTGTATTGGACCACCTTCAGGAAAGCAGGTGCTCAGCAGGACACCAGGCTCACTTTGCAGAAACACTCCCCTCTCATTGCTCACGAAGAGTAACAGAGAAGCAGTTCCAAGGAAATGGGTAGGTGGTGCCCAAAGCAGAACTCCCCGCTGTCTTTTCCAAGTACTGTCTCATTTGTGTGTCTTCACTTGCTAGGGTTTCTCTGAGAATAATTTCAATCTCGGATATACCTCATTTTTGCCACTCCTAATTTAGGGATAATCGCATCACTCCTAAAATATATTATCTTTTTACATTATTCCCAATGGCAGTATCAATATACATAGTAATTTTTGGCAATATTTCATTACCAATCAAAAATATCTCCAATTCGATTCTACCAGAGTAGGGAGTAACTCAAGTCAGTTAAATTGGCCCTAGGAAAGACCAACATAACACTTATCTAACCTGAAACACAGAAAGATGCTGTCTGCATGGCTAATGAGACACTATATAAACCAGGAATACATCCTGTGCTATCCCAATTCCATATATTAACTAAAAGATGGCTTAGTAATTGCACAGACATTTTGTTTTGTTCAGTGTAGGAACGGCCCACAGTTAAGTGCAGTAACAGAAATTGTATTCTGCACAGAGGGTAATGAGCCCTGGGAGAGGCTCACACACAGCCATAAAGCAAAAGTTTGTCTGCACAAAAGTTTGTTAATCTCTGCTATGAGACATTTCCACTAAAACATGTTTCATAAAGCCACAGGTTCGTTCTGCCAAAACCAGGCAGCAAGACAGACTCATCAACAAGCAGGGCTGTGGAAGACCTCAGTCTCTGTTCAACGACCATTTCAACAAAACTTGCATTTACCCAAAGACCAACAGCAAATTATGTTCTGGATCACTTCACAAGACAGATACTCGAGTATGGAATTATTTGCCCACAGATTTTTTTTTTATTTTGCTATAGAGGCAAGGCATGAAATCTTCTAAGAGCTTAACACTCTAGTATCAGTTAGAAAGAGCACTCCAAAAGCAACTGATTTTTACATTCATCATGATATTCAACAAGACCCTTAACACTGTCTTTACAGTAGGAGATAGTATAAATTTAAGAGACTGAATTAAGATAAAAAAGAAGACAGATGAGAAGGCTGACGCCATCTATTACAAATAATACAAAAGAAATATCACTACAACTTCTAGAAATTATACCTCACATTTTTTTTTCAACAGGGCCTGAAGGTCAATGGATTTGAGTGACTTTGGAAAACAGGAACACATTAAGTCTGAAGCTGAAGATCCACCACAGAGAACGTCTAGACAGCTAGTCTTAAATCTCACTCCTAAATCTACTGAGCTGCAGCTCAGCTGTCCCTGCCGCGTTGTCATGCCAGGTGAGAGACAAGTCTCAGAGAGGAAAAGTCCCCAACACTGCTGCAAAGATGAGCTCTGAGCACCTGGGATGCTGCCCCAAGGGCAGGCAACAGCCCACCCCATCCTGCAGCAGAGATGCTCTGTAAATGGTACCATATCCAGGTTTTTTTAAGGAGTCACTAGTGTTCTCCCTGAGCTTCCAGGCGGATTTAACAAGCACACCTGCAGCAGCAATGAAAGGAGAAGCAGCAGCCAACCCTTTAATCTATAGGTCTCAAAATACTCACAAAAGAGGCTTGTATCATTAAACCATGGTAGAGAGAGAGAAAATGTGGCCCTGGGAGGGGAGGTGACGAACAGAGATCAGCCAGCCCAGCCCAGTGCCACAACATCCCCACCTCCACCGCTGCCCATTCTCTGAAGGTGCCCCCTAAGTGCTCTCCACCCTTAAGAACAGCACATCTTCCAGCTCTTATTCATTTCAGTATACACTGAACGCAGGCACAAGAAAACTCAACATGATCAAAAAGTTTAGGTTTCTCCCACAGAAAAGAATACAAAGCTCCCTTTACCAATTTCTGATTCCACTGGCTTCACAGACCTCCTTCAAAGACTCGGATACAAAGTTGTGTTGTATTTTGTACACCACAGGGTAAAAACCGTAAATTGTATCACTTTGGGTGCTGCCTTCTCCAAACATGATTTATGAGACTCAGCTCATGAGGAATGTTATGTAGGGAGAGAGGAGTGATTAATGCCATTAACGACTGGCCTGAGAACACGCAGGACGAAACAATGGGATAATGAATAATGTGGGACTCCTACCTCCTGGTCATGGCTTTAGACTATTAGACAAAGATATTGCTTTATGTCACAACAGGTTCAGACACACTCCATTCTTTCATTTAATCCATGAAAAATAGATTTAACAGAGAAACAGACATGCAGTGACTCAAAATAACAGAGAACCTTTGCCTTTTTCTTCCGTTTTCTTTTTTTTCTTAGATATCTCCCTTTCATTCATTCTTTTACTTGTTCTTTCTCTCTCCTCCCTAAACAAGTCCTTTTTGTTGTTGTTTTCTTCCCCCAAATAAAAAGAGAGAATTCATACCATCATTACTGAGCCTTAATCTTTCCCAGTCCTTGGTCTGACTCTCTAATTTCAGGAAAGATTCCGAAGCTAATAAACAATTAAACCACAGAGGAAAGCCACCTGGAAGATGTAGTGCAGAAGGAATAAAAACCGTGTTGGCTTGTGTTTTTTTTTGGCTGAGCAGTCAGAAAATGCAAAACTATTATGAACAATACTCATGCTCATGATTCATGGAGTAAGACTCATGAACTTGGTAGCAATTGTATGCAATATCAATCCTTTTGTGTAGCTGTTCCAGTGAGTAGTAAAATAGATAAACAATTTAAAAAATCTTAAAGAATAAATGGGGAGAAAAGGAAACTAAGGGGGTGGTGCAGAATTCAAAATGTCAGAGAATGTCACAGGCAGAGGGTAGGTATGGGAATAACAGATCCAGAGCAAATCTGCTGGAGATGTTAAGAGCTGGCAAAAGATCAAAGCGATAAGAAACAGGAATGGAAATAACCTTTAATTCTATGCCTATAAGAGGACATGAAAAAAAAACATTGCTGCAAAGGCCAGCCAAGGTAACATGGAAAGGGGCCTGGTCATGTGCTGGGAGCTCTGCTCATCTCAATCCAGACCTAAGGCTTTTGTCCTACTTTAAAAAGCGAGTGCTAAAAACATAGCACAGAAAAGCTCTGACACAAAGCTGAAACACTTTGGGGTTTTTTAGTAAATCAAAGCTTTAACTGCAGTTTTCTAACTCTTCAGACATCCCAGCTCCACGAAGATGCGTTTTGACTCCTCTTCCAGATAAGGAGGCAAGCCCATTCCTCTGTCCATAAGGAATGCTATTTATGGCACTGTGTTTAATGAGGTGACACGGCAGAGAGACAAATGACCAGACCCTGCCTTTCCTCCCAGCACCCTGCCCCAGCCCTGGAGACATTCAGAAAGCAGTTACTCAACCACTAAACACCCACTGCTACTGCTGCACATAGCCCTGACCACCATTTGCTTACTAAGAAGAGGAGCAATGAGTAGATTGCCTTTTCATTTGAACCAGGACATTATTGCTTTGCAATAGAGCAGGAACACAACTGCCCAGGTGCTCTACCACGGCAGGTCCTACAGTTCCCTTTCTGGAGTGCACTCAGACTCAGCCAAACCCTTATCCACTTGTTTTCAAAGCAAAGGAACACAGCTTTGCTGGAGCACAGGCAAATGCTGATCTTCTCTAAACTTGAGCTAGGAATTTCCTGAATTCAGAAGTGGACACAGAATATAATCTCTGATACAAACATGTTGCTGTCTTTTGAAACATCTGTTTCTACCTTCCTCATCCCCATCCCAAAGTGCCAAAACACTACCAGGAAATGGTTAAGGATTTTACAGCTTGGTGACAGTCTAAGAAAAAAATCTTAACTTTACTAGAGTAACAAACCCAGTTTTGAAAAACTTGAGATACTGAAAAAAACTTGGCTAAAACCTGAAGAATTGCTGAGCTTTTGAGCAGTATCCGAACTGAACCACAGGGAAAAACTGAGGTTCGTTCATCACTTAATTAAGGGCTTAACTGACATTACCAATGCTTAGCATATGTTCTTCCCTATTAGCTTCCAAGAACAACAACAGGCCCACAAGATTATTTTGAGCTTGAGTTGAAATAAGGTGAACCATACCTTAGGCCAACCAAGTTCTCCAGAAGGAACAAACACTTTGTTTACTCTGAAGTCAATTCTAAGACACAAAGTGTTTACCCAACTTCAGCACACACAGCCACTGACCAGCTGCATTTCCAGCAAACTGAATTCAGCCTTATTCTCCCTCCTTCACTTCAGCAATTTCAATTTGCTCATATAATCAGTGGCGACAAAAGATAATACAATGCCAATTCCATAAAATGAGCGCATTTTTTGAAGTTGCAAAGCTTTTCCCCGAGGTGGTTGTACAATATTCTGCTGGTTATAAGAGGGCTGATCTCCTGTGTACCTGCACAGTGTTTTCTCTATTACACATAGATGCAAGGTAGAACATGCAATACAATACATGCAATATACATTTTTGATGGGAACTACCTATACTGAACCCTATCAAGACGTCAAAAAGGCAGAATTGAGCCCCCGTGGAGCACAGAACTGGCTTCACAGGAAAAAGTTAATCCTAAAGTGGATTTCGTGCCATATTATGGTCTAAAACTACACAGTGCTCACTAATGTCCTTATCTGTAGGCACATATGGAGTTCGAGAGAACTTGCTATGATGCTTTTAAATTTAAAGGTTTATATGGTCAGAGGCTCAGATGTCATTATTCATGAGCAAATAAAATTTCAGAACTGCAAGGCACTGTGGAAAATGTCAAATGCAGTTCATCTAGTTTTCACATAAGTTTTTATCATCATTTCATTAACATTATTTAATGTTATTGTTTGTTATACAAGGAAAAATATATCACTCCTATTTTTAAATTGAATGCTCAGCTAATAAAACACCATATTTATTTATTAAGTTCTAAAAATCAATCTGGTTCTTACTAAAGCCAGCAGAAAATTTCATTGATTTCACTGGGAAATAGGTCAGGCCTTCAAATACAGGCCAAAAAAGTCAGGTTTCCTACAAATGCAGAATTTGTATAGTAGAGCTGCCAGGTGCCAGCTCTCCTGCAGATGCCAGGTGGTGGGATGGGGTGGGACAGGAAGTCTCTCTCCTCTCTGGTTTAGCATCACCCAACTCCAGTGTAAGGGGAAGGGCTCAGCCATTTTTGTAACACAGCCCGAATTTGGTGTGTGCACCCGAACTGAAAGCAAGTTAAAATCTTGTCATTTTCTTCAGGGATGGAAAAAAATCATGATCAAAAAGTGCCATCATTTATTTTGCCATGTTCTGTCACGTAACAGCTTAATATATTTACAGCTGAAATCCTGCCAGCCCTCCCTACCTCCACTCCGCTATCTTTTGCTAGAAAACCAGTATCATTGGCATACACAGTTGGCACCAGGCAGATTTCCACTACTATGAAAAGGTCAGACACATCCCAGACTATTTCTAGTGTGTATTTAGGGCCCATTCAGGCTTGATTTATGCCTCCTTTTAAATTCAGAGAGTCAAGAATAGCATAAAGTTACAGTGCTTTAAAACCCATTTAGGAAACATCTAAACGGAAAACCTAATGACCCTCCAGTGACCCAAGAGAGATTTAAGTGTGATTAGTAACATAAATGAAAATTCATTTTCCTGTGATAAAGGACAGTTGGTTTCGTCATTATGGTGCTATAATTTAGTCTTAAAACAATTATATTTATAGCCTTGCTGGTGCCTTACACCATGTCTGGCAAAATAGTTTTATCTATAAAAATCCAAACACAGCCTCAGTAACTTGGATCTTCTCAGACAACAATTGGGTTTCGGTGCCTGAAATGTCTTCAATAAGCCTAACCTCTCCAGCAATCATGGCTCAGCAGTTTTTGAAAATGAGGCCTTTGCAAAAGTATTAAATATTGTAACTCAGCAGCTACCTTCAAAAATATAGGCCACCTGTTGCATTGAGTGGAAAAATAATCAGGATGCTTGTTCTCAAGTCTTCAAGCAAGCCAAACTGGCTAGAGAATATGATTTCCCTTCCACAGATTGCCAAAGACAACTGTCTGCTGTGTGAGAGGCTCAGTTTTGAAGTCGCTCCTGTGAGGAAAGACTACGCGCTAAGAACAGCTTAAGGGGACTCAACCGCAAGCACATCCCAAGACACAGCCAGACACAGCCCTTCATGAGAGAGAAGGACGTGCTGCAAACCTGCTTTGCCTGAATTCTGATTTGAAGAGGGATTCAGCGCTGTGTCAGGGGTGGGAGGTGGGGGACACAGTGCAACTTGGCATTTTGTGGTGACAGATGAAATAGAAAACAGGGGATCAGGGTATGCACCGACGAAGCTTTGAGATATTGTAATGAAATCCTGCC
The DNA here is from genome assembly GCA_033558185.1 of Dromococcyx pavoninus. Taxonomy (NCBI): domain Eukaryota; kingdom Metazoa; phylum Chordata; class Aves; order Cuculiformes; family Neomorphidae; genus Dromococcyx; species Dromococcyx pavoninus. The sequence goes on from JAUMJL010000562.1 coordinate 652,408, forward strand.
CACATAGTCCAAAATCATGGCTGTCTACCCCAGGGTTTGCAGTTTGAGAAGGACTTCAGGAGCTCGGTACTCTGGGGCTGTCCCACAGCAGCACAGACAAACACTGGTTTGACTTGATGATCTTAAATGTCTTTTCCAGCCTAAATGATTCTAGGATTCTCTGCTTATCCTACTGGAAGTCTGTGTTTGCAGCTTGGCTGATGTTTTATGTTTAGGAGATGAAAGATGTCAAGCTGAAGAGCAGTGCACGCAGCCAAGAGCATCCTGCAGCTCCTCCTTGCCGGAAAGAACAACTATAGAACCCTTTTTTCTGGTGAAGCATAAGTTTCTGTTCCCATCAAGTACATTTCAAAAAATCCTATTCTAGAACAGGAAAAAAAAAATCTCAGTTGTTGTGCTCTGTAGCGGGGAAGGCGGGCAAAGATTAGAATTCCTATTTATTCCTTAAGTGGCAAATATCACTCTAAAAAGTTAGCAGTCCCAAATGCCCATAACATAGGGAGACAAGACAGTCCTTTATCTCTTCTCCTAATAGTTAAATTGTGTATTTGCCTTTTCCTGAAGAGGTTCTCTTTATTATATATATGTGTGTGAGTGTGTGTGTGTGTGTGTGTGTCTGTCTGTCTCCCTCTCTCTCTCCAGGAAAGTTTTTCACCCATCCAGAGTAACAAATGCCAACAACCTAAAAATCTGCAGCTGGGGACATTACCTGTCTCCCAGAAACTGTAATTGCTTTCTTGGAATCAGTAATGAACTGAAACTCTGTAACCTACATTGAAGCTGTCAAATCTTGTAGCATACTAATATCCACAAAAGCCAACATAACTCTTTCCTCTGCATGCAACATACACTATCTTCACTAATTAAACTACAGAAAACAGAGGCATTTTAACTGTCTTTTCATTTGATAGGCACATGTTGCTTTACTTGAAGAAAATATTTTTATCTGCAAAAAGTAGATTAACTTTAGGAAAATGGTCATGAAAGCAGGTTAGCAAATTTATATGACGGAATACAGACAAGATCTTTATTAAAAATGGCATTTCTAGCAACAAACCAAGAACTGTTTAATATTAAATGTTGTTTTCACATACCCACAGGAAACATAGCTGTACTGCCCTCCCGTACTGCCAAACATCCTCCTGCCAATTGCATCATATGAGTCAGAAAACTTCATGGCAAAACAAGTAAGTGAATACTACTGCTTACTTGGAGGCCTCAATGGACTTTATTGTTTCACCAAGTTAGTGTACACAGGGAATAATTCTGGTGATATATCAACATATACTCAATTTTCAAAACTAGTGGCCTGATGGCCCCAGAATTCCATCGCATCTTCCTAAAGCAGAGGTTAAGCAGAGAGGAAAATAAAGCAAATGAAACCAATTTATGGCAAAATGAAACAGAAGATAAGGGCTTAGCTCGCTGCTGCCACTCATCAACTGGTTGTTTCACCAGGATGCACAATAAGAGACCAGATCTGCCAAATTACTTGGGTGGTGTGGCAGGTGAGCTGTGCTTTGTGTCAGCCTTCAAAAGCAATCTGGTGCCAGGGTAAGGAGTCTCCTCATGTCACCTTCTACTAATGGTTGCACACTGTGTAGTGAGATACACAAGAGACACTTGGTGTTATAAGGCAGCTTCCTAAATGCTTCTTGTATTTACCTGTTAAGAGCTATTAGAATGCTAAGTAAGCTTTCATAATTCAGCAACATCTGTTGGTGGAATAAGAAAAAAGCTCCATTTTTTTAACTCAGAAAAAGAGATCGGGTGTTTTGCCTTCAATCCTTTCTGGAGACTAGTAATCTCTGCTTGACTTCTCTGTCTTTTCAATAACAATCCATCAATGGCCTTTGCTCAGGAGCTCCAGGAAACTGGCATTTGGGTTGAAATTCTGCACAAACTTCACACACCCACCCCAGTGAGAATCTTTTCAATAATTCAACGTTTGCATATTTGATGCACAACCCATGCTTAAGAACTGTCCACCCAGTATATCCAGTAGGAAGGCAAAATCAGCTGTGTACAAATTGTACCTTGGCTTTCGTGAGCTCCTTTCCACCCTGAAACCTGTGATACAAAAGGTTTGTTCTATAAAAACACCAAGTAGCTGTAGAATTTCCCTGACGTGCCCAGCTCCACTGCTGTTGTTATCCTTACAACACTCCTGACATCTCTGACACACCATCCCCTGCAGACAACTCAAACTAGGTCACTATCCGCGGCGTGAGTCATCCTGCCTAACTTTAGCATCCAATGGAGCTGTTTAGGAATCCACTCACCTTAGACCCTATAAATAGTCAGCAAAGAGAAAAAGGCATCTCCAGATGGTGATTCAGAAAAAGAAAACAACCTAGACACTCCGAGTCGTTTTTCAAAGGAGTTTCTCTGTGCCTGCTGACTGTGTCAGACGGAAGTCAAGGCACGCGGGGTGGGCGGCTGAGTCTCAGAGCTGGGTGCTACGCAGGGTGTTTGCATATTAAAGTCATCTGCAAAACCTGATGTTAACCTCTATTTTAAACTATTCAGGTCAGGCATAGAACAATATCCTGTAAAACAAATCTCAAAGGGTCTATATATAATAACTGTGCTCACTTCTTCGCACTTCTTCCAGAATCCCCATCACTGGACAACACTGACCCTGCTCCCCAACTGCTCCAGTAGCTTGGGCTGCGCAGGAACCTCACACATCGTGCACTTCTTTGGGCAAAACAGACTCCCACCATCCGCTACTACAGCCTCAACAGCTTCCCCTACACAAGAGGGGTTCCTCCCAGGCCCCTTCCTACTCCAAAGGTTTACTTAAAGGCATTATTTCCCACTTCTCTGTAAACACTGGATCACCTGATTGTTCCTCAGTTTTTACAACCAACAAAACAGAAGGTAGAAGGAACAGCCAATCTCAATCCACATTTGCTTTCCTGTAGAGATGTTCGTACTCAGCAATTGTTTTCATTCACAAGTGTGATGGGGGATGTAAATCAGAGTGTTTGGTTGTAGCATGTTACATTGTGGAAGTAAAACTTGCCCTTTTCAATGAGATGAGACATTTAAATATATTTCCAAACCCAAGAATATTCATAAAGATTCAATTATCACTACTTTTCAATCAGTACCTGTGTTTCTGGTCAGTGATATTTCCATAATCTCAAGTCCAGCACATTTTTACAACTGCTGCTGCATCACCTAACCAACTGAAGCACTTTTTCAGTAAATTTGCATCACACCACTCAAAACACAGGCTGTGTAGAGCAGGTTCTGTCATATGGCAGATCCTAGTCCTTGCAAAAATTATGGAGATTTATGTAAATTGGTATAATTCAAATCTCAGAAGATAAATATCTGCCCACCCCACCATAGCAGTGATTGTCATTAAAACTTCCAGAAACTTATCGGGACGAAGAAAAACCTCAGTGACTCAATATTTTACTGCATAGTCTCTTGACATTGTCTTTTACAGAACAACATTTATTGAAGTAAGGAAAATCAGTCAAAACCTAGACTGGCATTTATTAAATACCACTTACCTGTAACATAGATACAGATTATTTAGGCCTTCTCCAGCAGTCTGGTGCTAGAGAATACCAATGATTTCAGCGAGCTTTGGATTAATTCCCACTGGAATTATGGCAGGAATCAATCACAGCCCAAATATCCATCAGAAAACATCACAGATCATATCAAGTCAAGAAGGAAACAGCAATTAGTACAGATTGTTCTTCAGCTCTCTAATGCAGAAAAACAGCAACTCACATTTAAATAGCATTTCTAAAGCACCAGTGTCAAAGTTTATCTCACTTACGTAGGTTGCTTACTAGAAATGCCTTAATTAATGCTTGTGCAACCTTAAGCTGGGTTCCCAGCACTTATGCACTATGATAAAGATTTTAATGAGATGCTCACATACTCCTTTTTTTTTCCACTGAACCCCTGACCACAGAAACTGTAAGCATGTATAGCCATGAATCAGAACACAGTACTGAATCATTTTCTGTGGAATTTCTTTTATCACATGTTGTAAAAGACACAAAGTTGTTGAAAATTATCTAGGGAAGGAATGCAAAGTGATGCACCAGAAAACTGACTTTCACTCCGCCACACGCAATACAAAGTGATACCTGCAAAAGAAAACCTTTGTATGGGCTCTCCATTTAGTAGCCATCTGGCTTGAAACATCAGCCTACGATTCTCAAAAGCCTCAAGCACTCTACCTGCATCTGGGCATTGCAGTTGCTCAGTGTGTTTTCAATGTTTGAATCATTCTTTAAAATGTGCCTCAAATGAGTCAGCCAGAATCCAAGGGAAGTTTAAGCTCTGACCACTCGTTACTCGGTTCCCTCCCCTGTAGGATGTGGAAAAACCATTCTCTTCTCTCAGAGGCCTATGAAAATAGATGCATAAATGGCTGTGAAACCTTCAGGCAGAGCAGAGATTAGCATCAGGGAAAAACCCTGGAGGACGTGCAGTCATCAGAGCAGTCTGAAAAGGGATCAGGATTGAAGGCATGAAGGGACACCCTGGGCAGCAAGAAGAGCAGATACTCTCCTGGAGAGCCTTGTTTATGCTGTTCATCAAGTAGGACCTGACAGCATTGCTAAAAGCCACTCTGGCTGAAATCTCCACTGCAACCTGGCCCTGGCAGACAGCTGACACAAAAAACTCTAGCCCAAACCAACAAAGTTTGGCAAATCCTTAGCAAAATTAAATCGGAGTTCAATAATAGGAAGCATCACATAAACTCAATGATAGCTGATACTACCCACTCTGCTTACAACTCTGCCATCTCTCAAGATAAACTGCCAGCTTCAAACTGCCCACACAGAGATTCATTGAGACGCCCAGAGGAAAGTACTGTGTTGCTTTGTTCAGAGGGAAGTGTGAAATTTATCATATGCCTTTTTTTTTTTGCTTTCCTTTTTCCCCTTACTTCAGACTGACAAGTGCAAATTAAAATTTCACACCCAGCCTCAAGCAGGGAGCATGAAATTCTGATTGAGTGGATTTAGGTAGATTTTTCCATGATTACACAGGCAGCAGTTGTCCAAGTCAGTGCCACCGAGCCTGACCCGGCCGACCCACTCTGCCCTCAGCAAAAATTTCTTGGTACAAAAATTGAATGGGGACAAAATGCAGATGTAGCACTGCCTAAAAGCATTATTGCACACACATATTTCTGTTTTCATTATTGACAATAATTAAAAATATTGATGATAATATTTATAATATTGATACAAATAAAATATTGATAATAATGAAAATATTTGTACTGGAAAGTAGCCTCAGTTCAATTGAATTGAGGCCATAGACACTGTATGAACAGAGGGCTGATTCTCCTGTGTCAGTGCAACAGGGCCACATACAGGGTAGTCAAAGGTAACTAGACCCTACTTACATCAAAACAATATGTAATCAGGATTGAACACTGATTTTTTACTGGGCCCTTTCTAGAAAATGGAAAGGATATATTACTTTGGATCATTTTTTAGATATTCCCTGTCCTTAGAAGCCTATTGCTATTTTCTCTCTCTGTGGAGGCCCCACTAATCTATTGAATGTTCTGGGAGTAGCTCAGGTCAGCAGAACAAATGCTGAGATGTTGACCTTGAACTCTTCAGCGTGGTTACTTCACATCAATCTAAAGGATGCTTCTGGCATTGCTAAAGATGAGCCATGGAAAAGAGTAATAGGAGGCAAAGCCAAAAAGGATTGAGAAATTTTTGTAGTGTGAGGCACACCAAGCACCTTCATCTCCTTTGCTACAGCCTGCCCCTGTTCCATTAGAGACCTCTGGAGATGCACAGGGATCACCACCTCCCTGCCTGCCTCCTATTTCCTTCACAGTTTTGTTGGATGATCCATCGATCCTTGGGAAGTCCTGTCTCTTGTTGTGACTCAGCCAGTGTCTCTTCAATACCAACAAAGAGCAGCAAATGAGGGAACAGTTTAATAAAATTCAAGAATGGCACTTTTACATGCCAAAAGCACACCATGACACTCTACCAAATGGGATTCCCTGAGAGAGCTCCCAGTGATCTCAGAGGAACCACAGGTTTGATTGTCCCAAATTCCCGTTGGTATGTGTTGGGTAGAAGCGCGTTTGGCACCGTACCATTTCCGATTGTTAATTTTTTCCTTTCCAATTACTCTATTAAGCAGAAAAAAAAAGTGATTTCCAAAGCACTTGGGTGAATAACAATAATTCTTCGAACTTCACATAGATTTGGTCTCATCCCTGCTGCCAAACCACTGCAACACAGTGGTGCTGGATGAGAGAACACGTGTCGACATTACCAAGTGCCACTCACTTCTGGATTTTTCATTACCTTGAACAGTGGAGTTCCATTTTTCTAACATTAAATTCCCACCGGTTCCTGCTGACATCCATGATTTACCTGGCAAGGACTGCAGCAAAATGCTGAGCAATCCATTTAAATAAATACATTGGATATATTAGCTAGGAATTTTCTGGCACCCGTTCCTATGTTTTGGTTAGTATATACCGCAGCACAGACACTCAACGATCTATTTTCCCCTTTGCAGAGAATAACATTCTCCCCATTTTTGGAAACCATCTAGCACACAGAAAATAAAGAGGTGGGACTAGAGTCAACTCTCAAATGTGCTGGTAGATATTTAGTGTAATCTCAATAAAATCAATGGCTTTAGAGAGTTTTGGACCATCACCAGGGTAACTGAGAAGTTATTGACTTAGTAACTCTTGAAAAGTCTCTGTATGAAACAGAGTTTGTCATTTAACACCTGCATTAAGGGCTTTGTTTGTGACTATATTTTATCATCTTTGAAACCTTTTTAAATTCAAAGTCAAGATGTGATGTCATTCCAACACCACACAGCCACAACACTTCTGGAAAAGTATCCCTTAAAGGAAATAAATACACTCAATGTCAGGACAGCACTGCAGGATTAACAGCAATCTCCACATTTGATTATTGTTTTGTCCCAATCCCAAATCTATAAAAAAACAGTCTCAGTCAGAATGTTTTAATCACTGAGACTTATTTGGGAATACAAATGTATGAATAAGAACCATTCCTCCTTCCAAACACCACCAAACCACAGCAGAACATGAACTCTGCTCAAGGACACACGTTCACTCAGCTGATGACTGTGCTGCCAAGCTGCCTGCACATTTGCTTTATTTCTCTTTTTTAAGGGTGTGGAAATCTTTGTTCACTTAAAGGCATCCTTCTGGTTTATTGTCCTGGATCGCTTACCTTCTGAGTGATGATTATCAGTACAAACAACAGTGTGGGGACTGGGATAAAGGGGCCTTATCCTGAGCAGCATTTGTCTTCCCACAGAACTAAGTTACACAACAGCACAAGCGAGGTTGCATCATTTTAACTACGGGAGGTTACATTAGTACGATTTTTGTATTTACATAAAGATGAAGATGAAGGAAAAAAATAATCATCTACAGGAACTAAAAAGTACATCTTGATTGAAAGATGGCTGAGACAACCTGATAACAGCTTATGTGTCTCAAAAACACTGGCACATGGAAGGGAAGGATTTTTTTTTTAAGAAGAAAGTGGGGGAGGGTTAGCTACGAAGGATAGATTGTGAAAAATTATTAAATCTAGACCCAAGAAAACATTTTTAAGCAGTGAGATCATTTAGACTACAATGTAGGTTCCAAGTGTAAACTGTTGAATTTCTTTCTCTGGAATTCTTTTAAATAAGTCTGAACAATGCTCAGGAGGGAGTGGTGATACAGGGGTTCGGGGTGCTCTGAAGGACCAAAGAGTTTGTTTCCACGGTAGACAGAGGAAACCGATACTGCTGCTGCGTAAGTGACCTCAAAGATCTGGAGTATTTGGCTTCTGAATCATAAAGGATGATAAACATCTCACATTCCAAGCACACTTTCAAGGGTTTGCTTACGCTTAAAAACCATGCATCAGATGGTACGCAGAGTGACGCAAGGCAGAGACAGATGCAAAGAGAGAGGACTCATTTGTAACCACTGCAAATTGTCCCTCCACGGGGAATCCTGCATTTCTCAGGGTTACATAGAAATTAAGTACGTTTCCTGCCCATTTGCTCAGAGGAAGTGAATATGCAGAATGGAAAGTAACAGTTTCTCAAGACAAGTAAAATTTGAGAACACCAACAGTCAAGAAAAAGATTGGAGATGTCAAGTCAAGGCAGGACGTTCATTTCAATTCAGAAAACCATTACCAAACACTCACAGCTGGGAGAAAAATACAGCCAAAACCAACCAAAAGCAAAAAAATTATCTTCAACCAAATGGAGAACTTAGAACCCTCACAATAAATCATTTGCATCAAATTTTCAACTTCTTTTTTTCTCAATCCTTCAGCTAATTATACATTATTTAGAAAAATCAAACTACAATTCACTCCTGCTTTGATAAGAATGGTTATAAAATCAAAATAGGCTCTGATTTTGCCCAAAATTTATTTTATTTTTCCAGAGGGGGGAAAAAAAAATACAAAACCAGAAAAAAAGTAGCTATACCTTTGTGGGTGGCCTCCTGCAAAACTGGCAGAAGAAACCCACTGCTTTCCAGTTTCACTTCTATATTCAGACATGTTTGCATAACTTTCGCATTTGGAAAGAATCTTTCATATTTCAGGGAAGATGGTTCTAGTAAGAAAATGTGCTTTACCCAATAACAAATTCCTTTTGTATTCTTAAACTTTTAGTTTAGCAAGGAAAGATTCATCTTGTTCAACAACACAATCCAAAAAACACTGAAACTTGATTCTTATCAAACACAACCCTAACAAAGCTCTTGAGAACAGTACATCCTTGAGACTAAGGTTTTGACAGTAGTTTGTTCATCCAGGTTCCCTCTTATTTCTGTTCTTTATCTTCCCTCAAATTTTGCCCAGGTGGAATTAGAGTACACTGACAGTTTATCTCACATTTCTAGATGTCCAGATGTCTGACCACACTACTGGTATTTTGGACAACTGCTGCATGGAAGAGCCCTGGTGATGAGGTAACCAGCTCCACAAGTGTAATAGATCTAGTGCAGCTGCAAGGTACTGGAACAAGTGAGGCACACACGTACCCAGTAAATTTGAGATGTCCTTCAGTGCTGTCTCACAGGTGCAGAACATGCTACAGAACTTCCCAAGCACGTGCAGCAAGCAGGATGCAGCTGGTAGGTACCATGTTTATAGTGTGTAGGTGGACCAGTAGTGCAGGACATGCACACTGAGTCCCACATCTTGCATATTAATTCCCACACAAATTCATGCTGCTCAAAGCAAACATTCTTGTTTGGAAAATTTTGGGCAGAATGATGACATGATGACACCCAAAGTCTAACAGATTTGTCCAAGTCCTACTAAAATGCGACAAAAATCAGATGACACTGAAATTCCTCATGAAACTTGATCATTTAGCCATAAGGATATAGACTTCTTGCAAGATACAGCTAAACCAGCAAAGAACAACACTTCAGATTGGAAGGCAGATTGGAAGAATTGAGTTTTTTGACACTGCTTAATTAAGCTATGCTGCTTTTCACACCAGGACTGCCAGCAGAAGGCAAAACATATTGCAAGCATACAGTTCTCTCTACAACCAGACACTAAATGGCACTCCTTTCTTCATTTCCACACTTGCCTACCAACCACCCTGGCAAGGAACCGTCCTGCACTGAGCGTGCACCAGAGCTGCTCCACCCCAGGAATCAGGTGAGTCGTGCTGCTGTCCTCACCCAGTCAGCCCAGGAACCAACCGGGCCCCCCAGCCAGCAGGGAGAGGACACTACGTGTCTGTACTCTACTCTAACCAGGAAAGTTTTCTCCTGGCAAAGGGCAAGAGCACTGAGGAACGAAAGCACCTGCAGCAGTGGTGTATGTCTGTCTGTCTTTAGATCCCCTCCTCAAAGGGACGGCACATCCCAGCCTGGATTTGTACAGCAGCCCCCTCTTCCAGCCAAGCTTGGCACTTCTGAGGGAAGGAAATTCACCCTGAGTTCTTGGCAGCATTTCTGAAACATCCTGTTAATCACTTTGTGGTTTTTAAGAGCAAAACATGAGATTAAATGAAGTCCAAGAGCTCACCCTGACTTTGCCATTAAGGTAATTCTGACAGGGAGACACGAGGAGAGCAGCTAAAGGATGTGTAGAGGACCAACTAGGAGCTTCAGAGTTTGTTGGTGCCTTATTGAATCTCCCTTCAGATCTTGAAACCAATAATATTACCTTCTTGAGATCCTTTCCCCAGAGGCAGAAGACAATAATTTCTTCTGGATATCTAAACAATTTGAAACTTGTTTTGAAAAACTATTTACATTTATTCCAAAGGAAGTGAGAAAGGTATTTGCACATGACAATGACTTCTGGAAGAATGGGGAGATATCAGTACTGCAAAATACTTTTGGTGTTAGTGCACAGGGAATTGTGTTTCTATCCTTTCCAGCTCTAACAGAACTAAGTGTTTGGGTCTCATGGATACTTCAGGATTTGAGAAACAAGGATTGCCTCTTGGGTTTGTGTTTTGACTCAAATTTGTCCATGAATGAGAAATTCTCTTTACAAACAGAATCATACCAAATTCTTACAATTCTGCAAATTGGAAGAAAATGAGAGCAGCAAGAACCTCACACAACAAGACATCTTGGTACACAGTGGTCAAAATATTGAGGGGCCATGACTGGTTCCTTAATAAAATGTGAATAAGAAGCCTGAAAGATACTAGGACATCTGGGAAAGATGGAAATCACTGAGACGTCATCTGGAGACCTAAAGTAGTTTTGCTTGTTAAAAAAATAAAGAAGTGGCTCAGCTGGATGGGACAAAGAGAGGAACGTGAAGAACAAACCGGTAAGAACAGAGCTGAGGAATAAAAATTTTAGACTTCTTACAATACGGTAGAACTTGAAATAGCGTTGGTGAAATGAAGAAACATGGAGAAGAACAGCCCAATGCTAATTCAATCATTGAAATCAGTTGAGAAGTTTTCAGAAAACCAGAGCAGAGGGATGAGAAGAAGGTACAGCTACAGGAACACAAAGCATTGGCTTTTGGAAAGTACTATGGGAAAAGGAGGCACTATGTATGTCCTGCAAATTGGATTAAAAGCAAAGTATGAATGGAATAATGAGATTAAGCACAGTGAAGTGTGTATCCCAAAAGAGGGCTGTACAAAGAAAATTCAGAAAATTATTTAATCAGAAAGCACTAGAAGGAATGGAGATGTGATTATTACTGACAGAGCTTAACAAAATTACATCCCAGCTCTGAATGCACCTGTAACAAACACTGGAGAAAGGCCTACCTGACCAGGTGATAGGAAGAAAGACTGCACTCATTAAAAAGTAAAAGGAGCAGCTTGCTCTGAAAGCCCAAGATATATAACTGGGCTGCTTATGATCTGGAAGCTTCTTACCAGAATCAATAATGGCAAATAGGTTGAACTGGTTGAAACTAATGATGTGTTTCTTGAGACCAGGAAGGGTATGGACAAAGCATAAGTGAGGGGAAAGAAAAAAATCATTTCACGGTGGCCAACCTGCCAAAGCAGACAAAGACTCTGCCTGAATGCTGAGCAAATTACATGAAAGTGTATAACATTGAAGAAAGCACATGTGTTGCAACTGTAATGTCTGTAAAATGGCACATAAAAACAACCAATCCGTGCGTGGAATACAGTGGTAAAACAGTAGGAAAAATAGGAATATTTTCCAAGGGGATTTGGTAATTTTTCATGAACGATGAAAGATGCTGCTGTCTCTCTACAGACATAAAAGGGTTGTTAGAGAGTGCAGAACCATGTGGTATGGCTTCAGTAGGAACACCAGCTCCATCCCATCATGTCTGTAGGTACACTCCATCACTAGGAATACACAGGTCGTATTCTCAGTGTTCAATTCTCAACATAGCTTCGAGTTACCTATTAGTATTCAAATGAGTCTCAAAGTAAATCATGAAACCAAGAGTTTACAAAATTAAGCAAAACAGAAGCAGACAAAGACACTTTGCAATTGAGGCAAATTCAGCCACCCAGTTTCCCACAGCCTTGCACTGGGTCTGCCCCCACTAAACTCACTGGGAACTTTTCCATTAAAATCAGTGTGAACAGGATCAAGTGCATGGCTTGGCTGAACCCTATCCACTTGTCAACCAGTAATTTATTATTACAAAAGCAGTTCCCAGAAAATGCATTCATACATGGTCTGTGAGAATTAGCTATCACATAACATGCGTTGCCTTCGGGGTTTTGAAAGAGACACTGTAATTTATTTGGTGGGAGTACAGTTCCATCTCACATTGCAAAGACTCCAAAGGTCTCCTTTAAAAACTTTGAAAAAAATGAAAAGAAACAATCTTAAGAAAGAAATTTTGCTTTTTAGCTCAGAGACTCTTTCTCCTAGAGATTCCTGGAAATGCCCCCACTATCACTTCAGAGACAGTTGTCTGAGCTGAGACAGTTTAAAGCCTACCAGTGCAATCAATCCTATCTGCTGCAAATCTCCAGAGCTTAGATGCACCAGTTTTCTTGTAAGGAACACTCTGCCCTTTGCCTGTGCTTTCAACAGCACAGAAGACCACTTAATTCTCTTCAGAATGTGTGATAAGAGTGTCCCAAACTGAACAGCAGGCAACCAGTTATTACAGACCAGTAAGCAACTCCACATAGATCCAAGCTCAACTAATTCGGGCCAGGTGCCCTTCTCACCCACATCCTCTCATCATTGGCAACCACCAGTGTAACAGCAGCACGAAGGCAGCCAGGTGAGGCTCTCTTGAAGTCTGTTAGCACCTCTAATATAAGTGTAATAGGAGTTGCTACAACATTTTTACAATCACCCCACCTCTATCACACATCCAGCCACAAGTACAAGCCCCATCCACGGGCAAAAAAAATGGCAGAAACCAACCCCTCGGAGCTGTCACTTGTTGTTATTCACTGTTCGTGGAGTCAAACAAAATTCCACTTAACTTTCAGCTCAGAATTTATTCAAAAGCCTGTGTTTTCTCATCCACGTTTTGCTGCTACACTGTTGTCCATACATTTTCCAGGACACTGATGGATTTTGTCAGTCTTCCAAAAAAATTCTGCTTTAGTAATTTATGACCTGCAGGTCAATATCTGAAACACTACAATGAGTTGCCATGGAAATGTCAATACCATCCATTTCTCTGCACACTTATAATTGGGATGTCCAAGAAAAATGCCTGGAAATTTAGAAATTATATTCAAGTCATCTTATGTTGACCCAAAATCAGTTTTTTCCCCTTTGTTATATTTTACACTGGAGATTGAGCAGTGTTTCAGGGCTGCATAGGACATCTAATACCCTTAGCTAGAGCCTTTGGGCTGCCTTTTTCTAACCATTTCATAGTTTAACAAGTCTCCAGAGACTCTGCTTGAAGAAAAACAAAGCAAAAAAATCCTTCAACTTGCAAGTAGAATAGAAAGTTAAAATGTATGATTTTCAGCTTGCTCTTTCATCAGAGCTTTCTTAACAGGGCTTGGGAAAAGACTGAGTGCAACTGGCTGGAAGAATGGCCAGCAAGCCTGTGAACAAGGATTCAAGCCCAGATTTAATCTATGGCTTTAGCTAATACATCATTTAAGCTGAGATCTCTGAAAGAACAGATTCCCATTAAATCCATTTTTTTGACAAGAAATGTGCTTTAAAAGCCACTGAACAGATTTATTCAAGCCTCAAACATCTAGGATTTGGCACACCCAACTTCAACATGAATAAGCGAGTACAAGAGCACCGAGATCACAGAATCATAGAATAGAATCATGGAATGGTTTGGGTTGGAAGGGACCTTAAATATCATCTAGTCCCAACCCCCCTGCCATGGGCAGAGACACCTCACAGTAGACCAGGCTGCTCAGAGGTATCTGTAAAATGGGGACCAAACCTCTGCCCTGTTCCACAGGAAAAAAAGTATGAATGACTGTGATCTGCTCATTACTATAAATAAGCCTCTCTCTAAAAAAGGAAAACCCTAGAAAGAAAGAAATCCAGTAGGTTGAATGAACTCTGAACACTATGATACAGTCAATTAGACAAACAGGATTGCTGCCCACTCAGCAACACAAAACACAGCTGGTAAGATGCAGTTTTCAGTGCCTATTAATTTCCTATATATTAATAGCCTGTCAAGGGCAATTTCTCATGTCACTGTTTAGTTACAGTTGCTACCAGTCATACCAGATGCTTTCCCATGAACCCATCTCTCATGGTTTGCTCACCTACAGAAGAATGGCTTTTCCAAAATGCCACCTTTTCCCACCTCTAAAGACCCATTCAGAACCCCATGTCATTTTAAACCACACTGCCCAGTCATTCCAAAGAATAAAGGGTACTTCACAGAAAAAGAGATCAGGCAGAAAACAAAACAATAATTCATGTTTCTTTAAAATTTGAAAAAAATTCCTACACCACCAAGGGCATCTTTCTCTGCTGAGTTCCCTGCTAAGAGTGCCAGGTGGGTTTGGAAGGGAGACACATGGATGAGCATTCCAGAGGCAGCTGATAGGTATAAACCATTTCTCAGTGTCTCTCACCATCCACAGTCAGCAAGCATCTTTGACAACTGTAATATGCTTCCACGTGTACAACAGGATAAAAAAATCTCCTGACAGGCAAACAGGTGTGGTCATAAAGTACACAGATTCCTGTCAAGATTATAAGTTTTAAAAATTCCCACATATGGCAGTTCATAGAAACCACTAGTAGGCTTTTGTTTTCAGGTTAGTTTTAGGATTGAGCGTGTCTCCTGTGCAACTCTTTCTTTGGATAGAAGAATCCTTCCTCAAATGTTCCGTAAATAATCACTCCAGTGTTTAAAAAGCTACGATTGTTGAAGCAATGTTAAAATATTAGGGTTACTGGCAAAAAAAAAAATAAAACAAAAGGCCATGTCTCTTTTAAAATTGGCAGTCTGTAGCAGCCAAAACAGAGCAAAGCCCAGGGAAATGAATTTTGTTCCAAGGACAACTGTCTGAAGCCCAGCAGTGCTGAAGAAAGCGATGCTTAGCACCGTGAGGCTCCTGCAGCATGACAGCCTCCGAGTGAGGGACTGCAGAGGCTGAGCTGCCAAGGACCGCTGCTCCCAGCTCCTCCCTGCCACTTGGGATTTTTCTGGTCACCTTTCCTCGCACATCCATCAGGCAGTAGTGAAAAGGGCTGCTGAGAAACCTTCTCTGAAGAACTACCTATCTGTGAAACTGTCAGCTCTGGAGTTGAAATAAAACCAATCCCTGAACCCCTCACCATCCAGATTGCGGTTAATAATTTTCCCCCCTGAAAGCACTACACGTTGCTGGGCAGGCGAGCTGTGCCAGATGGTCTGAGCACACACAGAGAGCCGGAACAACTAAGTGACTGCACAAAAACTCACAGATAAAAGGATGAGCAAAGATGCATACCAGGCTTTTAATCAAAGAACCTGCTGAAAAATAGATGGCATTTAACCCATTAACAAGCACTGCGGTTTCGAGAGCCGTGCAAAATCACATAGAAAAGGAGAAACCTTTTGGTCTGTAAGAGACCTCACCCTTTGCACAGGGATGGGACAACACAAAGCAGGTGCCACTCTCTGTGTGAGTCTCTTTCAAGTCACGCAACCAGTGGAGAGCAGGGTCTCCATGGGCATTAAGGAAAGCAATGCACTGATTCAGTTGCGTGCCTTGGTGTTGTTGGACCATCCAGCAGCCTCCAGCTGGTGACTGCATCCCTTTGCTCAGATGACAACAGCTGGCAGAGGGTTGTGTGGCCAGCAAGAGATGTTCTTATTACAATAGCAGAGTTTCAATTGAATATCAGAATGGAAGTCTGTGCAGGCAATGCTGCACAGTTCAAACTAGGCAAGAGCATCACACAACGTCTGGGATGTGACAGTAAGACAGGGAAGCAGCTTGTGACTACTTCTCACCTGGGGGCCTTTGAGAGAAATGGTTCAAATCCAAGAAGACACCTCTGTATTAACAAAATAATCGTTGTTTGGCTTAAGAGTACATCGTGGTCCAAGTCAGTCCTGCAGATAGAACATTTTAAATCTAATACACAAATATTAGGTAACACAACAGCTCAGGTTTATATTCAAAGGAGCAAAGAAAATTAAACTATCAGAAAACATGCGCAGGGGTCTTTGTGCCATACACAGTTTAGGATGAAATATTTTGAAAAATACTTCTAAATCATTTGTAACACGATCGTTTAGACCAATCAGAGTTGGTGCTCATAGGTTGCAGTTTCAGCTACTCCTTTATCCCACATACTTATCCCACTGTTTCTAAAAAAAGTGTTTCTGCTGTACAGAAATGCACAAATTTTCAAGAAGAAATTATTTTACTACTGTACCAAGGTGCGGATTCAAAGCAACTGAAATTAGAAATGTTAGTGGCTTTTTTTCCTCTTGCCTTTTTTTCCTGGACTGGGATCCTCTTGCCTTTTATAATTTCAGGAAAGCACAGGGGAAAGGAGACTTGTGCTATCTGAAATGAAAGTTAGTGCTGCTGTTGCTTGCTTTTCAAGTGAAAGTTATTTTTACCTAAAAAGTCCAGCCAGCCCCAAGCATTGCTTAGGGAATACAAAACACAGAGCAAACAAATAAATAATCAAGAGTTACAAAACAACTACAGAAAGTTATTACCCAGCACGGGCTCTAGCTATAAACCAAGGCTCCGTAGGCCAGGCACCTAATTCATACCAACCACCGGGTTCCTGCAGGTGTAATCCCAGCCTCCCGCAGAGCGTAACACATGCTTTGCTGTAGCATAAGCATCAGAGAAACACGTGCTTCCCTGCTCATCACTGCACCTGCACACACCAGGGGAAGAATCATGCCCAGAGAGCTGCATCCCCCTCAGACCCTGTCTACAAAAAGCAGGTGAGATGCTCTGTATGCTCTCCCTCTGACCAGTTTGCCCAGTAGGAAGTAGTAGTGAGCAGTAATTGTCTGCGCTGCTGCTTTCCCCAGCACTGCTGCATCTCACTGAGCTGTGTGTAAGCCCCGATTGCAACGGCAAAGGGAGGCAGGACAGTCATGGCTACACTGGGAGATGGGTTTAGGGCAGTGGGGAGAATAACCCTAAAGAAAACAGTGCATAACACAGAGATTAAAGTCATTATATCCTGCATAAACTACCATATGCACATCAGCTAAAGAAAACAGCCCTTTGGCTCAGGCATCAGCTACCTGGGCCCTTCCAGTGCCCCTTCTGCAAGCATCAAGATACCAGCAGCACACAGCAGTTCTCAGTGACCAGCCACAAGAAGCAGATTTCACACAGCTGAGAAGAGTCAGAACCAGCTGGAAAACATTTTTAATCCTTGGCCCACTTCACAAGGCCTCACATCTGGCTCTTCCGTTGCAAGAAATGACAGAAATTTAGATGTTTGAAGGATATCCATCTCCCTTGCAACTCTGGGCTTGCCCATTGCTTTCATTTGATGATGCCTGGAGCTTTTTGCCTGATCAAACCACTTTATCATCATTATTATGGACAGCAGACAACATTTATACTGCTTTTAGTCAGAAGACATTTTAAACAGAAAATGTTTATCGGCATTTTCTCCTAGAGCTTATTTTAGTGACGCATACCAGATGCTATTTTGTGTATTGTTATTAAACACAGAGTTTCAATCTCATGGTACAAAACAGTAAACACTACATGCTACCCTATTTTTGAATTCCCAGTTCCAGAATCCATTTCCTAAAGGGAAATACGGGTTGCAGAACACTTTCATTTTGTCAGAACAGAATATTAAGGTCTTTCTGTGAACAAGTTTCTCCCGCTTTATGCCTGGCAGAGACATCAGAACCTACTGGATCGTTGCCATCCTCTGTCTTTCTCAGCAGGTTGGACAACATGAACACAGCTTGTAAATAAACAAACCCCAATAGGATGACACTTTGTGGAAAAACTCACCAGTAAATGTGAAATTGCAAAAACCATGTGGGTGTGCACATACATTTTCATAAGCACAAACTCCTCACATGCCTGTGGGCGGCTGCCCACGCTCGCACATGCGAGCGCTCGCTTGGGCTCCAAAGGCAAGGTCTGACTTATGAACTGCTGCTCTGATGAACTCTGCTCTTACACTGGGCTGTTACCAGCAAGAAACAAGATCAGCTTTCAGTAAAAACAAGGTTTATGTTACTCTTGTCCAAAAGGCAAATATTTTGTTCTCTCTTTCCTCCCAGGAGACTGAGAGGCTAAATTCATTAAGG
The DNA here is from genome assembly GCA_033558185.1 of Dromococcyx pavoninus. Taxonomy (NCBI): domain Eukaryota; kingdom Metazoa; phylum Chordata; class Aves; order Cuculiformes; family Neomorphidae; genus Dromococcyx; species Dromococcyx pavoninus. Next base: position 670,611 of record JAUMJL010000562.1, read on the forward strand.
ATTGTGAGCTCAATGGGTAATAGAAGGAAGAATAAAACCAAAACTTTATGAAACCTATTCTAAAATGTTTTGTCTCTATAAATGCATCTACAAACAAACAAGTGTTGACTAAAATGTAAACATAAACAAGTGATTAATCAAGCTTAGTTTCACACACACCTCCAGTGCTGAATTGATAGAAGAATGTGAGAAATAAACTGAGCACTTTCTCCATGCTTTCTTCAGAGCTTCTTTTATGAGAACTGGAAATTATTGTTTTATAGACCAGTATCAGCTCTGTTATCACTTTGTTATATTTAGAAACATTTGGTAACAGGCAACTCCAGCTGAAAGCTTTTCGCAACACTTAGGGGAGCCTTCTCATAGTGCTTGAATTTGGTACAGAGGCTAAAATGAACTCATCAGTTAAAAGTGGAATGAATATTATTTTTACATTAGCTAATGATACAAGCAAATCAGTGATATTTAAATTAGCACAAATAATTCAGTTGCTCACCTGTAATTCGTGCGTATCAATGGAAGTAACTTGCCCAGGCAACTTGCCTCGCAACCCAAAGAGGGGTCCACCTCCAGAGTTAAAAACATTTAGCCCAAGGTACTTCCCTGAATCCCACTGATACCTGTTTGACTTAAGTACCTGCTTAAAGTTAGGCATGCTCTTAAGTGTTTCCTGGAAGCCAACACGGATCTCAAACTGCCTAATGAGAACAGCTGGGACGAATAGAGAAACTGAGCTTTTTAACATATTGTTGTTGCTGTATTCCATGTTTAGTGGCAGTTTATTACAGGAATGACTGCAGTTTTGGGGAGTTGATGGGAGAGGGAGATGACAGCTCAGCACCAGGAATCTGCAGCACAGCCGGTCCATGCGGCAGCTCCTTCTCAGCCTCTCCCTGCTCCCAGCCCAGCCACGTAGCGCGGTGCTCTGCATCTCCCCATGCTGCCCCACCAATTTGATTTATCTGGGTGAGGATTTCTGTCGCCAGCAAAACAAAAGGGTACTGCAGCTACTACAGCATTTGACACCATGAAACAATAATAATCAGAAAGTATTTAATGTGCACATTCAACCGTTCTAAAAACACTTTTTAGCATCTGGGAAAAGTAGATGGTTTTTAATTAAAAGCAAAAAAACCTGAAGATGCAATATATTCTCCAAAGCATTTGAAAATTCCACTGTAAAAGTTGCCCACACAGCTCTCCACTGGTCCCGATACGCAAACGTATCACCACACATCTCTGGTTACAGCAGCACCTCCCTCTGCTCAAACAGTTTTAAAAAAAATTGCATTATCTTCATCATAATTTTATGTCAAGGCAAAAGAAAACTGTCTCAAAAGCACAGGCCAGGTTGACTTTTTATCTGAGGCCACTCCGTGGCACAGCTAAGGCCACCCACTGGGAAGGTCTAAGGTAGAAAATTCCATCACACCAAGCATATGTAAGAGCATTGTTCATTAGTATTCACCTAATCATCCAAGATGATTTATTGCACTGTTACAAAAATAGAAGCCTTTGGATTTATCCTAAAGTTTCATATTAAAATTGCTGCAAGAGACTTATTTGCCTGTGCTAGCAAAGACCAGCTTCACCAAGCTATGCCTATGGTTAGGAAGGATGTCATTCAATGGTCTAATATCACTCTCTGGAGACTTGTTTTTTCATGAGTGCATAACCTTGTTTCTTATTCAAAAGCTGAATTGCAACTGAATTCTCAATCTTTCTCTTCCTCCCAAAAAAAGCCCCATGAATCTGCAATGTGAAATTCAAAGAAAACCCAAGAAAGGAGAAAGACAGATGTATTTATCATGCACAGATGATGTAGGAAGGAGACAAAAAATATTGTCATCAGTGCCTTACTGACTGCAAAAATAAGGGAACAGTAATTAATCAGCAAGAGTACATGCTGAGAGGAAATATTGATTGAATTTGGAGAAACTTGTGTTTCCTGAAGGAACTGTTCCCTTGTAAAGGTAACCAGGAAAGTTTCTGTAAATTAGAATGGCAACCAGCCAGCCTGCAGCCAATCTGAGTGTCATTTCAGGCAATCCAGAAAAATATGCACCAGATGCATGTTGGTTTCTAAAAAGTAATTTAAATACATTAGTAAATCAATGGCATTGACAGTTTGATGGACTATGATGGAGGAGTCTTCCTCTGAAATATCATCTTAAAAACCTGCAAAGCTCTGGCAACTGAGTTGTTACAACTTCATCATATTTTTAACTTCCTCATCTTTTACAACATCTTCTAGTGTTTGGTTATTTCAGCTTCTATCAACATGGATTTCTCTCCTGCTGAATTGGCTCCCAGCCCCTCAGGACCCCCTAGTGTTCCACCAGAATGAGGAGGAGGAAAGGCTTTTGTCTTTCTGCATCGTGGAGGGGCAAGAGATGTTAGTAACGAGACTGAGGGGAAACTCTGCTCTGATGAGGTTTGAGTGTCTGTCAGAAAGGAGACAGCTGCCTTTATTGAGTAGAAGCAGCAACTTATTTCTGTCCTTTTACCTGCTTGGTTTATGGCCAGGGAAATTAAACAGTAATAGAATTTTTTAAAAAAAAATAAAGAAAAGGATGGGTTTTGCCCCAGGACATATATCACAGGGTCACAAAAAGTGATCATATCTTTCAGTGCCAAGCCACCACCCCGCTGAAGGTCTGACCACAAGCAAACCCAAGCATTGCTGTGGGAAGGAGTCACGTGTCTCCAGCAGAGACTGTGAGTCTGTCCATCCCATCAGCCACGAGTATATTCTTGACTGGACTTGTGTCAGATTGGGCTTGGCCATTCCATGGTATTTAATTAGTAGTTAAAGAAACAACAATCTGCCTGGTTTAAGCACATTTGGAGAGTTACCTTGCTGTCCTCCTCAGTAATAAACTGTTCTTGGCAAAGGTCATCTTTCATCTGCACAGTAAATAAAACTGTCAACTAGAGCTGAGTTTCTGTTTCTCATCAGCAAAGCAACACAATAAAACTCAGAGCAGCATATTTGACAATGATTTTGAGAGAGAAATCAAATCTTAAGGAAGTTTTTGTACAATAGTTTCCTTTAGTTGGTCAATGTAACAGACAGAGAAATTTAGCTGGGGAAGTGTGATATAAGGCTTACAAGCCTGATGATCAGGTTGTCTTTAGAGTCAAAAATCAAGCTGGTTTTCCAGACCTCACCATAACCATTAATTAAATACTTATTGTCTCTTCACCTAACATGTAAAGAATATTTAAGTAAAAATCAGTTTCAATTAAAAACCCAACTCCTCTAGCTTACCTATTTAATTCTAGTTCTATTGTGTAGGAAATTTTACTGCCGTTGAGCAACATTTCTCATCTTCTTAAGAAGGAATTCAACTGGAAATACTAAAATATTTTCAACGTGCTGCTTATTTTTATCTAAAGGAAGATAAATTATTACATGCATGTACATAGTAGAAGCAGTTGCCAGAAAAAAATAGGGTTTATTCTCACCATACCTGCAATACATCAACCACTACATGAAAATATTTCTCTTTCCAAAACAATCAGCCTAATTTGTAGTAAGCTTGCACAGCCTTTCCCTCTACTACTCTGCTGCAGACTATTATTTGCTTAAAATATGATGCTTACATTTCTCCAGTACATTAACAAATAGTTTTGTTCGAGAAGGGAAGATCAGGTAGAAATATTATACCCTTTACTCCATGCACATTGTCACAAACACCAGATAATCCTACACCAGTCAGAACACGCTTCAGGCTGCCAAAATAAGTATTTACTTTTCCCTATATTCTGATACTGTTTTACACAAACAAAAAGCAAACCTGGTATGGTCTGAAATCAGATGACAGCTCTGCTGCTCATTTCATGCCTGTTCTGTCCCAGCACTGTCTTTTGTTTGTTCATATTTTTTAAACAGATGGAATAAAATCTCAAGTTCCCTTACTATAATATAAAAGATACATAATGGCATATGGAAAATGCTAGAAAAACCCTGCTGTCAGGTCCACCTCACCATACCTGTTAACATAATCTAGAATTTACTTCCACAGTTGGTAATATGTGTTTGATTTTTTAATTTAAGCATGAATCCTCCCTCACCATCAGTCAATGGACCTTCCATTAGTCCTAGTTGTCTTTTGGGGAAGACCAGCTGCCCATCATCTCCAGGGGCCTCCCTCCTGCTATTCTGCAGCTCTGTGTTGGAGCTCTCTGCCTGGGCAGCCGTGGGGGCATGCAAATTGACTCAGGGTACTGAGATCTCCGACAAACCACCACCCAGGATAACTGCATTTAGAAGATCACGTTCCCATGTAGATCCATTACCAGAATAACTAAAGGCAAAACAAGTTTGCCTCCAAAGTCTCACATGACTAAACAAGACCAGCCACTCAGGCAGCACATTGGCCACGAAGAGCTGTTCACTTCTGCGTGGAGATGGGAGGCACAGAGAGTCCTCCTAGCACGTACAGTCCTGTGCCCTGTGCTGCAGGAGGTCCCCTTTGCCCAGGTGGGATCTTCTCCACAGACCCAGCCCCACATCTTCCAGAGAGAACCTGGAGAGATTTCCCTAATAGCAGCATCCTAAGAGACCCACCAGCTGTGGGAGTCAATCCCAAAGCCCTTGTGCTATGTGAGGTCCAACATTACCACTGCCCAGTGCAAACCCCAAGTCCTTGAAACAACGACCCAACTCCAACCTCAGAGAGATTTCAGTTCCCTCACCTCCTGTTTCACTGAGGAGAGAACAGCTTGTCCTATTTCTTGTAAAAAGAGTGCCAGAGAGAGGACTATTTATACAGAATTCGTATCTTTCTATCCAAAACCAAACATTCAAAAATCATGAGTCACAATCCCCTCCCAAATCATAGGATTAATTTAACATATCATGGGATTTTGAACGATGCTATCTTCAGAATTATGGAACACTATATACATTGTGTTACTCAGTACTTGAAAATATTTATACAGTCAAAACCTATAAAGTTTTTATCCACAGTTAAAAGAGCCAGAAGCTCACCTCAAGGAAAAAAAAAAGTCATCACATATTCATAAGATTCCTGGGGGCTGGACCTTTAAAAATAGTCCAAGTGTTACAATTCATCACATGTAAATTAATCGGACCTGAAAACAATGCAGTTGTCCCCAGGGATGGTGGAAGAGGGGCAGTGCTCTTGCTTTATCTCGTTTTTCTTTTTTTTTCTTTTTTTCCAAATAGATACAGCATGCTGAAAGTACCCAACTAAGTGTTTATTGCCTAAACAAGCCCATTGATTCATTTAGAGCACTATGGAAACACGCAGCACAGTGTGCTTATCAACACCCAGTCACTAAATATTTTGACATTTGTTAACCAAAACTAGATGCATTCTAGAAAAATACAAACTGGAAAATAAAATTACAGTTTTTGAAAGCATGCCCTTTCTATGCCTGTTGCCTAGAGCAAATCAGAAGTGGGAAGACAGGTTTAATAAAATTAGAGGAGAATAGAGCGGTTTCAGAGAGGCCATTCACTTTTTTTGTTAAAGGCAAAGAGAATGTCACACAAAAAAACCCTGTACAGAATAGTGGGGCTTCTTCCAAAATAAAAATCAATCCTTAATCAATCTTGCAAATCAAAAGATGGTGGATGGAAGGGAAGTTGTTATTCGTAGCATTTTTTCTTTATTTTAAAATTTGAAATGTGAAAAATCACAACTCTTCCTGCCCATCCCCGGCACCTGCTGGTCCAGACGTGGTCAGTTCTACACCTCAGCCTGTGCTCATTCAGCCTCGCTTGTGCTTTTTGATCCCTCAGCACTGGCTGATGGCTCTTGTTGTGTTGTGCCATCATACTGGAGCCTACGAACTTCAGTCCTTAAGCGAGCGCACGGCGCAGGTGAGGTGGCAGAGGCAGATGCCTGGTGGCACCACACACCACACGTAGCTCTGCTGCTGCTCACGGTGGGCAGCCCACGCGCAGGCTCGCCGGCAGCTCCACGAGAAGCCACGCAGCACGGTGCTGCCTTTCAGAGAGGTGTTTTCAGAGACTGCTGTCAGAGCTTTCCTCCAGCAGGTACCGCGTGCCAATAACTGGAGCTGATCTACAATTTATGCTTTTCTGTGTACCAGACTCCTACTCCTGAGGAATACTTACCACCCAAAAACAAAAATACTGCCATAAGGTGTGAATAAAATCAAGTCTCTTTTGTTTAGGAGGAAACACAGAGACTGGCTGATATTTTCCAACACTGTAATAATTTATAAACACCTACTAATGGAGCAACTTCCTTCCAGTGATTTTGGGATTGTGGCACTCGGACTCCTGCATCCCTCAGCTCTGCTCTAGGATGAGTGCGAAGGCAACCAGGAGAGCCCAACAGTGCCCTGTGTCAGTCACAAGATTCATGGCTCATTTTGATGGCCAAAGCATTAAAAAAAAGCATTAACTTTTTCTCCCCTTTCCAACTTGAACACAGAAGCTTGCACTGTTCACTTGGCCCTATTTTCAGTCCTCCAACTCTGTGACTATCTGTTCCTTCAGGTAGTTTCTGGGAAGTGCTATATGCAAGAGTGATGGTAGAGTTTTTACAACAGGTACCATACTCATTGTCTTTTGAAAATGATGAAGGTAGCATAGCAGAGGGTTGGAGATCACTGGGGAGGTTTCTACAAAGGACATTAAAAAGCACTGTATTATACTTGAAAACTTATACTGAAATAAGGTAACAGCAGGGTATGAGTGGCAAATAACTCTGCAGTTTGGTACACACATTTAGAACAAAAATGTAGCTATTTTGTTGTTTCCATCCAAATAGCCCAGTTAAGCTCAGTGTTAACATCAGCCGTCAAAACATCCACTTACCACATTTGCATCCCTTATTTATTGAGCAAAAAGGTGCAACATCCAAGCAGTTACCAGAGAAAGATAAAATACTTCAGAGAACAAGAGTTCATGTTTAGCTTCTGCTGTTCCATCACCGTCTATGACATACTTAGTACATTAAATTCCATATTTGGAAACACATAAATAAATCATGAAAGTTTGTGTTCATATCAGAAGATGCCATTCTTTTCCTGTCAGGATGAAATCCAGCCCAGCAAAGACACTGCCAATGAGAAACCTGTGTACCACATCCGCCCTTGTGACCTTGTTGCAACCTTCCAACACGGCCTTTGCAAAGCCAGCACTGCCGCCTGTCCCCACCCCTGCACCACTGCTCCATCCACCATCCCCTTCCTCTGCTCTGACGTGGGGACCCAGTGGGACACATGACTTTATGCTGGCTATCTCCAGAGGCAAGGAAACTCCTTAAACCACACAGTCCTACCATCCCGGAGAAGGTTTTGGCTGCTGCAACTCCTTCGTAAAGCGTTCAACTCCTTCCCAAAGCGTTCAACTCCTTCCCTACCTTTTCATCTCCAGAAGGAGAGGAAAACATTTCCATTTTCAAGGATAAAAAAGACACAGATAGCAGATCACATTGGCTACACGCCTTCAGCTACACTTTGTACATCAGCTGGTATTAACGTCTCTGCCTTACCTTTGTACAGGGTATCCGTGTTCTCAATAGGAAGCTGCTTCTTGGCAGCAGCTCTGCGATAGACCACGTGCGTTCTGCCTCCTCCCTCCTCATCCTCCTGAGCCCCCTTCTCCAGAGGTTCAATGAAGAACTCGTCCTTGTCTGTGCGAATCATGCCAGCCTGCAGCGACAGGGCAGAGATCGAACATTTTGCGTTACTGCACACACAGCAGACGTTGTGAGTAAACAGTTACAATATGCTTAAACACACTTTAGTGCTCCCTAGAGAGCAATTAGAATGCAGAGAGGAAACCAGGTGAATTGTTTATTAGAGCAAAATGAAGCATCATTTCCCCAACTTGACATGAAAGGACAAATGGTACAACCCTGAACCAAAAGGACTTCTCCTCGAGCCACTTGAATGAAGTACAGGTCTATGAAACTGTCCAGGAATCTGTCCAGCTACAATGAAAGCTATTGTGACCTTAGCTACCTGTCAGCCTCAGCCCACCCCAGTGTTTACTATCTTTGCTAAACAAAAGATCAGTTCACTGTCACAAGCTAGTCCTGATTTGCAGTTCAACAGTCAGAAAATGTAGAGTCATCTTTCCTGTTCAAAAGCAAGACAAAAAAGTACCATGTCTTACATGGTACTTACATGATTATTTCCCCCTTGATATAAAGGGTTCCACTGAAAAAATACTCTTTCAAGAATTAGCCACAACTAATTTGAAAAAGTATCAGTAGTGCAATGCTGAGAGATAAAAACTTGTTCAGACTGGACCAGATATCCTAGTATGAAAAAAAAAGAAAAAGAAAAACAAATTCATACTTCTACGGAGCACCTCAAAGGAACATCATGCAAGTGATTCTCACTGTGTTCAAGGGAAACCCTGAAAGGACCAAAAACTTCAAAAGAAGAAGTCTTTTCATCTTCTTTATGCAGGTGAACAACTTGGGCACCTGGATCGCCTGCATTTGTCTCCTCTTCCAACCCTGCCTACTGCAGAAGGTCACAGAAACCAGAAGTTGGCAAGCAGAGAGGGTTGGCTTCAAACAATTTTCCTGCATATGTTGGCACATCTGTGTTTGAGAACTTAAAGCTACTGAACCCTTAGGTTGTAAACAGAAAGCCTTACTATTAATGTGAAATAAATTGTTTAGATTGTTGAGAGAAGCTCCAGATCACACTCTTTCCCACTCTCTTTTCGGGTGACCCTGGATTCACTGGACTTATGGACCGGGCACAGAAGAACATCACAACACTGTGACACACTTCATCTTGGTGTCTGAGCTTCTGGGAACCCAAATCCTCTGCTGGGTGAAGTCCTACCTCATGCTTCCAGAAGAACCAGTTTGGCTCCTTTGAAACCAATACCATCACTTGAAGTAAGAATCAGCTAAACACTCTTCTCATATCCCAGCAGTAAAGTTCTCATACATAGCATATTTTTCTTCTACAAGCAGCAAACTATATTTCTACTGCTATAAATACAGTATGTTCTTTGGTTCCCTCCTTGGAAAAATGTCAGGTTCATTTGTCATGTCTTAACTTACATTAGGCAAGATTTCCAGTCCCAGATTTCATATATATAATGTATACAAAAACAGATTGAAGGGGAAGGATTAAAGAAGAAAAATTATATTGAAGCGATTTAAACTGATGCAATCCTGCCTGTATAGAGGAAACTGAATTTAAAATCCTGTCCTGTTTCTTATCTAATTCAGATTCTACATCAGACACAAAAAAAAGGCGAGACAGGCTCAGTAGCTCAAGGAAGATCAGACAACCGAAAAAATAAGTGTTGAACCCAGAGAGACAGCAACGCACCCTTTACTTTAAAAAGGAATACATGAAGATTTCAGAATTGATGTTATTCTCTGCTTACTGCATGTTTTAAGTGTATACATGCATGCTTCTTCTGGATATCAATATTATATCCAGAAATTAAGTCTTCTTATGAGACATACACAACTAAAGATCAAGAAGGAACGCCATTTTCATGCTCAGCTGCACAGAATATGATGCACACACCACACACTCAGGAGAAATACAGAGTTTGACTGCCATATGGAAAAAACATGGGTTTGCTTCCTGCAAGTAAGCTACACGGTTACACACACGTTCATACATATTTCTGGAATTATTCAACTCACTATTAACTAAGTGGCTAATGCCAGATCTTAGTTTAAAATGTAGAACATCCTTCAGGATCCTGGGTCAAGTGCTACTGTACACTGTATGCAGCAGGGGGTACTGATGGGGTTTGGAGACGTTCAGACTTTCTAAGAAAATTAACAGATAGGCAACTTCTACAATCAGTAGCTGAACTGATTAGACAGAAGAACCAGCTTTTATAGGTGAACTTTACCTTCCAGGGCATTGTGGCCTTCTGGAAAAAGAAAAAACCTGGTCAGAGTAAAGAACCCCCAAGAAGATGAAGATGACAGCCTGGGACAGATTGTAAGACCAAACAAAAGAGAAATTTGAATGCTGGTTCCTCAAACATAAATCCGGTGGTCAAATGCTGACACTTCCTGCAGATCATTGTGTCTGGTGCTGGCCCTTTTGCATGCAGGGGGCTTCATGTGGCTCTGGATGTCCAGAGAAAGGCCACGAGGGTGATCCGAGGGCTGGAGTACATCCCCTGTAAGGACAGGCTGAGAGAGTTGGGGTTGTTCAGCCTGGAGAGGAGAAGGCTCCGGGGAGACCTTAGAGCAGCCTCCCAGTGCTGAAAGGGGCTCCAGGAAAGCTGGGGAGGGGCTCTTGATCAGGGAGTGCTGGGATAGGAGGAGGGGGAACAGTTTAAACTGAAAGAGCGGAGATTTAGATTGGGTATTAGAAAGAATCTTGTTACTGTGAGGGGGAGGCCCTGGCACAAGTTGTCCAGAGAAGCTGGGTCTGCCTCATCCCTGGAGGTGTTCATGGCTAGCCTGGATGAGGTTTTGAGCACCCTGAGCAAACTGAAGATGTCCCTGCTCACTGCAGGGGGCTGGACTGGATGGCCTTAAAGGGCCTTTCCAACTCAAAACATTCTGTGGTTCTATTAGGGAAGAATTAGTTTGTGTTTGAATTGTAAAATAATTATTTATTTTTATACACTCTATATCCTACACATTCTTTAAATTATCCAACATAATCTGATGTCCTAAACTGAAATAAAATAAGTGAATATAGCTTTGTTTAAGACTTTAAGAAGAAAATTCATTTAGACTGCAAGGCATAGTTCCTATAGCAATCCACATGTGCCTAATAATATATCCACAGTTATAAATGATTCATTAAGAAATACATGGGGCTCCTGAATGTCTCCACCACACATTTCCTCACTGCTTTGAGCAAGACATTTAACCTCTCTACTTCCATTTCTCCACCTCTGAACCAACATAACAACAGTCTTGCAGGATAATTACAAAGCCTGATTTGTTATTTTTTTTGCCAAGTGCTTTGAACATGAAAAGCTCAAGATGAATTGCCTAATGCACTTTTTTCTGATACTACTCTAACACCCTCAAAAAGCCACCACGAAAGGGAGATTGCTTTTAGCCATCAACTCCACAGCCAGGCTAGCAATGTAACGGCACTGCGCCGGCAGCATGAGTTTGCTCATGCCCTTCACCCATTAGTGCTGTTCTTACCCACAGATGCTGCCACCTTTGCGCAAGCTTGGCATGCCAAGACAAGTGTCAGACAACCACCAACTTAATTATGACAACAGAGAGCATTAAAGTCGCTGCAGTTTCCTGGAGAAGTCCTCTGGATGGCTAAAACAGAAATGCTTTATTGTTTGAGCAAATTTGTGCCTTCCCTTTGACACAGATTAAGACTAGAAGGACTTCTGAAAATTCTTGAACCATCCTCTGGGCATTTACTCCAGTGCTTAGAAAGCAGAATTAAGCCTTTCAATTATGATTCCCCGAGTTCTGAGCAGAGGGACAGTAGTTGCTTTCAGGAAGTAAGAGCTTAAAAGCAGTGGCTGATAACAGTGGGTTTATCTAACCTGTTCTGCTCATTGCCCATCCTGGAACTGCTCTGCTTCCAGGAGCTGCAGATCAGTGGTGCCTCCCTCCACTACCATCCTGCAGCCACACACGTGCTGTGTAATTCAGAACAAGATCTGGGACTGAGCATCTGCCATGGAAAAGACTTCCAACTCTAGAAAAATAATGCTGAGCTAACTATTACCTCTTTTCTTCCTCTTCTGGGACTTTTAACTTGAAACTAAAGTGAACTTAGGAATATTGCTAAGTAACGATGGCATTGGTGACTGTGTCCTGTGACTAATGAAAATATAAATTAATTGAAAAAGTGTTTGCCTTTGGAATGCACTAAACTGTAGCAAAAAGCCTTAATATCCCAGTATTTCCCAAAGCGGGATATCCCCAGGCCTTCCTTCCAGGGGTTTTTAGATCCCAGCTGCAAATTACTCAAGTCAAGCACTGCTTAGCACTCATTAATATGCATTAAAGACTAGAGCAGAAGACACTTAATCAAAAGGAAACTGCAGTTCAGAGAATCAAAACCTCCTGCTACAGTAAGCAAGGTGGTTATTTAGAAGTGAAAGCCACACAGGAAAAAATTCTCAAGGAAGGCAGAGAGTGACTGTCCCATTTAATTAAGGTAAGACTTACATTGATAAGACACAAAGGAGTCCATTGCAATATATATGGCTGGGGTTTAGGGCTCCACTAATCTCTTTTGGGGGTAACAGACCTCCTGCGCCTCCCAGAAGAGCTGCCAGGCTTCCAAGGACCACAGGACCTACGGATACTGTCAATGGACACGTGGACCCTTCTCTACCATTCAAGCTTTACAATGCAAATCCACTCTGCCTCCAGGTCACCATCTCCACTTGGGGCTTTCTGTCCAAGGTAATTACACCAGTCCCATCTCATGACGGAGACCTCGCCCCTGGCCCAGGAGACCAACCAGCAGATTGCTATCGCACTGCAGAGCTCAGCTGAAAAGCAGCCCTCTTCTCCAGGCCCCTCAACATCCCCAACCCCTCTTGCATTTCCAAAGGCATTACTTAAAAGTCTAATTTGACAGAAAAACTGCCTGACTTATTTAGATCTACTGAGATGTCCAGGTTTTAGAGCGTTAGCTCCTGTGGATAATTAAACGTCTCGCTGGCTCTGCATTTGGTGAGCAACTTAATTGTCTCCTCATTCCCATTCCCACCACAGCTCCCTGTTCTAGGCTATAATGAAGTAACTCATCTAGCTGCTGCTTCAGGACTCCAGAGCCTCAGCCCATCCTGTAAACACAAGTTTAATTAATGCTCATTTTCTTCCTCATTAGTACAGCTTTACAAAGTTTCTCATTGCCATATAAAGGCAGATTTCCTTCCCAATCTCAAAGTACATGATACAGATAGGAAGCTAAAATTAAATGTGAACAAACCTGAAACTAATAAAAAAAAAATCTAAGTGTCTGCTTAGTTAATTAAATAAGTAAACTACAAAACCAGAATGTTTCAGATACTCTTGGAAACAGGATTTCTGTGAATAGAGTGCTCTAATTTTTTGAGTGTTTGATTCTGTAAAAGGTAAACAGCCTCACAATGTACCTGTGGATGAACAAATCCTGAGCACAGTCCTGAATTTTGGATGATTTTCTTGATACCAAAGGGCAGTTCAAACTATCTGGGTTAGGAGCCTGCACTCCCTGTGATGTCAATGAAGCCTCCAGAGGGGAATTTACAATATGGGATCCTCCCAACAATCAAGTTGCAGAGAAAAAGAGAGAGGAGATTTGCATGTCATTAAGTAGTTGCCAAAAAGTCCTCTGTAGATGACTTGAAAGAAAATATTTATATTTTTAGGACAGTATATTGGACAAGGTCTTATTCTGTTTTTATATCAATGTGCCTGCACTCTAAATACATGACTGCTTACACGTTTGACCAAACCCAGCACAGCACTTTCAGCAGTGAATTTGACAGCAAATTCCAATAGTTATTTTTATTTATGAATCCTTCTCTAGGCCTTAGAACCACAGGACCATGCTTTTCCCACATGTCCTCCCAATACTGAAGTACAGAAATATTATTAGTTCAATTACATTAGAACTGACCTGATGCTCCAGGAGCTCCAACAACTGGAGTGAGATCACCTGGGAAGTCTGCAGCAGAAGTCAGGACATAACACAGACCTTCCAAACTCATCCCTGCCCATGGGGGATCTCTCAGCATTTTCAGATCTGCAATGTGTTCATTCCTAATCACACAGTACATTGATTCAGGAACAGATACACTTGGAGATTAATTGCCATTTAGCTTCACTCATACAGATAACAATGCAAAAAAAAAAGCTTCTTATCTCATATTTGCATTTGATTCTTTGAGAACATATCTCGAACTACTGAAGCATTGCAGAACTGTGCAGTGCTTCAAATTCATCTTTCCTTACAGCCAATGGAGGCACTGAAGGAATTGTAGCAAATATTTGGAACATGCTGCCACTTATTGTGCTGTGTGCTGCTACTGCCCTAAAGCTACGCTGATTTATTCAGTCCCAAGCTTGATGGGGAAAGGGAGAAAAAGAAAGTTTTTAACCAAGCACGTATATTTTTATTACTCTTAGTCTAAGAGTATTTTTCAGCTTTTCCTTTAAGTCGCTTTGCAATTAAGCTGCGTTATTTCCACATATCCTCAAAAAATTAAGGGAAGGAGTAATTAGAGAATCATAGAAAGGTTTGGGTTGAAGGGACCTTAAAGTCCATCCACTTCCACCCCCCTGCCATGGGCAGGGACACCTCCCACCAGACCAGGCTGCTCAAAGCCCCATGCAACCTGGTCTTGAACAACTCCAGGGATGGGGCAACTTCCCTGGGCAACCTGTGCCAGTGTCTCACCACCCTCACTGTGAAGCATTTCTTCCCAATGTCTAACATAAATCTTCCCTCCTTCCAATTTAAAGCCCTCATCCTGTCACTAGATGCCCTTGTAAAAAGCCCCTCCCCAGCTTTCCTGGAGCCCCTTTCAGCACTGGAAGGCTGCTCTAAGGTCTCCCCGGAGGCCAACCCCAACTCTCTCAGCCTGTCCTCACAGCAGAGGTGCTCCAGCCCTCACATCATCTTTGTGGCCTCCTCTGGACCCACTCTAACAGTTCCATATCCTTCTTAAGCTGAGGATTCCAGAACTGGACAGAGGGCTCCAGATGGAGTCTGACAAGAGCAGAATAGAGGGGAAGAATCCCCTCCCTCATCCTGCTGGCAATGCTTCTTCTGATGCAGCCCAGGACGCGGTTGGTTTCTGGGCTGTGAGCACACACTGCTGGCTCACGTGGAGCTTCTCATCCATCCCCCAGCACCCCCAAGCCCTTCTGTACATTATGTATACACATAGGAATTGTATAAACTAACAGAGAGGCAGAGTCTGCTGGGTACCCCTATGAAAGCTGCAAGTTAGTTCGGGCCCCTATTTATCCTCTGCAGAATGAGGATAAGGTCACATTTTACTGCACTTCAAGACCAACTAATGAAAAGCAGCAAACAGGAGCCACTCGTACTAAGAGTGCTTTCATGATTGATGGGCTCCTTTTGTACAGTCCTTGTAGCTCAAGGGAGGATGGGTACCCATCCATTCACGCATCCATACGCTTCCACTGCTACCAAAAATAAAGTTTTGTCCCTGGAGCCCAGCTTAGTCACCAGACAATTGCAGGTGAGATTAATAATAGCAGTGAGACAAAACTGCAGCTGGTATAACCTGAAGTTAAGAAAACTGCATTAGTTTATAGCGGATGGGAATCTGGACACAAACGTTGCATTTGTATGGTATAACTCATTTTAGAAACTCAAAACGGGGTTGTGGCTTTTAAGAGACACAATAGTGAGGCAGACTGTGTTTCATTCTCACTGAACCATTACGAAAACAGACACTATTACAGTGATTTCACCAAGCAATGCCAGGAGATTTCAAGACAAGCATCCTGGCCACAGGGTCTGGCTTTTACCAGTGGACAATGCTAAAAGAATTGCTTTCAGCTGCTCTGCTGAAAATTACCAAATTCTCACCTCTGTCACTCAGTGCCTGCCCAGAGCCAGGAGCAGTGCAGATCAGGGCCAAGGCCCTGAGCACCACCTCCCTTCCCTCAGTCTCCTGCCTCTGTCCCCCCACAACCTGCCCCATCCTAGCAGCCACTCACCTCTGAATCCTAGTAGATCACAAGAGGTAAATTTTCAACAGGTTTAGATAATACACTGAAACATGGCTTTCTGCAAAATGTGGCAAACACAGAGTGCAGCCTACAAAAGTACAAGTGAATTCAGAGCAGGTAAATTCAGCGCAGGCTTCCCTGCAGCCACTGTACAGGGAAACGGCAGCGCACCTTTGCCAGGTTGGCTTCCACCTTTCAGATGCTCCCACCACCAAGAGCAGGAACTTCATTTCCAAAGAGCTGAGCTTAAAAACTATTACAATTCTGTAGCTTTTTAAACAGAGACCAGCATTTATTTTAGCTAAAATGATGCTTAAACAAGAACATTTTGGGATGTCTCTAGGTAAGTGTAATTCCAAGAGGGAAAGAGGCGAGTTATTAAATAGCTGTTAAGAATGAAAATGATAAATGCAGCAGATCTTGCAGACTTAGGGGACCATAAACCTGATTGTTATTGTTGCAAGCAGGGAATAGTAATTGCAGTTCCCTGCAACAGAATTTTTCAATTTTAATCTTTCAGAGAGGAAAAGCATGAATACCAAGCCTATGAATTTGCTAACAGCAAGATCCAAAAGGATTAAATTTTAACACAAGGAATTATTTGAAATAAAGAATTTCTGAGGTCACTTTGACAAAATGCATATTTGAGTCCTACCCTCAGCAATAAAAATGAATTGACATTCTGCAAGAAAACAAAATGAGTCCAACTGGAAAGTTCTTCAGCTCAAACTCTCACAAAATGGGATGGTTGCTACACAAGTTTCTTTTCAAAAATATATTTGCTTAAGGCACAAATCACCACCCACTGAAGTCAACGGGTGTCACATTCATAAATCTCAAGGCCAGGTTTCATAAACGGATTCATAAATATTAAAGCAGTTTAGTCTGACCTTCTATATAAGACAAGCCAAAGACTTTCACCAAAGCATCACTGCAGATTCCCAAAAACAGTCTTCATCCTGAATTCAGCTGGATCAGATCCATTAATCAGTAGGGAACTCTAGGTCTTTGCAATGGTAAACAAGATAAAAGGATCCAGACCACAAACTGGAGAAAAAGTTTTACTATATTAAAAAAGTTTAATATATTAAATTCATCTGAGTAAAAACTTAGCATTTAATGTCATTTAAAATTACATTACAGAAACCCTGAATTTTGCCTTTAGAAGATGTCACTGCAGCAACATTTCGTATTCCAAACGAGTCTGTGAGCTGCAAGTTCAAGCTGCAAGACAGCAGGAGCCAGCTCTGCCCTGAGCCATTCCCATCTCTTGCTTCTCCATCCCTTCTCACACAGCAGCCCCAGTGCCCACAAAACCTACAGTGAGCAGGTTCAGGAAGCTTATCCCAAAATCACCATCCTAGAAAGATGTGCACCTTGGCAGAACCAGGTGCCCCTGGACGACAGCTTCTGATGTCAGCTTCTAGTGAGAGCAAGACCCTCAGCAGGTAAGAATTCCCACCTGAGAGAGAACATCTGACATCACTTTGGACTGTTCCATGCAACAGCTCAAACTCCAAATCCGGCCACAGGTTCAAGGATGACCAATGCAGTTACTCATGGCTTGGAAATCAGATAGGGTCCTTCTCTGCTACATGCTTATTTTACTCAACCTGGATGCCTGTGAGGGTGAAGGGAAACAAAAGCACCAAGTGTTTGCTGCAGTTGGGACTTGTTTTGATTTCCACATCCTATAGTTGCGCTTATTTTACCCTTCCTTGTCTTACCCTGTGTTGGAGGAATGAACCTGGAAAGGGGTTATCCAAATGAGAGCATGAAAAACTAATGAGAGATGAGTTTTCAATTTTATACTGCACTCAATTGTAGGCTCCCAGTACAAGATGTCAACAAAGTGCAAGATTCAGTACAGAAACTAAAATAATTAATCCCTGGAGGAACAGGCTTATTAAGAAGGATTAAATCAAAGAATTAATGTGCACTATTTGTCTATATGACAAAGAGGAAGGGAAGCATACGATAACTCTCCAAGATCTGAAAGCATGGAGAGAATAAGAACTGCTGACGAGAAAAGCTTGGACACAAACAAAAAAAAAAGAACTATGATACAATTTTACCCTGAAGTGTTATAGGCAGTTTTACACAGCTTAAAAAAAAGTTACCTCAAAAGCTTGTCCTTAAAAATCTTTCAGTTCACATTCCTTAATTTTCACATTGCACTGGTACCTACAGTTCAATGAACAAGGTTTAGGCATTGCACAATAACAAATTTTAATAGTCTTTGCAGAGGAATAAGATTATCAGCTGAGTCCAAATTAGGCTCAGGGAACGTAGCAGTAGATCGTGATCCTTGGAAAAGGAGAAGCAAACATGAGCTGGGCCTCTTCTGTGGGCCCCTTGCTTGAGTGAAGAGAGCCCCAATTGGCCCAAGGCTCTGTTTTGTCCTGACTGAGCCAGCCAGGCAAAGGGGTGCTTCAGGGCAGTGGGAGCTTGGCTGTAGCTGAAAAGAAGCTGGAGGCTCTCCATCCCTAACCTCACAGGCCAGCCACAAGAACAGAAGCCAGACAGACCACCCAGAGGTACCTGAAGCAACCGTCTCATTGCTACAAGTGAAATAAATGAATACCATTCCTTAAAAGCAATGTATACGCATCCATATGGCAATGGAACTGCTAGAGCAAACGCACTGGAGACAGCATCAGTTTCTCCACATCATCACTGTATTGTACAGTGGGAAGGCTGTAAAGAGCACTTTAAATAATAGGAGAGGAGGACACAGAAGAGTAAGTTTGATGTGCACTGGTAAGAGCGTTATCAGACACTCAGTGAAAAGACGACAATTTGGGGACATTGTAATAGCAGGATAGGAAACACACAGAAACATACAAGCCTGCCAGTGGAGAAAAGAGCCTAGAATTAACACAGATTAATCATTTAACACTGTTAAAGAAGAACCCAAAATCCCTCTAGATTAGATTTCCAGGTGTATATAGGATAAGAACAGTGTAGGGTGACACTGTCAACTGCTTGACCAGGACAGCAACAGCAACTGAGATGCATTGAGAAGTGCTACAAGGGTATCAAACACGTAGTAATGGAAGGTGTCTACAACCTCTGTGTAGACTGGATGAATATCACCCTGGTGAGTGGTGCTGGGGATGTATTTTTAGGAATAATTAATGATTTCTTCATGACGCTCTTGAGACCGAGCCCTGCAAAGGGGATGTAGCCCTCGACTGCATGAGCAGAGAGAACTGCTCCATTAAACTCAGTAGCAGTGACCATATCATGCTTTTATCTGATGTTCTGACAACAAAACCTGTAATATTTCTGCTGCACTGTTCACTTCTAGAAAGAATGACTACATATGAACCTTGTTAAACAATTAAATGGGCACCTAAGAGGGAACCTCACTGCAGGTAGCACTGGATTGTTTCAAGACAGTGTATTGATGGCCCAGAGCAAGCATGATAGCATCCACCAAACCAGTTCAGAAAGAGCAAATGAAAGTCAGCATTGCTAAACAGTGAGGCAAGGGAGGGTTATTGGAAGCACACAGGAATTCTACCAAAAAGAAAAAGAGCCCAAATTAGGAAAACTGAAAGAGTCAAACAGGCAGATTAAAGGTAAAATCACAATAAGGAAAGCCAAATGAGAGTCTGAGGAATAACTTGCAAAAAGCATAAAAAATAATCATAAAGCCTTTCTGAAATACATCAGGAGCTAAAAGCTCATCAGGGTATCTGTAATGCCAACAGATTATCCAGCTTTAAAGGAACACTCAGAGACAGTACCGTAAGAGCAAAATTAAATTAGGTTCTTCAAAACATGCTCAGCTTGGAGAACCTGGAGGAGGCCCCTATGTAGGAGCAAATCTTATCTAAGGCTGAACTGAAGGATCTGCTTCAAACTGAAAAAATCAAAAGAGGAGGTTATACAATAAAATCTACAATAAAGAGATTACAGCAGTTCATGCTGACAAAACTAAGAAATGAAAGTCTAGCTACTGCATATGTCATGGTCTGCTCAAAACTGCTTCAGACCCAGAGGAATGAGTGTAAATGAAAATGCAAAGAAAAATCTACTTAAGAGAACTTAGGTAGGAAGACCAATAAGCCTGACAGACCATATGGGTACAGCTCCAGACAACACACATTTCAGTTTTGCAACCCCTTGCCATAGGAAGTGTCTACTAAGAAAACAGAAGGCTATTAATGCTAAGACACTAAAGACAATCAGTCACTACTGGCCAGTTCTGAAGACAAGATAAAGACTTACAAGGATATCTGGCCCATCACAGTATGGCTCATGTGATTTTGTCTTTCCCTCATCTTGATCATCTCCAGTTTTTTAGGGGTTTTGCCATTTTTACTTTTCATGTTTGTCTCCTCTACTCCCTCCAAGGCTGTAGCTACTTATAGAACAATCTATTATTGTCTGAAGTGAAGAAGAAGAATGTTCCCTCTGCCTGTTCCTTAGACTATGGCTCCAGGACCCATAAACTTTTCACCAAACTCCATGCAGCACAAAAGAACTTAAAATACTCACAAACAGACACAAGATACTAAAGGATACAACCACAGTTAGATAATAACTGTAGAAACATGAAAAATAAGCAAGTGTTGAAGGAGAAGGTAGACTTAATAGCATTTTCTTTTGGAAAAAAATGAAGCTCCAACCTTTTCATAGCAACTACACAGTCAGAAGTTGGACACAACATACACTGAGTCAAGTGGAGCCTGTAAGGGATGCACTCCATGAAAATAAGAGCATGGAAAATAAATGCAAAGAAAGAAGCATAAATCAGCCTGTAAATCTTTCAGAACTACTAGAAATCAAACTAGATACCATACATCAGTGGGCTTGTGTATTCACTCCAGTACAGCTGGGTTAGGGCCACCACACATTCTTATAATTTTACAAGTGGTATGTGTTAATCTGGACAATCCTATTACCATGAAAGATATTAAGGAAATTCTTCAAGAGGGGGATTTTCATAATGTACATATCTTCTATAAAATTATGTGGCTTTCTTATTTAAAGTTGCCTTTAAATCTCATGAGATTACTTTATAATTAAACAGACGTTATTAATTTAGACTACGAGGCAGAGAGGAAAAAAAATTTGCTGCTCTTGAGCCAACAACAATGCTTACCAGCTTCTCAAAGTCAATTGTCCAAATAGAGTTACAAAAACTGCAAGCCAGCAATCTGGACCAGAGGAAATTACATGGTAAAAAAACCAGTTATCTCCCCTTATAAATGCAAAAAATGTTAAGTTTTCAACAGAAATTATCAGATAATCTGTATCAGTTCCACCTTCCGAATCAATGTCACTTACTGAAATCATCTCTCTAAGTTCTGTCTAGAGAAGGGACAGATACCCAGCACAGAGCAAAACACAGCTGCTCTGTGGGTACACAGAATGCTGATGAGGATAACCATCAGGGCCTGAGAGTGAAACATCCCTCTTCCAGAAAATAGAGGTCCCAGTAGACTCATGTGCATCCCAGACCACACAGATGAACGTGCTGGTGGTAAGAGGTGGCCATATGACCAGTGAGCCACTGAGCTTCATGTGAACTTGTAGCATTTCTGGATAATTCCAAAAGAGGTCAACAAAATCCTAGCTTTTCCACTTTATATTCACTGCTAGCTGCACAATTCAGGATAGAGATAGCACTATCAGGAACCCAAGAGACACAATTCAGGAAGATCATGGAACGAACACACAGGGAACTATCAAGTGGAAGCTAACACTGACAAAAAACTAAAATGCTTTGGCAGGAGCAGTTAACAAACCTACACATCTTTAGAAGTCCTAAATTAGCTACTTCCAACTCAGGTGAGGTTAGGATGACTATTGCAACAAGTTCAATGAAGATTTCCTGTCACTCTACAGTCAACCAGCACACACAAAAAAAAAAAAGAGAGAGGAAAAAAAGGATGTTTAAATATGGGATAAAAAAAGACAAGACAGATGGCATTATTATTCTGTTACACAAGTCAGTGGCATAGCTGCATTGAAAACACTGACTTTAGGATGCCTGCAAATACAACCAAACTGAAACGCTTCCAAAGAAGTTGAATGGGAATGACCAGGACCTCAAAACCACTCTCTTTTCAGCAGGGAGACTGAAGACATTAAATATTTGCTTTAATATGAATGAAAAAGACAGAGGAAAACAATTAATGGTACAAAAGGAATACCTGAAAGGCATCTCTGCATTTCACAACAAAGAGTAAGAGAGTATCAATTAAATGAAAACATGATTTCCCCTGCCTCCCTCTGCCTGAAACAAATCACAGAGTAACTCCATGGTTTTTTATTCTCCAGCTGACATCTTATAGCAAATTAAAGACCTTTAATATAAACACTGAGGAGCCTCAGAAGCTCCAGGGTGCCCCTGAAAGAACAGAAGCAGGTCTGGATTTCTTGGTCTTGGACTCCAGCCAGACCAAAAGACTTTATCAGATGAAAATGCCCAGAGGATCTTAAAGTGAAAAATCTCTTCTAGTTTATTTTTTTAACTAGTGATACTTCTTCATATTTACAGGTTGAGTTTGTTCCTGGTAGGTTTTGTTTTTACAAGGCTATGTTTCAGCTGACCCTGGTTTCACAGGACTTACACCTACTGTGACAGTTTTACAACCTGTTGTAGCTGCCCCACGCAACACGGCCAAAGCTGAGCTGTTCTTTTGGTAACACCATCAGTTTTCATAGCTCTCCAATAAGTTTCAGATTCTATTTAGATACCTCATCTCTATGGTAACTGCCAACACTACAGAGCCTCACAGCACCATGAAAGCAATCCCCCATCCCTCACTGGGGAAATGGGATGTGGAAAAACTGGATGACTTGCCCAAGGACATGCAGGAACTCTGCGGCAGAGACGGGAAAACAGATGTCCTGAAGGCCAAGTCCAGAGCACGAACCACAAGATGCCCTTTCCTCTCCCACCAGCAAAACCTCACGCTCCAAGGGGCTCTCAGCATCAGAGTTGCCTCTGACCATACCACGGTTCTCAGTTTACAGAGTGAGAGCCTTAAGGGATACATCATTATGTGTTCCACCTCTCTGCACTCTGCTGCAAAGGGTCGGTCAACAAGCAACTCTCTTCCAGCCTCTTGCCACCAGCACAGCCACCAGCCTGGGCTGGTCACAGTGTAACGAGGAGCTTAACGCAATTACACTTTCATGGGATTCCTCTGAGCTCTGGGGAAGCAGGAATTTCACAAAGCTATAAAGGTTGTTTTAAAAAGTTTTCCAGATTTTATCATTTTTCACACAGTCTGCAATTCTCCTTCCTGGCTTTTGAAAAACGACACACAGCTGTGCTTTGGATCACAGCTGTGCCTTTTGGCAGCAGGTGGAGGAGGCCCGATGCTGGGCTGGGGTAGCCAGCATCACCCTGAGCTGCCCAGCATTTCTGATCAGCCAGGAGGGACCAGTCCTCCCCTACCAGCACAGCAGGGTGCGGCGTTGTGGGCTCCTGCTGTGTCACAGCATTTCTGAACTATTGAATACCAATTTGGACCTGCTCTCACGAGTTTCAAGGAAATGAACACACACATGGAAGTCAGTGGGGAAGGTACAGGAGGAAAATCTAAGGAGTGCTGGATTTCATCCCATTTTATGGCAGTTTTCTTTCTTGTATTTTCTACTTCAAGTTTTTGTTTTGTTATTTTCAGTCTGTTCTGGTGTTATCCAAGCTCCTACCAATTCTCAGCATCTTATTTTCACATCCATCTTTTTCCCCAGATTCTGAACATATTTTCTGCCTTTTCCAAAGAGCTCACTGGGTTTCATGTAGTTGCAGAACAGATGGCACAACACTCAGCTTTCCTTTAGTAAATGGACAAATGTGATTGCTTTGTTCCTCTCCCCTCACGTCTGTGCTCAGTGGAGAAGTTTGCCTCTGTGAGCCAGGTGGCCAAGGACAGCGATGCTTTGGCCATCAGCCGGTGACAGGGCAGGACCAGGCACTTGCCAAATCTCCCAGAGCCAAATCAGCCCTTGGGCAGCATCTCCCAGTCAGCAGCACAAGAACCAAACGCAAACAGCCACCTTCCCACCACCAGGTCTAAGGGAATAACAAACCTTAGGAAAGCAGTAAAGCGCAGGGAGAGGCAGGGAGGATGAAAAGCACAAAAGAACAAGATACACTGACTCTCCCAGAAGAGCCTGAGGACAAGTAATGTCATTTTTAGCCATATTTCAACCTCTTAAGCAGCTTTCCACCAGTCAGAATTACAGTGTGTGGAAGGAACCTGTTCCGTCTTGGAAAGCCAGAGGCCACTGAGTCTCTGACAGCAGACTGTGACCAGACCCACCTTCCTGCAGAGTATGGAGCAGTGAGAATTAACCCCTGGCCTGCCAAGCACTCTCCTGTGGTGGCAGACACACACAGCAAGTCATTCATGAAATGAATTTTGACTGGTGATGGATGAAATAGTCTTTTATTTTAAAATCCAGGCCTAGCTAGGTCACATCATGCTTGTAGAGAGGACTCCACTCATTCTTCGAGTGGCCACAAAGCACAAACATAAAGCCCACTGTGGCATCTCCAGTGGTGTCTCTCTGTTAGTGGTCCAGATTTCTTCTGGGCTCAACTGGCTCATAAAAGAAAATATAATGATGAGTTCATACTTCCAACTAATCAAATCAACAACCAGACATGCATTTGAAAGAGGTCTGGGCTATGAGAACACTTCAGGTTACTCCTGCTATGTCCTCCTAAAGGTTTAAAATTATATGGCAATCCTTCTAGCCCTCAGAGGTGATGCTTGCCTTCCTTTTACTGTACGCTATCAGCCTTTCCTCCTTCTCCACTAAATCACCAGCCCATTTCAGAAGGACTGTACTTCAAAGGAAAGTACTTCAATCTACTTCAATTCATTAAGGAATTTTCAGATACCTGTTTTTTGTTTTCATTTGGGCTAATATCCATTTAGAAATAGGGTAAATTACCATGAGGAGATGTCATTTTTCAATCCATGGCGATAATCTCAGAGGAGGAAGAGAGGAAGTATAAAGAAGGTTAATTAGCCCTGTGGTCTTGCACTGGGAAAAAACACAATACATGAGAAAAGGGATTATTAGAACACCTGTGTGTTCCCAGAGCCCCAGTTCCTCCTGGTTTTATACTGGGCTATGTTCCTTGACTTCCTACATTTGAGACATCTTTGCTTCATCAGCCAATGTTAATACAGACAAAATTTTAAACGTAGTAACACATCCCTGGTTATAAAGGCAGCAGTATGTTCATGGGAATCAAATGGCTTTAGCATGAATGAACTTGCTCATCTGCTCTCTACCTTCTACAGTCACAAGTGTGTTGCAATTCTAAAACAAGTCACTGCAGTAACAATACTTAAACACAGCTCTGACAGAAACAATCTTTGGTAGCTACTTCCTATATTGCACAAATGGGAGGAAGAAAAGAGAACAGAGTAATAAGGGTCCATATTTTTCTATTTTTTAAGGGTTTTCTTACAGAGTTTCCAGTGATTTTTTTATAGTTTGTTGAAGAAAAGAAACAGTAATTTGAGTTCAATGTTTTTATTACTTGACTCTCTCCAAGTTCCTTTATGCATCTCTCCATCTCTCCAAAATTTTGGAGTTTTCCACGTCTTGCAGAGATTTTTAAAAATTAGCATCACACTTCAAAATTAATTGCATTTTTAAACTAAGAATAACTTCAGCTTTCTTGCTGGCAGTTACTGAAGTGAATCACATGATTACACAAGCCCCAACCAATATTTTGGTGCCAAAAATACAGCTCAGCAGAAAGATGTATAAATATTGGCCAAACCTTGGAAAATAGGGTTACGGAAGTAGATAACAGAACTCTCCTTTCAGCAGCTATTCAAATTTCCTTCCTTTTTAACTTCCTTGGAAAGGAATCAATTAAGAAACAAATGTTTCTTCAGCTTCTGTGCCATCCTTTTTTACTGCTTCTGTCTCATGGGAGAAAATGACACCATGAAATTCTCCCAAGGCTTCCTTTCAGAAAGCAAAGTCACTCGCTATGGCCAGGGCTCTCCGTGCTCAGCTCCTGTGTTTGAACAATCACGGGGCCAGAAATGCAAAACCTCAAGAACTACAAAATTCAGGAAGCAGGAACTGGTCCTTGGGACTTTTATTTTTCTCCAAGACTTTCAAATGACTCTGCAGCAACCAAGACACTTGGCACAAGGGAAAGATTTGTGCAAACAGAGGGTTTTCCTATTTTATAAGTGATTCATAGGGGAAAAACTGCTGAAAGACTCATTTACTTGAAAATTCTTTTTTGTGCTACACCAAGGTAAACTTGGGCATTTGTACCTTTCTGTTCAGTACTTGTACAAATTTATAGAGGGCTGAAATTAACATGCAGGGACTCCTAACTACACCTCATGAAAAAAGAGCTGAACCATAACTAAATATTTGTATACATAAAACAGTAAGTAAACTTGATTTACCAGTGACAGAACCAGAGGGCATGGACTCAAGCTTCGTCAGGGAAAGTTTAGGCTTGATGTTAGGAAAAAGTTCTTCACTGAAAGGGTGATTGGCCATTGGAATGAGCTGCCCAGGGAGGTGGTGGAGTCGCCGACCCTGGAGGTGTTTAAGGGGAGATTGGATGAGGCACTGAGTGCCATGGTTTAGATGATGGTGTTAGTGTTGGTGTTAGTGTTAGGTTATAGGTTGGACTTGATGATCTCAGAGGTCCTTTCCAACCTTATGATACTGTGATACTGTGATTTTCAAACATGGACCTAATCTTTCCTTAGTGAAGCACACCTGCAAAGAACAGCCAGATATCTGGCATCTGCCTGTTCTCCTAAAATTAAAGCCAAGGCCTGATATCAGGAAGCCTCTGTGAATTTCATTGAGAAAAAAAAAAACATTAAAAGAAGAGCATCAGTACCACAGACCAACTTTGCAGTGCAAATACATATCCAGATCAGCACAGACCATGTTATCACACTAATGTGACTACTGTGTTTTTTAAAAGCATTCGATCCACATGGAAAACATGTGGATAGAGACACCTAGAAAGACATTCTTCCATCTGCCACCTTTTCCTCCAGTGACTCCTGGCTCAGCAGTCATGCTAAGCCTGCAGCTCTTCTTAGCAAAGAAAAGATTAACCACACCCTTATTTCTTGCTGGAAATGCCTGCACCAGAATAGCCAGCATTCTTAATATCAAGACATATGGTTGTAGCAAGAACCTTTGACTCTGTGCTTAATAAAGCACATCCCTTCAACACAGTACAGACCTGTGGGTGTCTGATCTCACTCTACTACTACACAGAAGTTGAGTTAATTGGCTGCATTTTTTCCATTTGTTCTACACAAATCTGGTTTGCATCTTTTTAGTTGAGCAATACAGATAAGATTGAAGTCCTCTTGAGTGAGCTAATGCACATTAATAATACACATAGGTTTACTGGAATTTGGTTTTCCCCTTTCCTTTGATCCAAGCCTAAAGAAGTGCGCAGTGAAAAAAATATATGGCTATGAATATATGTCTTTTCTTTCAGACACCACAGCGTGCCTCCCCTACACATCCCATTTAAGGATGCATAATGTCAAATCAAAACAGGTTATGTTCATCTCCTCTATTATTAACTAGGAATCTTCAGTATAGATTTGAGCATGTTTACTCTCTGAAAACCTACATATTGCAATCTACAGCTAAGAGCAATACTACACACCTACATAAACTGAATAAAAGCAGTAAGAATTCTGCAAAGCAAATGAGCAAACGCTAAATACATTCTATTATATTGCCTTGACTCCGTTGCAGTGGAAAAAATGGAGAACAAATATTGAACATGCAGTATTACCATTTATTTTTGCCGAAGTAGCTCAGGAGTACAGAGTTAGGCATTGCATAAATATGCAGCCCACAGACTGTATAGGATCAAACTACAACCCTGCACACAAGGACTAGATACAAAAACGAACCAGGAGTGGGGTAAACATCAAGTAATCAGAAAGGATTATGATCTGCCAACATGCAGCAGCTGGAGAAGTTGAGCCAGCCCAAGCCAGTCCTTGTTCCCCAGGTGCACACGGCAGGGATTGCATTGCTCAGCTATGCACTGGGACACTGCAGCTCAGGCACTTCCCTCCCTCCTGTTGCAGTTTGCACATAGAATCAGAGAATCCTCTAGGTTGGAAAATACCTTCAGGATCATCGAGTCCAACCGTAATATGCACAGTCCAGGGCACAGAGCCCCGAAGGCTGACTCCATATGGGAGGCACATGTCAGGCTCAGGGCATAACCACGCAAGGAATGATGAAAACACAACACCCGCTACAACAGATCACCAATTATCAATTCAAATGCGACAAAAGGTCCCTGTGGGCAATGCTATTTCAAGAAGGGTGGAACTGGCAGGGCAGCAGTTTGGTCCAGGAGCGTGGGCTGCCAGTCTGTGCTCTCCTGAACTTGCACTTCCAGTGCTCCTCCAACAACATAAAATATAGTGGGGAAGCTTATACACATTTCTTGAAGTTCTTACAGAATTTTATATGGCATTTATAACAACTTGATCACTGAGATGGACTAGAAAGAGAGGCAACAAAACAGGGCTTTTCATAAGGTCAGCATGGCTTCCCAGCTTGCTGGAGTTCCCAACCTCAGCCCAGTGTCAGGAAGGGTGTGCAGCCAGAGCAATTGCAGCCAGCAAACCTGCTGTAAGCAATACACAGCACCTTGTCAAATAAGCAGCAGTACACATGTCTAATGCCTTTAATTTTGTATATTGCAGTCTGGTGCATTAATAAAGCCCATTATAATCGGCAAAAGAAAGATTGGAGCAATTTCTACAGATCAGTGTGCTTGGAAGAATTACTTCAGCTTTGAAAAAGTGCAAAGATACACAGCTCTCATTAGCTGATAAGTTTTGCAAAAATTACAGAAAAGATATTTGAACATAAGTAATTCTTACTATTATGCAATGGAGTCATTGTTAAAAAAACCCAACAACACAAAATGAACAAAAACATAAACCAGCAATCTACTTATACAAAACTTGATAAACTCTGGGCCTGACATGGAGCTGTTCTGACCCATGGTTAAGAATAGAGAAATGAAGGAAAAAAGAAGTCTCAGTTCCTCTTCATTCACCCTGCAAACTTATGCCTGAAAGAAGTCAGCGCTGTGATGGAGACGGCCTTTGTATATTGGTTACTAGGAAAGTCAGAAGTTAAGTTTTAGAGTAGGTAGAAGACAGGAAAAAATTTGACAGTTTATATTTTTTAATGAAATTGCTTCATCTGCCTTCTAATGAAATATGGTTTTGGCAGAACAGCTGGCCAGAACTGAAAAATTTGGCAAATACTGCAATATTTTCATCCACTCATGAATCAGAAAACTCTGGAACCTTAGTCAACTCTTTCAAAGAAAAAATCAGCGAGTTACAATATTGTAATCAAAAAAAGGAAAAATATAGCCTGGAATTTCTGTGTCCAGCATTAACAGCTGAGCTTTTGAACATCAACTGCTCACAACAAGTCACTCGTGAATGAACTACAAAGTAAGGATTGCTGACAGAAATTATTTGGTGCATGATTTTAACGAACAACTAAATTCAAGCAAGTCATGCTTTATTCCCCAGCAATTCAAAATAGAAAAAGGTGACATTCATAAAATAAATTACTCTCTATGAATTATTTACCAAGTTCTAATACTTTTTCAGACTTTCCAATCTGTTCACTAAACCCTACTGTGAAAAGTTCAATACCACATTCACTAAAATAAACTTAATGTAACTGAACCCTGAAAGAAAGCACACAAGGATCGGTCATTACAACCAACTGTTCTCCACCTGAAATTCCTGTTTTACACAAATGCAGAAAGTGTTATCTTACCTGAAGATTAAAAGACATATCAACACCTGGGTCACAAGCACCATCCTTCAAAAGAAACTAAAGATATCTGGGCATGACCTACTGACCTACTCCAAGATAATCAATGGCAGACTTAAAAGATGTCACTTCTTTCCTGGCCGTGGCCAGCTGTCATAAATCTCAGGATGAGGACCTGGTCATAGACCTTTTCCCTCGCCACGTGAAAGAACATGCCTAAGGTAAGATGAGTCATGGGCTAAGGAATTAAACTTTCCACATCCTGACCTTCCCCTTGCACTAAACCACCACCTGGGTCTGTTCTCCAACAAGAGCAGGAAAGAAGCATACAGGCTCCTGAAACTGCAGCTCTCTCCATCCACACTGCCAGGGCACAATCACAGACCCTCTGGTGACTCATGAACGTAAACCCTACAATGGAGGCAAGCAAACCAAACGTATTTACTGACCTTTGCTTGGAGAAAGCAGTATAACGATGAACGAAGAGGAACTGGAGCTGCCACTATCTCTATTACTCACCATAGAGAGTTCACTTCTCCCCCATTAGTAAATACAAAAATATGTAGTTTTATTGGCAGCCAAATAGCCAGGCTGTGGTCCTCAGAGGATAATCTGGCAGTCATCGCTGCAAAGTTTCTCCATTTGGTTTGATATTAAGTTAAATAAGATGTCTCAGATCTCTCTCATAACAGTCATCTGGTGTGTTATCTCCCGTGTATATTAAGAGGGCTGTTTTCCCAAAACCTAATGTATCACTGTAACCAGCATATGTCAGGGAATTGCAAATGAGCACATTACAGAGCATCACCATAGCCCCAGCCTTGAGAACAAAATACAGCGCCGTACCAGCTCTGCTGGGAAGCTGCTGCTGCTCTGGGCAAACTGGGATGCCAAATGCCAGGCAGAACTGAAGAACAACACAAATCTAATATTTTGAGTCTTTCCCAGAGTTCCCAAATTGTCAATGGTATGTTGGCAGTTCAAGTAAACCCATAGATGTATACAAAAGCAGGAAAAGAAGCACAATTCTTCACTACCTGAAAATAAATACAAGGGCCCAGGACAGGTAGTGATGAACCTCAAAGTGTCTTTGTCTCTCCAGGGCAACAGGATGGAGTGGAGAAGCCTGTGCTCACAGAGTGATGTTGCTATGCTCAGTACTTCTGTGCAAACAGAGGAGGGGTAAGCAGGGAGGAAAGGTGGCTCTTTGAAAGGAGCTCCCCATCCACTTCCTGAGATATATGTCAGCATAAATAAATTACCACTGCTTTTAATTAAATAAATGCATTTTCAATGTCCGAGTTCTCTACAAATCTCAAAAAAGTTGCCGTTTCTCATTTTTTAAGGAAAATCTAAATTTTTCATAGACATCTCTGAGCAAATTTGTGGTTTAAGGTGGGGAAAATACGTTCTTTTCAGAGGGAAAATGGACCAAAAACTTCCAAGTAACCCTAACGAATCTACAGCTGTGTTCCCTCTGCTACGTCATCACCCTGACTATATGCAGTCCCAGCCTCTGGTTTGCATCCAAGAAACATGACTAACGTGCTGGAGGAGTAATGTGATGACTCAAAATCCTGGACAGTGACCTTGCAGGGCAGCACAGTATGACCTGAATACAGCACATGCTCCGAGTTACCAACGGTTTAGGCATCTCTTGAACAAGGACAGGCTGCAGAGGCAGTTAGCAGAGCAAAAGGAAAACAGGCTCCATAAGTTGCTGACCCAATCCCTGCTGCTCTGTCCACCCTGTGCCAGCCCTAACACCCCAGAAAATATTCTTGGAGCCTCAACAGACACGTAGCTGAAAAACACTTCAGAGAAATGCTCTGTGTGCTGTGAGCAGGAAGAAAGGAGGAATGGGAAGGCCCATGACTCAAAACACTCAAGGGAAGGAAGGAAAAGACAAGAGATGAGAAAGGCAGAATGGGCAAGAAAGTAGAACCTATTGTAAGGAGCAAAAAAGGCTTGAGAGGCAAGGAGGAGACCAGGGGTTTAACTGAAATGTCACTAGTGGTTTGCTATCCAGCTGTCACCAATGAATCTTTAGAAATTACATTTATATCACAGGAAACGTAAGGTGATGAAAAATGACCAAGCCAAGAACATAAATCAAAGTTTCTTCCTCACCACGTACATGCCTGTAATTATTTCTTATTTTTCTTATTTTTTTAAAAGAGAGGGAGAGAGAACGAAGCCCATCACACTGATCTCAGAGATCACTGCCCAGGTGCAGCAATAAAACACATCCAGCAAGAATGAACCATGGCAAGTGAACACTCATGTGCAGTTCAACAGCTGCACCTTGTTTTAAAGATGAACAGAAGCAGACAAAATACACTTTGTGTTATTTTAATATCTACATGTATAAATATGTCTAGTAGGTAAAGGAAATCGAAATCCAAAGTGCTAGCAGACGGCCAAAAGCAAAAAGAATGGGTATTGCTGTTGGCTCCAAAGAAAACGGTTTGTCTACCTTCTTCCAGGAACTTTAAAAGAGAGTGATGGAAACAAAAGGAGAGGAGAAAAGAATATATATAAAAAAATAATATTACCATGTAAATTGAAACCACACAGGGAATCTCATATGTGCATCACATACTCCAGCTCATGGGATGTATCAGCCCTGTAACTCACAACTTCAGGTCTGTACTCTCCACTGTTACCACTCTAACACACATCTGCTCTGGGCATTATTACATTCTACAGCCTATTTGTTCATGTAGAGACAGTGCAAAAGACCACCTGTAAGTAACAGTCAATTTACATTATTAACAATACAAAAAGAGTTCCCTGAGAAAGCTTCACACATTAGAGCTGAAGTTCTTATCTCCTCTCTGGCAATGCGTTTTGCACTACCTGCAGGAGCAGGTGGGGAAGGCTTCTAACCCAGAGGAGGCTTTCACTTGTGATGACAGGAGCAGACAGGTCAGAGGTGGACATGATCCCATTCGCAGCCATGAGCCACATCTGGGCTAATCCACAGCATTTCTTGTAAACCAGATTTTTTATAAAACAGTAAAATTCTATGTTCCAATTTGGAACCACTGGGTTGGAACTACTTGATCTTTAAGGTCCCCGTCCAACCAAAACAATTCTATGATTCTGTGATTTGTGATTAAGCCATGTCTCCCTCCCCCATGCTAGCCAGGCTCTGAACCTCAGCAGCCCAACAGGAAGGGGACAGTGGATCTGGGCAGTGCGGATGCTTTGCAAGAGGACAACTCCACTGCACCATTTAGACATTGCTGCAACAGGTTTACAAACAGGGCTGTGGGCACCAACCATGAAAGGAGATCTCAAAATATGTGTAAGGGGAAAATTTATGAGAGAGATGTTTCAGGTGTTTGGAGCACTTTGGAAAAAAAGCCATAGTTTAGCACACTTCCTACCAGATAAAGAGGCATTAGAATCCAAACCTAGAAGGGTGTGCACAATAAGCAGAGCTAAATGCATCAACTAGTGCTACAAAGTTGATGCACATCATCAAAGCCCATTAAGCCCTGGGGAATATGTTCATCTGGAACAGGCATTTTTTCGTGATAACTTAATCCTACCCAGAAGATGAACATAGAGCAACTACACCCACTTTATTGCCAGACAAGACCATTCTGACAGAGGCTTGATATGCTCTAGCTTCAGTAAATTCATCATTTTAGGGAGGTTTGGATCAGATTTTTTGGTTCTTCATGTAAACAACCCTCCAGCATTACTAAAGAAATCATAAGACTACTATACCATGTAAATAAATCAACATGTTTGAGGGCAGAAAACAAACATGGCTTCAAACTGGGATGACCTTATGTCTGCTAAGAATCTTCACGTACCTACAACTGGGACATTTGACTTTGGCAGAAAAAAGGAAACAGATGTTAAGTGATATGATAAAGCACTTATTCCTGACATGCAGTGAATACACAATCTCATTTACATACAGTGCTACCCAGCTGCCCCTGCGATCCGCAGAAACGCAGTACAGTCACGGCTCCTGCTCCACAGCTGTGTTTCCTCAAGGAAGAGGAGAAGGATCAAGAATGTGAACACGCAGAATTCCTGTTGGTAGAGAGGCAACAAAAACAAGATTGTACAGTCTGTGAATTCAGACTGATAATCTAAGTTTTTGCCACCACTTTTTGTTTCATTGCACATCCACAATTTAATGAACCTGGAGCCACTTATAAATTGGGCTTTCTTTTGCCTTCTGTAGATGCATAGAGCTTTACTGCCCTGCGATAAATGAAATCTGCAACCTTTGCACATTAAGGGACATTAATTCAAGTGAACACAGTAGCATGCAACTATCATATATTACACTTTGTTTTTACAGATGTGCATAGTTTTCAAATTGAAAGATAAAATAATGCAAACCCAGGCAGGAGAATTAGGCATGCAGGCAAGGTCGATGTACAGGTATGAAATGTAAAGGAGGACTGGCGTGCTGACAGGACTTTGATACTCTCTAGGGAAAACTAACTTTATAAGAGGGTAGAGTGCGCAGCTTGAGAAAATCTGAATGGCTGAACATAGTTTCCTGTTTACATAAATTAATAGAAGATTAGTCTTTTCCAAGGTTTCAGTTCAGCAAGTGACGTGTAAATTCCATGTGACTCACAAATCCTTTGCATATGACCACAGCGCATAGGATTTTCCATCCCCGGTCAGAAGTTGGGTCCAGCATTTTACTGTAATGGTGATTACCAGGAAGAGGGATAAAAACTCTAATGCATTGCAATCTTTTTTTCAGTCCACCCTTCTAAGGCAGGGCTGGTCTGCCTTAGTAACTTTGTTTTTTTCAGGAGCAAGCCTGGGAGAAATGCAGACCAGATGGAAATATATAGCTATTACAAACCATCCTAAGAAACAAAGAACCAGGCAGTATCTTCTCAGTCTGAAGCCAATGTCCCTGCAACATAGCACGCGGTATTTCTCCTTGTAGAATGGTGAATGACCTTATCCACTCCATTCCCTAACATAGGGGTAGAACAAAAGTGGGAGAACTTCCCGGATGGCAAATAATCTACATTGCAACCACAAGGTAAGAAAGATGGGAAGCAAACTCTTACCATGTTAGGAATTGCATATAGGGCCTGTATCCCTTGAGGAACATAGTCATATAGACCAACATTGACTTTTGAAGCTTCATAGATGCCGTGAAAAACAGGTAAGATTAGAAAACCCCTATGGCTTCATTTCCCATTGAGGCAAAGTGTCATTTACTACCAACAAGGAGTCTTTGGTGACTGTCCCACTGCCAGAGTGGAAAAGGCAGGCACCCAGCAAGGATGGGCATCACACTCGCTATACACTAACTGGAGGAATCATCTGCTGCTTGTTTTAGCTGACCTTGCAATCTCCTCACCCAGAGTCCAAACACTCCTCGCGGGAAAGCTGGCAAAAGCCCCAGAGAATTACAAAATGATGAATTTTACTTGGAGAGGAGAGATTGCCAGAGTTAATTATGAAGCATTATTTAGACATATTGGTGAGAAAGACATAACAATCCTCAACACTCAGACTTATTATCAGGCCTGCCAAATTCATGCCTCTGGGTACAGCACTGCACGTAGACCAAGAAATTTCTTCAGAAATTGGCACTGATAAAATTTTATGAATAAGCAAAACATCCCATTAGCAAGGGGTCTGTGAACACCCATTAGTCAGAGCAGAAATAAAAGCATGGGATGGAGTAGCCTACATAGTCACTTCTTGCCCTGCCCCAATGACACGGATCGTGAGAAAGGTTTTCAGCCACAAAAAGACCCAAGAATGTTGATAGCTTGGGAACGGGCTGATATTTTGCACTGTTAACTAGAGGGACCAGGGAAATGAACCTGCACATTGCCAAGAAATTAAACCAAATTTAATTTTCCCATCTTGGGCTTTTTTGTGTCTTCTCAGCTTCTTGCAAATCAGTCATGATGTCAAGAAAATAACTTAAAAATATCACAACAACCGCAAGCCCCATACTGCTAAACAAATGGTGAATGAGAAAAAGAAAACATATTCTCCAATGTCTGAAAAGCTTTGATGCCAACTGACAGTTTCTTAAGAAACTACATGAGAATAAGGCAAGCAAGTAGCAATGTTTTCAGAATACCCCTCCTACTCCCAGCAAACTGCTAATCAGGGATTTCCTGAAGCAGCACTGGTGACTGGATACTTCCCAGACCTTAATCAATTTTTCTTCTGTGACTCTGAACTCACACAGCACCTAAACTCCTACAGTATCAACTCAGCAAGTAGTTCCATCACTTTATTGTGCTCTGTGTCAGCTTCCTCGTGTTTGTCTGAAACTAATTTCTGTAGGTTTTATTTGATGTCCCTTAGTTATATAGGAAGAGACATACGATAGTGATTACCTGTTTACCTTCTCCTGACCACCCATGATTTTATAGATTTCAATATCTTGGCATCTCTTTCCACAATTCCCTCCTCTGGAATTGTTCTTGACAGCATTCCTCAACTGTCCTAAAAGGATACAGGTACGTGGTAATCCCTGTGCCACTCCCAGGGAAGAAGAAGACAGTTTCACCTAGTTCCCATACTGCCATACAAACAATTTGACATTCCAGAGGCTGGAATGAGGAAGAGATTTGTAGAAATGCTACATATTACCAGTGCAACCCCCTAGCAGTCCCTCTCCACATGCTAAGTTCTGTAATAGCGCTGCATTTCATAGCTTTGTTTTATATTATGTGGTATTACACACCATACCTCCTGCAGACTCACTGCAAAGATCCCATCTACTTGTTTAGTCTCCATTCAAGCTTAAGCTCCAATCTGAATACACGATTTGCAAGTTATAATTCAAGGTGACAGAACACTATAGTTGATGAAAAGTGACAGACAGCAAAATTAATGGTTTATCCTACACAACCACAGTCTCTTCTATTCCAGTAAAGTCTTTTTTCTACCACTATAAAGTTCAAGCAGTTCATGCTTAGAGGAAAGAACTTATTTCACAATTTTATCACTGTTGTTATGATACCAGCAGGGTTTTTTTTAAAGCCTACTCTGGCAGGAGCATAACTCCCTGTGATTCTCTCCCTGCATTTAGAACAAAACAGCTGTAGCTGTTGTGGTTGCAAAGAAATGTTCGAACTTTAATGCAATCTTAGAAGCTCAGAGGAGGCAACAGATATAAACCCAAACATGATGAGAAATTAAGCAACAAATCTGAGGGTTTTTAACCAAATCTCATTTTCTGAGCAATTGGATTTAGTGCATGAACCCCTCTCTACCCTCTAAGGACTGTCTGCCTTCTTCCTAACATTGCACCTACAGCTCATGCAGGCTAAGACTGAGTAAGCTTAAACCAGGCTCCTTGGATATTCATTTCACCATGAAATTCAGCTCAGGGCTATTGCCCCGAGTGACGGGGCCGGCAGGAGGAGGGAGGCTGCAATTACAGGTTGGTTGGGGGTTGCAGCCATTCCATCAAGCTCTTGCTGCCTCAGCAATGCTGGTACCAATACTGTTATTTTAAAGCTAGTGCATGTACTCTACACAAACTGCAATCATACCTTTGACTCGAGGGCAATCCACCTAAATTGAGTTCAAGAGGGCTTCAGGTTGGATTTAGCACCTCAGAGCTTCCCTCTGCTGTGTTCCACGGTTCAGAGTACAACTGAAGCATCTTTTTCATTCTGTACATCAAACCAAGCTACAAAAAAATTCACATGAACCCTGAAATTCATGTTATTGTACCCAGCTTCCATGTTCTCATGCCTTTTTATATGAAATTATCACATATTTTAAAGCTCTGCATAAGCTGTGAGCCTAGAAATGGTAAGAGCTGCTCTAGGAAATTGGTATTCGCTTACAGTTTGTTTACATTTGATTCAGAACTTCTTTCCAAAAGCTTCTCTGAATTATTATTAACAGCTCTTATACAATGTTGAAAACATACAGATCAATTTACAAATAATACAAAGAACATTGTCTGTCCAGAAAGCTTAATCATGCACTAAGCTGGACTCAGATTTCACAATCATCTCTATTTGAGAATATGAATGGCAATATGCACTCATTTGATCAAAATGCCTTAGAAGTCTGCTAAATACACGTTTAGATGAATCAAGCAGGCAATTATCTGACAGTCTTGGCATGTACAAAACTTATTTACAGCAAATAAAAAAAAAAAAGGAATTTGAAGATAAAAGGCTTCAAACATTCAGTGTTATAAAACTAATCCATAATTGTTCTCAGCAAAATCAGCAGCACATTCACCAGCTACATTTCACGCCCAGCTCTGGGAACTGACCCTACCCACCTCCCTTAATTTGTTTTTGGCTTGTGACTTGGCAAACTCTTAGCCTGTTGCTTACTTTGACAAGCATCGACATGCTTCCCGCAGCATCGCATTCAGGCCCCGGCTGTCTCCAGCCACGTCCAGACACATTCACAAACGCTACTGGGAAATTCCCTCAGATGTTTCAAGGTAGCTCTCTGAGGAAATATTCCAGCTGGGAGACCAGCTTTTTATTTTTTCTTATTTTTTTTTTTTAAATCCAGGTCACATTACTTTGCTCTCACATCACTTATTTAAATTGTCTCCCTTCTCTAGATACACTGCAACTTGGCAGAAGACAATTCTGCCTGGCTCCTATTCTCACACCAGGCTTTTACATTCTATATATTCCACCAAAAAAAAAAGAAAAGGCTTTTTTTCCCCTCTTGTTTTAAACATCGTGTGTTCAAACAGACATCAGTGCCCTCTCACTGCCCAGACAGCCTGGACTCAAGAAAGCCATGATGAAACCACAGGCTGCAACCAACTCTTTAAGCTGTGCATAGAAGCTGCATCCCACCTGCAGCTCGCCAGGAGAAGTCCCCAAAAATCACAGTATCACAAGGTTGGAAAGGACCTCCGAGATCATCAAGTCCAACCTATAACCCAACACTAGCACCAACCATCATCTAAACCATGGCACTCAGTGCCTCATCCAGTCTCCCCTTAAACACCTCCAGGGTCGGCGACTCCACCCCCTCCCTGGGCAGCTCATTCCAATGGCCAATCACCCTTTCAGTGAAGAACTTCTTCCTCACATCAAGTCTAAACTTTCCCTGACGAAGCTTGAGTCCATGCCCTCTGGTTCTGTCACTGGTCACCTGAGAGAAGAGACCAACCCCTGAATGCCATCCTTTATATAAGGAAAAGCCTGTCTGGTCCTTCTGAAGGAGAATGTCTTGTTCATGGTGTTGTTGGATAGGAGAGGATAAAGAAAGGAGGATCTTTTCCTGGAGACTTCTGGTGTGTCCTTCTGAAGATACCAGAGGAAGAGGAGTTCTCCCATCCATCCTCCACATATGTCAGCACTGGCA
Source organism: Dromococcyx pavoninus (assembly GCA_033558185.1). Classification (NCBI taxonomy): domain Eukaryota; kingdom Metazoa; phylum Chordata; class Aves; order Cuculiformes; family Neomorphidae; genus Dromococcyx; species Dromococcyx pavoninus. Next base: position 709,400 of record JAUMJL010000562.1, read on the forward strand.
TTCCTATGGGTTACTGCTCTGACTTAGGTGTCAGTGTATCACCACCTAGAAGCTTTTAGTAGCTGCATGAGTTGCAGTCAAAGCACTCTAGATATCTGTCCAGAGTGATCAGACTCTGACAGTTTCTACTCATTTACATGAAAATCTGCAAGTAAAAAAAAGGATACCCACATATGCCATAGGAATGAACGAAACACCTGAGACAGGCAGAACCCATTTATCTGCAGAATCTGACAACAACTGCTGACACGTAAAGCTGGACCTTCTAATCCAGCCAATTTGTAAAACTACAGGAATTCATTCCAATGCTACACAGCAAGCAGGCTCCAGCAGAAAATCAATTCAAACAAGCAAAGGACTGTGGGAAGCACAGAATACTTATGTTCGTGTTTGCTGAAGGCTGAGGTGGTCATTAATTTTTATTCTACCATTATTATCAACACTTTTTCCAATGCGTGAATGTAGCAAATTTCCAAGGAAACAAGAAGTCAAGATGACACAGAATAAAACTGCCTACTCGTAGGTTTGGTGGGTTTAGGATCTTTGTGAACCTCTTCAGAACAGGTTACAGATCCCGATGGATGTTGGACTGCAGAGAGAAGACGATTTTTGCAGTGGATTCACAAAACCACACAATTCTTCCAGACACAAAGCCTAGCTCTTCATTACCTGTAGCTCTTCTCTATCCACTCTAAATATTTTTTCTACTGGCAACACTTATTAGTATTTTAAAAAAACCCCACATTTTCTAGGTCTCATTTATGGGATAGATCCAAGCACAAAGGCATTTCTTTCTCCCACCATTAGGTCAGGTTTTGCTGCTTAACACACCACTATTTTCAAACAGTTCACATTTTACAAGGAAATATTAAGCTTAAAAAGAACAGATCAGAACCCCAGAACCCCAAACCCCAGATACTGAAGGCAATCAAAATTTTGTCAGACTGGATTTTCATCTTGAGCTCACAATGTGAACTGAAACAGTGAAAAAGCAGGTAGTTTACCTCATAACATATTTCATAGGCTCATAGAATAGGTTGGCTTGGAAGGCACCTTAAAGATCATGCAGTTCCAATACCCCTGCCATGGGCAGGGAGACCTCCCATTGGATCAGGTTGCTCAAAGCCCCATCCAACCTGGCTTTGAACAACAAAATGTTCCAACAACACATTACGGTGGGACACTTCATACATTGTCCATCCACAGCAAACAAATGAGAACTCAGGGAAAAGTCCTCCCACATCCCAAATATTTGCTGACAGGCTGAGAAATGCCACTGTCCATCAACGGGCTCTTAGAATGCACTGATCTGGGACACTTGAAAGAAACTCCCACTGCAAGGACCTTGCCTGCAGGGTCGAGCACTGAGCAGCACTGAGCCAGAGATGTGTTTGGCAGCCTGTGGTGGAAGCACATCCCGGGGACCACGTTGAAGGAACTCTGCTGTAACCCCTACTGATTATTCAAATTACAGCTGTACTTTGAGGCACTCAGTATCAACCAGAGCGCTCGCTCCTTCTATTCCCAGCAATACCAGGCTATGGTATGGAAGGAATCTAATAGACTCCCTGACCTAAAGTCAATTTCTAATTATTGAAGTATTTGAAATCTGTTGTCTCCTTAGTTGTAAGCAACTGTATGTTTACCCTCTTGGTTTTATCAGAAGCCTCACAGGATTGAGTTTCAATTCCTGCCTTTAAACATGTGTGAGTGTATTCATACAGTGGAATTTTAAGCAAAAATGTAAATGAAGAAGCAAGCACAATATGTAAACAATTTGAAATACAATAGAAAAAGTCTGAGGGTCAAGAAATAAAAAGAGAATGTGAATAACTAAAAATGATTTTTTAATTCCTTTTTTTATTTTTTTTTACATGATTCTTTAATTGGGGTTGGGGGAGCAGGACTGAGCCAGAGTGTTTTAAGTTGGCTTTACTGCAACACAATTCCAGGAGGATTTAAGCACAGCAAATGAGAGCAGAAGCTCTGGTGTTCAGCCCAAGAGCTGTCTGGATCAAAGGTTACAGACGATATCACGAGGCCACAGACGCATTTGCACTTTGACACGTGGGACCTCTCGTACACCAGGTCCTGACCAAATTCTCTGCAAAATAACTGTTAACAGCAATGATATCTATAAAATAGATGTGTCCAGACTGCAATGATATGCAGGGTTTTTTGAGTTCTTCAAAGGGATCAGCAAATTTCACACTCTGCCAGTAAGGCAGAGAAATCTTAATCTTTCAATTTGTTTTGCAACCAAATAATGGCTGCTGAAGCATATTTTTTTCCTTTATGCTTTACTCACATACTGGAATATCTTCTGCACATAAAATTGGCTCCTGTCTATGACCCCTGTTACCCTATGCAAACTGCATACTTTAAAAGAATATTTAATTATAGGCTACTAATACTAGCATAACACCATGAGTTTATTTCACAACACCCATTTGTGTTGCAATTTTGATCACTTATTTGTCACACTTGCTTGGTGACAAGGTTATGGCACAAAGAACTCCATCAAACACACCTGTCGAGGCACAACAAACAGCACGGAGTGAGAACAACATTAAACATCCTGTTTATAGCACCAAGTATGTATGTTTAATGGTGCCTAAATGGCAAAGTATCACGTCTCCCACATTCCTCCCCATAAAGTTAGGTAAGTGTTAGGAGCAGCTTGCTTGTCTGGAAGTGAAACATGCATTTTTCTATGGCAGCTTATCTTAAATTCAAGCTTTCAACCTTAAGGGGTAAATAGTCTGAGGATTTAAGAATAAATCTCAGTGAAACACATGGAAGATTTACTACAGAGTGTTTGAAAAAATAAGAGGAAAGAAGCATTCTGACAGAAAATTATTTAGGTCACTGGGATAATTCATTGTATATGCCCTAGAATTTATTATGTCACTTGCTTGCTATACTATATGTATACATGTATATTATGCTCTTATATCACAGTTCTGACACATGTAATTCATAAACACTTTTATATTCAATAAATATTTCCATACTGACACAACTACATTTACTTTTTACCCTCTCAGTGTGACTGCTCCTCAGGAAGGCTGTCCCTAATTCTCATCCTAAATCTGAAATAAATTATCACACCCTTCATTTTATATATTGCTTTTACTAAGCTGGAACAGTTGTGTGTTACACAGTCAGCCTCTGGTGATTTTTTAATGCTGTTCTGTTAGCCCTCAAGAGTTTCTCAGCAGCATTTAACAGAAAATGGAAAGCCTATATACTTTCTCACAAACCATTTTGATACACTAAGAAATACAAGTTTGGGCCACAATTGTGAGACAGTCACATCACAATGCTTCACTTAAAGAATATTTCATTTTTTAAAACTGAGACATACTGGAAATGCCCATTTACGACAGACAATGGGTCAGGTCCTGACCATATCTCAGTACACTTCTGATAGGAAGATGAGTCTGATGGGTTTCATTCTAACATTAAAGTAGAAGTGATCCAAACTCTGAAATTTACAAAAGACAACAAAGATTTTCAACATATTTACTGTTCCAAAGGGACATAAACCAAAAAACAGTTCATAAGTGAAATTAGATCATTGAAAAGAGCTCAAAAGGTTCAGTTTCTACAGCACAAAGCGCTCGGTCTTGTAGTTGATAGAAAGCAAATTTTGACATAAACTCTAACAGGGCACACATGGGTGTGGTCTGGAGTTCCCATATGACACCTCTTCATGGAGGAACAGACAACAGGAGCATCCTCAGTAGTCAAACCAAACTGAGCACACTGCAAACACAGCTAAGAATTATCTGGAAAGCCTGTGCTGGCTCGAAAAGCCAAGATCACTAACCACAGGCACAACTGTGCTTCTAAAATTGTATGACTGATCCACAGTCACATCCTGCCATTAATCTGCACACCTGAAGTCACACCTTTAACCTGCTTACTAGATCCAAATCCCATCAGTTACACTAGTGACATCCCCACTGGTCTCAAGAGGGTTAAATCAGCCTAAGAGAAGACATCTTTTCCTGTGGTTTTAAGGGCCAGCAACCTCGTCTCTTTTTTCCCCAGGACATCTCTAGTACAATAGTTTCAAACCACTCTGTAAAATTAGCTGCATAACCCTTCCACAAAGAAAAGGGCAAACATCCTCCAGAGTTTTTAATTCTCCTCATACATCCCACCCACTTGCCACAGTGCCACTTCCATTTTATCCAAGTGGATTTTAAGACCAATGGGTTTCATCACATCCTTACATTGGTATCAGTCAAAGAGGACTATGTCACAGTGCAACCTGAAAAGGCACCTTGCTGTTAATATGAGAGGAGAACCTTCCCCTGCCTCCCAGTCCCCTTTTAAATCAGCTCCACACAACTCTAGCAGAGGGCGACCATCTGCAGGAAGAGAAGAAACTTTGTGCCATATTTTTTCCATTAACATCCATGGGATTTCAGAGTGCTTCACACTTCCTAAAATCAGGTCCAATGTCAACATTCCTACCTTTAGGAGACTAAGGAAATTCCTCTGGCTTGCTCCAAGCTACTCAAGTGTTGTGCTCAGAGGTGAGCAATCAAAGTCATCAATCAGGGTGATAACCCTCGAGGAGCTCCACCAATAGTTTTGATTGTTAATAAAGGAGCATATACATACTGGTAAAACAGCTGCAAAAAAGTTGCTCAGAAAAATGACCCACTAATTACTCTCAAAAATTTACTATCATTTTCAGCTGTTTTCCAAAAGGTCTAATAATGAGCAAATGAACTACAAAAGATCCATACCTCTCCCTTCTTTTACACTTAAATTTGCTAATTATCCCCAACTGTAAGAGGCAGCTTCCTAATTAAGAAGTAAATCTCTTGGCTTGAAAGGACACCAGCCAGTAATTATTACTGCATGTTCATTTTCATTCTCTGCAGCTCTCCATGATGTTTGTCAACACTTCCTTTGCCTTTGGATATTTATTCTTTGCTACTTTCTCAACGATGAGTTACCTGCAAAGAGAATGGATCCCACTTTTATTTAATCTTCTCATTCCATTGGATTCTTGCAATGCACAGTCTGCAAAATCAACACAGTGCTGGAAGTAGCAGGTTTCAGTCACTGCAGTTTCTTGAATGAGCAGGAAACTCATAATGAATTGTGGCTTCAAGTCTGCAAGATAGAACTCTATCCTCAAATTCACCAGGCTTCCTAAACAGACACAAGATCATAAAATAGACCCTTAGGCTCTTTACATTTGTGTAACAATTTCACTGACCACAGCAGAGTTATTGTCTATTTTCATTAGTGCATGACAGGGAGTTGTACCTTCTAATGTCTTCATCATAAAATACTGAAGACAATTTTCAGATTAAAATTGTTTTAGATAAATATATGTATCATGAAGTGAATTTCAGTTGAATTATTCCATGTGCTTCAGAAATTTACAGTACAAAAAATTATTGGCAAAATTAAATCCTCTGCTATTTGTAATCACCATGGTCAAAACACACATTTGACCATACAAAGTGGCAGAAATGCTATGGAGATTTCCACCCTTGGTGAATGCTCTGTTTAGAGGGCAGCATAGTGTAACTGTGACACAAAACTCCAGCCTTCTCCTAGCTCTGTCAGAGACCCTTCTACGTAGTTGCCACAGATTGCTGGTTTGTGAAACAGGGATGAGAAAAGGGACACCCTCACACAGATGCTGCACGGAAGGGGATGGTGCAACACGACCGCCTGCACCAGCAGCAGAAGGCACACAGCAGCTCAGGAGGTTTGTTTCATTCAATGCTCTTAAAAATAATTTAATTTATGTAAAGTTCTTTGTGATCCTTAAATAAAAAACTCTATTCAATTGAAGTTCTTTTTACAGGGCATTTTGCATCAGTTCCCTATGGGGCATAAAGGGGAAGGAAATCATTTTTAGAAACATTAATAAGAATATAATCTGACTAATGCTCTTACTATTTTAACTTTATCCAGATTTACCTTGTTCAAAGGAGACCAATAAAATGCTGCAGTGGGAAAGTGTAGGCGTACAAAATAAACTGTAACTACAAAGTTAAGTTCTGTAAAAACCCAACTAAACCCAAGCTGGATCTAGCTGCAGATTATCATTATTCCAGGTACCACTTCCAAGCCCTTCCTGACATCCCTAGTTTTCAGTTGAGTTCCATCGCAATAAACTGAGCGACACCGAGAAGTTAAAGTTTAGAGACAGTGGTAAACACTGTCCTTCAGCTGCTTTTCTATAAAAGCCAGGGCCAGCTTCAGTTTTAGCTAATCCAGCTTCAGAAGTTCTTGCAGTTCACAAGGAAACTTCCTTCGCGCAGAGCAAAGCCGAGCCCTGTGTGTCAGGCTGGAGGATGACACCAAACACAAGAGTACATTCCGTGCAGTGCTCATCATCTGCACGGCCTGTGATGGCCCTGGGATAGGCAGTATTTGTCCCTAACAGCAGTTATTTCAATATTTAGAAGCAACTATCTTGAGATGAAGGCTTAGCAGTTACAATAAAATAGGTAATGCTGGAGGCCGTGAAATCTCAGTTTGTGATTCTTACAGGTAGATTAAGTTCTTACAATTGGATTACAAATAAGCATTTAAAAAGTATGGCTCTCATTTTTTTTTTTTGCTTTTGGAGGAGGATCAAAGGAGGAGGAACTGGGATGAGAAACCACCTGCAAATCTCAGTGAACAGGAAAGAAAAAAAAAGAAACACACATAAAGCCAAGAAACAAATGCATAACTGGAGAGAGAAGAATCCCTCCCCCTTTCATCATCCTCGCTTAAGTTCCAGGCAGACTTTCTCTTAAATCGTAAGCTGGGAGCAGTAAAGAGAGAGATGGTGCATTTGTGATCATGATGGAAGCAACAGAATATATCAAAACAGCTTCAGGCACAAATGCATTAGCTGGGACAGCAAGCCCACTGCCCAAGGCTGCTACCACAACCCTCTGCCTCAGCCAGAAATGAGTCTTAACATAACAGGCTTTCTGTTCCCGTGCTCCTCCCACACTCCTGGGTCTCCCTTTTTTTTTTATACATATCTGCAGGGAATGCAAATACTTTTAAGGAGGAAGTGGCTCTCATCTGCTCATGGATTTGACAGCAGGAGGCATCATCATCACAGAAGACGCAGACCTTGCCTCTGGGAGCCAAAAGGCAAAATAAACCAAGAGGAGAGAGGAGAAATTCCAGCAGGGATCTCCAGCCATGCTCTGCTGCTGGTGCATCCTGTTCAGGTCACGGAGCTGGAGCTCTCCTGCTCCTGTTGCTAATAGCGCAGATGCTCCACGTGGCCCCAGGCAATGGGTGGGACATGGATTTGGCAGTGCCTGACTGTGGTCTTTTTAATATCGTTTATTTAAAGCCTTTCTGAAATTTACTTTCAGACTACAGCAGAGCAAGGGAAGGGTAATTAAAAATAAAAGCAAGTTTTCATCTGTTTCATCATGATCAAAGGAGAAAGTAAATGAACGTGCGAGTCCTGAGGGACCCGTGTTCCCCACGGCTGCACAGTCAGCTATTGTCATAAAACACAGCTCTACTTTTTTCAGGCAGTTTTGCTTAACAGGATATTCTAAGATGCAACATCTCATTTTCATGAGAGGCCTCAGGGGACAGAGTGAAAACACCCAACCTGACCAAGTAAAGAGCATTTAAATATCAAAGAAAGAGGGAAAAGAAGTTAGAGCAGAAAGCTTTGTCCAGCTACGGAGTCTAATGAATGATGACCCAGGTTCATTTACCATTAGCTAACTGAACTTTCTCAGTGTAAGTAGGGCTTGGGATAAATTGGGACATTTATTTCAGATGACAGGACTAGAGTAAACAAATACATGCTTTTTACTTTCCCCTTTTACTTAGGGGGGCACAAAAATTCGATGGCAAAGAGACTGCACAGGGGAAGACACAGAAGATTTAGATAAGCACAAGAAATATAACATTGGCATCTGAGTGAAGGTTTGCCTTAAGATACAAAAAATGAGCCTTTTAAGTCCAAAAGAGCTCATCCTTAGAGAAAATGACAGTCTTTTACCCTAAACATTACACTCCCTTGTACACATCCCTGTTCACCTCTCTCTTCTGTTAGCATGCTGGTGTCCTGAGTACTCCTTATCTTCTTCTCTTCATAAAAGTAGCAATGGTTTAAAATCCTCTCATATCTTGTGAAGAAAACAAAACAAATACCATCACCCCAGCTAAACTAAAATTGGAACACTCAGTTGCATATCTATAGGTTTGGCTCTTCAAATCCCTATTTGAGCACTTAAAAATGTCCTAATTTTAAAAGCTTCTTGAACACCCAACCTGCTTTCATTCCACTGAACTGTGGAACTGATTTACTTTTGCTGCAGCTACCTGTATCATCAGCCCGAGGAGATTACAGGCCCTGATATCACATCTGAAGTAGCACTTGTAATTCAAAGACAATTAAAGAAGGGATTAAGAAAACCTTAGATACTTTATCCCTGAATAAAATAACAGCACCCTATCTCATGCAGCAAAGCATACACCAAGCAAACCAGTTACAGGTATTCTATGCATGAGTATATCTGCTGAGCAGGACCACCAGGATATCACAGAAAGCTCTATCCCATTGTCATCTAAGAACAAGAAAATTCAGCAATGTGGTGACGTGCACGTAACAAGGGCTTTACACAGAGCATCAAGTTGTGCCACCTATAGGAACTGTTTCCCTTATTAAGGATGATGCCTTGTTTAGTACACAGTTCTCATGAGTTATATCAATTTTTCATAAAATATTTATCATATTTTTTATTGCTGCTGTTTAAGCCTTAAAAATCAAATTTTTTCCAAACCCTTTCCCCTAACTCCGAAAAAGGCCAGAAGCCTTAGGAGCCTGGTGTATGCTATACTTTCCTTGCAGCTATCTCTTTTGAAGGCTTTTTTAATTACAAAAGGAAAATGGTTTTTGGAAAGCACAGGAACGGTTCAGCAAATTACTGCCTAGAGCACAGCATAAACTGCAATGCTGACAAGGGAGCACGTTCAGAATTTTGGTCTTAAAGGTCAAAAATACCATCTGTAATGAAAGATGGGTCGAATTCAAAGTGCCAACTGACAGCTGTGGTCCAGAGTGCAGGACGACAGACTCCAGAAGAGGAGAAATTGGTGTATGCAGTAATTTACTATGGGTCTAACAGAGCCTTAGCTTTTAAGGCAATAGAGTTGGACATGTTTGGCCATGGTTTTAAAGGCAGCTTTCAAAATGTAAAAAAAAAAAAAAAGAGGTATCATACATACAAAAGCTCTACTTAAGCAGTTAAGAAATTTACTGTCATGGTTTTGAATCTGGTCCAAAGGCTGAAGTTGACTGTGGAAAACCTCACGTGGCATCAGTGATCAAGTTCTGAAGAGCTATGGGGCAGCGAGAGAGAAGAACAGGATCCCTGCATGGAGCAATCTTACAGATAGATAGATTCAAATCTCATTTTTCATATTGGAGGAGAGGGAAGAGCTCTATCACTCTGGAAGAACTTGAGCCAAAGATAAATACTGTTATTAAGAGTAACACTAATGCATATGATTAGTCTTGAAGAATTCAAGTAATCACAAAAAAATAGAAAAAAAAAAAGACAGTGGGGACTCTAGAACCTGATAATATAACTTTTATTTTATAGATTTTTTCATTTGATCATTTCTGATTATGGCCAGATGTATGAAGCACCTCTGATAAATGCATTTTTTTTCAAATTAAAAGTAATGTTTTTGTTCTAGATCCAACTCAGTATACATTTTGTGTTAAGAAATGCTGCCAAAATTCATAACTTAATTTGAAAAAATCATCTTTTTCCTTAGTGTACAAATTGTTACATTCCAAGCACATCCTACACAGCCTGGCCAAATCAACATAGTCTAATAAACCTTAGCAGATACCGTTTTCACTTGTCCTGGCAAGTCAATATGACAAGGTTGAATATTGCCTATGATGCTATTAGAAATATTTAGAAATGAAGATACAAAACATGGACATGGATAACTCAGTGTAAGTAAACTCAATAGCACTGGACACGTCTATTTTTCTTCCTCAAAATCATATTCTCAGCCACTGTTCTTTAACAGCAGAGTCTATTGTCCAACAGATCATCTGTAACATTGTCCTTTTCATTGCAAGCTTGTCCCTCTTGCATTTTAAGTCCACACTATCTCAGGGAGTTCTTCTCCAGTCTTTCCTCATCCTAGTTTACACTCTTGCATAATGCAACCTTATTAAAGATTACAATCTGCTGTAAAAGGCTTTCTTCTGCCTGGAACTACAGAGAGAACTGAACTAAGGCTGGCATCATTTCAGCACTAAGTCAGACTATTTCCAGCAAGGCAAACTAAATAATTTTCTGTCCTAATTACTTTGGATAATCTTGAATTTAGCCCTTTGCCATCTCTCTATGTAGTATTTAGCCATGAACTGGAGACTTGCTAAGGCACCCTGACCTCCTTAATTGGAAGCTGAATCATAATTGATATCAAAACAGATATCAGAGGAAAACGTTAGCCAGTTCACCAAATTTCCCATCCCTTCCCATGCCCAAAAAAACTTCAACTGACTCATTAAGAAATTACTTCAAGAAATGAGATATGGAAGAGCAGAGACATCCTAATTAACAGAGCAGGAAACACATAATCTGATGGAGAATCATTTTGTGTAGTGAGTGCACTGCTATGTTTTTAAAGTAAACCAGGCAAAGGCTGGGTTCATACTTGTGTTTCCCTCCATTTATGGTACAATTTTCTCAATACCACACACTACTGTGAGTTGGAAGAAACCTGCCCAACAATCAGGCCATAGTAATCTGCCTACCAAAGGGAGATCAGCTCAAAAGATGTGCAGAATCACCTCTTAATCTCATCTCTTGAGATTAGAACCTCCTCCTGTCTGTTTCAAGGTTTTCTAAAATAAATATTTTTGCTCCAGCATAGAAGAATGTGTTTTAACCAGAAATAGGCCAAGACTAAAACACTTCTTCCAAGCCCTTAACAATTCAGGTGGGGCGCCCATCCAAATCAGCTTTGGATGCAAGTCAGATCCAAAGCTTGAGAAAAACTGTTTTCTTGTTCCAGTTCAAATATGGACAAAATCTCAAAATCTCTCTTGAGACAATGAACATACGGCTCAGATGAAACACGATTAAAGATACTGTTCTCCCTTCACATCTTGCTTTAATTCTGGGTAGATGGTCCCGCGTTGCCCTCTTGCAGGATCACACCCAGCCCTGCTGTTCGTCCATGAAACACTGAAGCAAAGCAAGCTCCTCTTGCCAGCTACAGACTTCCCACCACTTTCTCCTGTTCCAACCCAGACTTAACACTTGAACAAAATCCGGTTTAGCCTTTTCCATTTCCAGAGTAGATTCCCACAGATTAATACACATGGGTTTATGAATCAGTGCATAAAGACTTAACTTGAGAAGTTCCTCCCTTTGCCCTCTCTTTCTATAACTGCACTCCATATTCTCAGCTGCAGGAACTACATTAGAATACAAATTACTTCCAGATTCATTAATTAACGCCTTAATCCATCCCACAGGAAACTAGCAGAGGATTCTTTTTCTGCAAAATCTTGCTGGTAAGCGAGGCTGCTCTACACTACCATACATTTAAAATCAGCAGCTTTTCCTCCCCCTTTGCCCATCATTAATTTTCACTTCCACCTCATAAATACAGCTTTTAAAACACAAAAATACAAAATTAGTAAAAAAAGAAAAGAAATTCTGACTTTCTCACAGCAGCAGCTGTCTCAGTGTCTAAGAGGCCCGGATCGCACACCAGGTGATGTCAGACACCTCCCTGCATCTCACAGCCCTTCCAACACAACCAAGCCACACTCTGAGAATGGGACAGGTAAAGACGCACAGACCAAAGTTATTCTTTATCCAGATATATGTGGTGTACTCAGAGGCACCAGTGAGCAACTTGTTATTTGGGTGATAATTACCTTCTTCTTTAATGTTATAGGGAAAACAGGTTAGCCCAATTCCTTAGAAGCTTAAGAGTTCAGCATAACATATAAGAAACACTTCTTTTCCTACAACAATCTGCTCTTTGGCACACCCTCAGAATACTTTACTGCCACGTCTTACTTTGTAATGGGAGGATGCCAAGAATGAGATAAGTGCAGACATCCATGACTGGGAAACACAAGTAAAAAGGCCTTCTCCAGAGCCAATTGCAGCCTTCGGCAGACAAGCACTTCAAAAAAAAAAAAACCCACAAAACTAAACAAACAAAGAAAAAGCAACAGTAAATTTGTCTCTCTATTCAAGTAGAAACACAGCATTTATTTCTTTAGATTAAAAGGCTCTCTTTTCTAAATTAAAATCTCAAAAATATCCAGTCAAAATGAAATAAAACTTTTGTTTCTACAGAACTTGAGTCTGAATTCTCAAAAAAAAGTATGAATGCCCACATTATGACATTAAAGAAGAGCTCATTCTTTATCTCCTATTACCCATTCAAGGACTGGAAGCCTATATTGCAGCAGAGACTCACCATGAGACATAACTGCTTTAGAGCCGGATTTGCCTCCCGCCAGCTCCATTTAGCTTTTATCTTCCTTAAAATCATGACAGTGTTTATCATGTAGTTTTTCGACTGCTAAACATTGTAACCAACATGAGGCAAAAATGCCAATGTGACTACAGTCTTCATTTGAAACCGTATAGTTTTGGCATATTTCCTGATGGAAAAGGAAGAGTTAACTTCAGTCAATTAGGCAAAACATGGTATGAATATCTTACAAACTATCAGGAGAGAAGACATTGAGTGAAATTAAATAAGCCACAGCAAGTAATTGACTATTTAGATTCAGCTTCATACACACTTAAGCCTATCAAGGACGCCAAACTGATCCATTCTGCATCTACTATTCTTGTCTGGTTAGAAACATCTGGCTGTGTAAAGCCAGCACCTTGCCAAGAAAAGCCAAAAGAGAGGCAAAGGCCAAAAGGTAAACTGGAAAGGGGATTTTTTGGATTATGCATGATCACTTTGAACCTCTAGGGAATATCTCTAAGAAGCAAGGAGGGGGAGGTCCATGTAATAGAAAGACAACACCGAGGTATCAAGTCACCCAAATAAAACTGCAACTGAAAACAGCTCTGAAATATCTAACCTCAAGGAAGTTCACAAGTGAATGTTCTTCAGCCAAGTCAGCCCTAATGAAACTCACAATTACCTTCAAAGAGCGCTACAAATGTACTTTAGCTCCTCTTCACTTGCCTGACTGTTCGCGTTGCTTCAAGCAAGAGTTCTGGCTGCTTCAAAGTCCTTGGCTCTGCTTTTCCTTCTTTGCTGAAACAGTGATGTTTATCAGTGTTATTGCATAGGGGAAACATAAATCATGTTTTTCAAAAAGCATAAAAACAAGTCCAAAGCACTTTGAAAGGGACTGGAATCATATTCAGAAGAGGACAGTGAAATCCAGCATTCCTTCACTTCCTCAGGAGCCTACAAAGTGGATCCTACAAAAGCCAACAGCTCACAGTTCAGAAACAAGCTGTGTGGGGTTCCGTGTCCCAAGGTATTTACATATCACAGAACCAGCAGTAGGATGTGCAAAGCCCACCAGCCCCAGTCAGTTACATACTCTAAGCTCTCTGGAGGTCAAGCAAGTTAAGACTATATCTCCGGTGCACATGGAAGTTGCAGTTGGTGTCACGTATCTTTTTTAGTTCCCTACCTAACTCTACTAAAATTTGTGCTTTGGACTGGGTTATGGAGAGGGGGGGTATATATGGAGTAGTTCAGAAAGCCCACCATAGCCTTTGGTATCAGTGGAAGTTGCAAAATCTTACTTTTCTGAAAAGAGTGTTTTGGGTCTCAGACACTTCCGTCAGGCACGACTGGAGATCTTGCAGTTCGTGTGAAACAAGAGATCACTCACCAGTGTCATAAATATTATGATGATATTAAAAATAAAAGACAAAGGACTGCAGCAATATTTTTGTGAATATTTGAAAATTCATTGCTGACCACTTAAAACTCCTGAACTTAAACTTTTAAACACTTCAACATTTAAACTCCAGCTGATCACCATGAACACTGCAGAAGAACCTAAGGCTCACCAGACCACTCTCAGCTGTTGAACCATTCGCACAGCAGTGGTGAAGTGGCAGGAGCCCCGACGAGAGGAAGAAGTCACAAAATAATTGAAATGGTTTTGTTGAAAGTTTCCACACAGAGGAGAATTTCCCTTTGGCCTAAGACCAGGAACGAAAAACCCTCAGTCCAAAAAAGAATGCTTTGGCCAAGGCTGCACACAGCTTGAAAAGGGGGCTTCTCGTGAGAGCTTGAGTGCTGTGGTTAGTCTGGCATCTGCTATCACATGTTTTACATTTTCCTTTCTTAATGATATTATGCTCCCTGTAAGTTCTGAAAATAAGAAAGATTTCCTTATTTTACCCATTTTCTCATATGCTGTAGAGGTGCATTAGCACCATTTGCCAATTTATTCCATTTTTTAAGTATTTGGCAAATTTTGAATGTACAATAATCTAAAGTATTCAGCCTAAATTTCATTTAATCAATATTTTATGTTCAGTTTCTGCGAGGTCCACAAAAACAACTGAGTGTCTTTTGCAAAAGGTGGTACTTGAACTATCTTGAAAATCCAATATAATGTTACACAGACTGCTCCAGGAAACCTCTTCTTTCCAGTAGTTTCCATAAATCTTAATCCAGAAAGTAAAAAGATTATTTTTTTCCAAATAAAGGAGCAATATGTACTTGGTAAGGTAACTATGCAGAGGATTAAAAAAAGGAATGAATGCAAATACATTGCTGAATCAGAAGTTTCATGTTCTCTTAAGCCCTTCTCAGTCTCTCTTAACATGCAATTATTCTGATAGTATTCTCTAAAAACCAGTTGAGTAGTAGTGACCCAAGACAATCACAAACACAAGAAGAAAAACATGAACCTGACACTTGATAAAAAGAAAATTACTGTTACATGCACTTTCATCCGTTCTTTTTTAATTGCACTGGCCCAAATAATTGAGTAATTCTCAATTTCAGAATTGATGCTATGGCTGTAAAATAATATTACAGTCACTTATTGCTGAACTCAGCCGAGCTAAGCTCTTTCAACTGATTTTTGACAAATGAGAAAGGGAGAAATAAATGCTTTACCTTCCTCTTCCTCAAACAGCTCATATCTATGGTCTGGGGAAGCTCAGAAGAGGGAGATAAAACACTGTCACTGAGGAAGGAGGGTGTGTATGCTGCATTTGGAGAACTTTCCCTTTGCAATTCAATAATTTTCTCTCCCACATCCCCAACTTTACTCCCTCTTTATGTGGGAAGGCTGAACCAACGCCACAGAGGAACTGCCACTCAGTGCTGCTGGTTGGGAAGAAGGACCCTGGGGAACTGCAGCTCACCAGCAGCTCGGAGGGTGACAGTACCAGCCAGAAATGGGTAACAGACACACAATAAAGACACAGATGCTGGGAGACGTAAGTCCTTTGGAAGGGGCAGTTGAGCTCCGTCACTCAGAAGCAGTGAATGTAGTAGGTAATGCTGTATTTAGTTTGGGACTCAACGTGCAGAAGAGCCATAAATGAAATGAGGAGATGAATCAAAGTGAATCAAAGAAGGGGCAACCACTTCAGAAGAGTTCACCTAAGGACAACTCTGGAGAACAGGCAACATTTCTTACAAATGAGGGGCAAAAAAAGGGAATATCGGAATTCAGTAATTCCCTCAGCAACAACAGAACACAACTTTCCCAGACATCCAAAGAGGATTTGAAAGTGGTATTTACTGGATTACACTTCAGTGAGCCAAAGATGCGGTAAACTAACAGAAGAGAGCAAGATGTGTATTTACACACCTAGAATTTCAAGGGAACCAGCTATGTTTTGAGAGGAAGGAAAGGCCACTCTCTTGTCTGAAACTGGATTTAAGGAACACAGAAAACACAAAGCTTTATGTTATTTGTATTAAATGTTTGGTTGGCTCAGAAGAAAAATCAAAATTCTTTATCTGAAAATTAATGTCTGCAGAGTGACCAGAAGGCTTTTCTTTTTTTCAGAAAGAGACTTTTTATACGAATTATCTCATTTCCTGATTAGCAAACTAAAAGTATGACATTCTTTTCCCCCTGGCTGTATCCCAGCTGCATCAAAGCACTGGCCCAAGAACATACTGTACCAGTTCAGTAACTGAGAAAGTCCAGGAGAAATTCAAGCATCTACATCTCGCCGCTCCTGATAAAATTATCAGCCCTGGAATGTAAACATAGGCTGGATATGTAATATATGACCAGATACTTGCCCAGATCGTCTTATACCTGGTTTTTGTTGCACCATTACACTTCAGCACAAACAGTACCTGCTCTGCTTCTGCAGCACAGTCCATGTTCAGTCTCAGAAAACAAATCACCAAAGTTCATTACCTCATCACTTCCCTTCTCTTTCCTTCTCTTCTGGGGAAACATTTGTGCCATACGTGGAAATAATGTCACCTCTAATGAGGACCAGGGGGCTACAGCTCACATGGGAATGGGTGGGGGGGGGGGGGCAGCTCATGGCACAGGGGCACCCTGTAAGGAGCAGTGTATGGGTGGGGTGCCTGAGGACAGTTCCTCATAGTTAAACATCACTCCAATATCTATTTTCAGTAAACACAAAGGAAAGAATCCACACCTACATCTTCTAAATGCACAGGGTCATCCATGAAAGCAGTCTCCTGCTCCAAGCCATAAAGCACAAATCAAGACAAAACAAGTCATGAACCTGTTTTTATTTTAATATGGAGACAGACCACTGGAGTAGGATTTAAGGCCATGACAAATACTTCTGGGTAAATCCGCTCTCTCCTATGTAATCATGTGAAAGATAAATCCAAATACACACTGACAGCCAAAATAGGAGAATAGTACTCCTCTCTGTTTGGAACAAATAGAGCTAACCTTCAGGAAGGTGTCTGTATAAATACCACAATAAGTGAGAACTGATTGCTATCTTCCAAAGAGCAATGTTAAGATAGGCTTTAAAAAGAGATCAATAGGCATTTTTTATTAGTCACATTTTTGGCAGCCTGCCCATATCTGCAAATATAGATTTTAGAAGTCCAAATCAGCAGCCAAACCATGCTATGTGCAGAAAAAGGAAGACAGTAAAAGCACATCCCACAGAATTATATCAATGCTACCTCCTACCTAGAAGAGAAAGTTTTACAATTACATCTGGCCAGTCAAACTAATTTCTCTTTGCTGCTCATTGGAATACCACCCCTTCTGTTCCCTCCTAGCCAATTAGGTCTTTTCTGTTCCCCTTCCTCATTCTTTTATTTCATAAATGTTTTGCAGATACATTGTCAGTTGGCTTAGACTGCACTTACTTAAACCAGCAAAGGTTCACCGTTCACTAGGTTTAAAACATGGAACAACAAAGCAGCAGAGATCGTGGTGAAGAATAAGTTGGCTGAACATGGTACCTGAGAAAAGTCAGAGACACCCAAAACCACTCAGTGCAGAGAATCAGAAACAGAACTCACAACAGCCCTTGAGAACAAACTAAACTTTGAGTCAGTTGTTGGCTGAACCAGGCTTTGAGCTGGGAGCAGGAATCCATGTCCCATTGATTGATTCATTTTGAGCTCAATGAAATAGGACTTCTTATATGCTTTGGAAACAAGCAGGAGGTTGGAAGAGTATCTGACTCCATCACCTTTCCCTAACTTCAACTATTTGCCAGTTTTTGACAAATCTCACTCAGGTCCAAAGAGGCAGCAGTGTGGGTAAACGCTTCATAGTTTAAAATGTCATATGTTGATGCTGACAAGTTCAAGACACGAGAAGAGGTTGCTATGGAAACACATGCTGTATTGCCTGGAACATAAGGCAACATTTTACATTAAGAAGGGAAAAAAAACTTGGACCAACAGTTACCAAATAAGGTTTCGTGTAGGGAAAAATTAGTTTGTCATTTGTTCTCAGACAGAAATATTTTAATTTAGAAACAATGAAACTAAATCTGGTGAAAGCATTTACATTATATTTTGGATTGTTTCCCCCAGCTCAGAACACAAAGTAATTTTATATCGAAAGACTTTCTCTTGCAGTCTAAATGCAGCAAATCCATCTCTGTATTCCCATGTGCTGGAGGCTCCATCTCATTTTCCTTTTACAATTAATGAAATCACTTTAATGGACAGTCATGTTCTTTGAAGAGTTAATCCTGTAATTTATCTGTGTACCCTCATGGGCCAACAGAACTAATATAGGAATAGAATTGATCAGAAATGCACAGTATTGCATCCTTGAGCAGGTTTTAGTTGCTTTACAAACCCCCTTTTATAACCTGTCACTGCTGCAAGTTGACACCTGCCCTTCTGGGGTATCGCTGTGCAGTAGCATCCTTCAACGCTGCTCTCTTCTGCTTCATTCCCCTGCCCACTCCACAAGTGCAAGAACAATTCTAAATTCCCCAAACAACAGTTCCACTCTGCAGACTCCATCAAAAACCTGATTTGAAGATATAACTCCTATAGACCTATTTCTTCAACATAAAAAAAAATCTTTCCAACTAATCTTTCTCACATAAAGCAAACAGCCAGGAGAAATTTTTTTCTGGAAACTTTCTAAGTAAACACTGGATTTGAAAGGAAAGATTTAAAAAAGGGGGAGGTGGGGCTCTACTTCAATCCCTCTATTTTTGGAAGCACAGAAGGAAGTCTGAATTGTTAAGCGTGAAATCAATTCCTTCAACCTTTCCTATTTTGACTATTCTAGGAAATTTCATTTCAATAGGTTATTTATTTGTTTTGGATTTTTGGCTGTCATAGAAGTGACAGATCTGGAAATCTACAATTC
This sequence comes from Dromococcyx pavoninus, assembly GCA_033558185.1. NCBI lineage: Eukaryota > Metazoa > Chordata > Aves > Cuculiformes > Neomorphidae > Dromococcyx > Dromococcyx pavoninus. Next base: position 728,208 of record JAUMJL010000562.1, read on the forward strand.
AACTTAAACATCTCCAGTCTGCAGCTGATGTGACCTTCATGATTTTGGCAAACAGAAGTTCAAGAGATGCTTACAAACACAGAAGATGATGGCATCACAGTATCATAGTGTCATCATCAACATTTTTGCTTGATATTTTTAATAAAAATCTAAAACAAATTGTACACAATATTTCTTCATAAATACCTGAGCCGTGAAGGTAGGGAAAACCTCCTTTTTGCTGACTGAGACTGAGAGAGAGGACGTTCAGCAGACATTGGCAAGCCTGAAGACAAGAGCATCTGACATGAAATAACCTTGTGAACTGGCACGAGAGCACAACCCTTCATCCTAAACACATCAGCAGGTGAACAATGCCAGAAAGATGGGGTTAGAAAATGTCTCATTTAGGACTGTATTTTCAAAGTTGCCTAAGGAGAATTGACATCCAAACACAGACGGGCACCTGGACGCCTCAAAACTTCAGCTTACATGGTTACAGTTCCATTCTTACACATCTGAACTACCTTAAAATGTGGGGGGGTTTCTCCAACCATCCCTCTGCCACGAGGAAACCCCTGTAAATGCCTCTTGCTGGAGAGCTGAGCTCGTTGTCTCAGTAGTGCTGGGGGCTACTGAATTCAAGGCCTCCTGCTGCCACCCAGGCAAAAAGGATCATAGCAAAAGAAACAAGGAACAGCATCTCTGAGTTTTACATGCCAGACCATTTTTGCATCCACCCAGCAGTGCATATAAATTTATTTATTACTGTATTTTAAATCTGTCTGTACATGACTGATTCTGTGGCTAATCCCATAATAGCCTTTTTAAAAATATACTGTGTATATTTTTAAATGTAACCTACTTTTTATGTAGACTTTCCAGATGTGTAGTATATGAACTTTTACCCCTAACTTCTACTTACAGAATCAGTAGCACTGAAAACCTGTTTTCTTTTTTCTTTGGAATCTAGAAAATCTGTGCTCCTCAAAAACCTTACAAGAATATTCATATAAAATAAGTGTAAATTATTAACAGCTGACTTAAATATTGTTTAAAGCCTGTCTTTGTCTTCTGTCACACTTCACATCCCATTTTTTTCATATTGTAACCTTCATTCTATAAATTTTTCCACAGAAACTTATAAAATATGTAAGACAAGTGTAAGGACTGGTTCTCTTAAATATCCACAGTTGTGTCTGTTTCAGAAGGACTGAGGCATAGAAATATGGAAAATCTCATCTGCAAAGATATTGAGACTTTGGCCACAGTTCACTCAACTTCAGAGGGTTCATCACAACAGTATTTGGCTCTCCTCTCTTCTGTTTTCTTCGCTCCTAATGGATACTTTACTATTTAATTAGTGCAGCATGATCCAAATCCCATCAAAGTCAATAAAACTCTTTTCATTTATGTTAATAGGCTTTGGACCAACTTTGAATTAGGACCAGAATCAAATAAAACACCCTTAGGAAAAGAATAGATACACCAAGCTTGCACTTTAAATACAATCTTAAAACCTTTAAAGTAAATCTCATTATTGAACATCTCACAGAACCAGCCAGACAGCCCTTTTTTACCACTCTGATTAAAATGTCAAAGGAATCAAAATGTAGGCACCGCTTTGCTGTGAAAAACCTTCCCACAATTAGGACAGCAAAAGGTTACATAGAATCATAGAATGGTTTGGGTTGGAAGGGACCTTAAAAATCATCCAGTTCCACCCCCCTGACAAGGGCAGGGACACCCCCCACCAGACCAGGCTGCTCCTTCCTGTAGCTCTTTCTGTGGCTCCTACCTTGTGCAAATGCCTGAGGGTTCCCTGCGGGAAGACAGATTTGGCAATAAAACTCTATTTAAAAGGTCCTGCCCCCAGACACTTGTTATTTGTCTGGCACCACCTGAGCTGTGCAACACAGCTTACCTGTTGGGCTGCTCTGGAGAATGACAGATGACATCCAAACCTGACCATGTGGCATCCAGGCAGTCAATGCCTGAAGAAGCCTCTGTTCAGTAGAGCAGTCAGCACTACATGTGACACAGCTGAATTTCCATAACCACTTTAACTGAATTAGCAGGAGAGCATCAGCTATTTTTACCGTATAGAGAGGAGGCTTTCTGCTCTTAGACTATACCCTAGCTGCTGCAAAAATTAATGAACCACAAAGCAAGCAAAATGATACTATGTAAACAGGGATATTAAACCTTCATATGATACTTTTGACCCATTTCGGCAATACCAACCAAGCCACACAAAGCCAATGCATCATTACTTACATAGCAGTGCTTTTAATGGACCAGCACATTAAACATCAAAGGTTTTTGCAAAGTTTGACCACAGAAATGACATTCAGAAATCACATCCCACCAGTGCTGACTCAGCGGCACAGCCACAGAATACTTTAAAAATTCCCAAAAGCCCAAACAAAAGAACCAAACCTGTGCTGTTGGTTTGCATGTGGTTTTTTTTAACTTCATGCTAGTCCAGCCTGGCAGCACAGTAGGCTGGGAGACAACTTTCCTTGAAAACAGCTTTGGCAGAATGTTAATAGAGAAGGAAGAAAATTCCAGATGAGCATGAGAGGTGCTTCAGTCCCTTCCAGGCTGGAGCTTTGAACCCTTCCCATGGAATCAATCACCACAGCACTGGAGGGGACTGTCCTGCAGTGCACAGGACGTGTTGGTGACGTGTGCACGTGGCTCCAGCTCATTGCTCCCATCTGCCTGGTGCCTCTGGGCAGCCCTGACTCACCTCATACCATCATGTGTACCGATTTGTGAGGTGCAAGAGGTTAAACTTGCTCTCCAATGGAGTCAGTATTCCAGCCCTGGCCTGCAGACTAGCACTGAGGATAAATGGGGACTTCACTTCTTGCTTCGTTCTTCCTTCTGGAGGCATTTGTTAAAGGAGAATGTTCACTGAACAAGGATTTTGTTGTGAATAGCCAAGAAAGACAGTGTTTTCTGTTCATTCCTTGCTGCATGGGCTACTTGTAAGCTATTCCCATCACCTCAGCACTCCGGTGCCAGGGCTCAATGTCTTGCCCTACTGACGCTGATCAGATGTCTCACTGCTCTTTCCTTTGCCTTTTTTCTGACCCATCCCTTTCTCTCCCCCCAAACACAGGCAGAGACAGTCATCTTGCTGCTTCGAATGATACGCTTCTCCACAGGAACCACAGCGCATTCTTCGGCAGTGAAGAAAGTATTTCCAGCTCAGGAAAAGGAGAGTGGTGCTGCACAGCAGCCCAGCAGCCTGTGGGGAGGCAGACTTTCACATAATCTGTGCAGTTTAGGAATTCAACCCCGTTTACTGTGGTGGAGTGCATTACCCTCCTCTTGGCAGCAGTTACAAAGATGGCCATTTGCTCCACCTTCCTCGGCAAAGGAGCAGTGCTGAGAAGGTCCCTGGCTCTGCGAAGGTGAGGAGTGAGAACGCACGGGCTCGGCCATCACCTAGAACCAGCCTTGGGAAGGACATCATCAGCTGCATCTGCACAGGCTGGAAAACACAAGTCTAAGGGCTAGCCTAGCCAGTGCACCTCTGGCACTGCCTACTGCTTTCATGTTTCAAGAAGCACCAAAAAGTATAGATAATACACCTGATTACCTGTGATGCTATATTTTGATTACCTTCACAGAGGTAAGTCCATTCCCAGAATTCACTGTATGGTTCTGTGCAGCTTTCTTCCAAAGCTGTGACCAAATGCAGCATACTAAGAAGAAAACTACCTCTTTATTGAGGACTAAGCCAGGTTCTTAGTGATACTTGTGCTATAATCAATACCTGAAGGGTTTGGAGCAAAGGTAGCTGTCTGCCCACTTCTGTCTCTCTGCTTTGCCACCACTGCCACTGCTTTACAAGGCTGGGAAACACAGACAGAGCTCACTTGCTTGGATGCTAAAGAAGTTTATGGAAAGCAGCTACTGAATAGCAACAGGACTCTATATGAAACTTCAGGCAACCTGCACTCCTCCTACAGCCAGTGCCAATGGGTGTGTTTCTGATGTGTATGACAGAACACTCCGTGCCAATATTCACTGTGGTTCACCAAATGATCCTGAAGTGTAACAGAACTTTGTTTAGTGGTTTTTTTTAAAGGCTGGGCAAAAGGCTGGTGAGGTAGCACAGAGCCAAATGGGCAGCTTTATGACAAGATGTTCTATGTGCATTTCTGTCACTGTGTTCTCCCTCACGACTCTGCAGTATCACAGTGAAGCTGTGAGGTCACCTTCTACTAATTAGAAGTATCCAAAAGCACAACTTCGCTGTAGCATCTCAATGCCATTTCAAAACTTCTCTGAGTTTTCAGTTTGATAAAATGTTCCAGCACTTTCTAATCCATGTTCAATTGCCCTCTTTGAGTGTTAACAGCTCCTTCTTAAAGCAGCCTACAGAAGATCAGAACTTCCTCAGAAGAAACCAGGGTTCGGTCTGTCGTCACTGTTATTTCAAACATCTCATGATCTGTTACCAATAGCATATAGGTCACTAAGCACCCTGCATATATAAGGTTCCACCTGTGACTCTGTCTTTTTTCAGTTAAGAATGTGATGCCTTAAAAACAAAATAAAATTTAAACTTAAGGATTTGGTAGATTCATTGCAAACGTTGACATTGCATTAAGTCAAAGCGATAGACTCAGTGTACAGAAAAGCTACACAGAGGATTAAATTTGACCTGATAGGTCACTGACGTCATGAAAAGTGGTATTCATATAAACAAATATAAAATGGAAAGAAAAAAACCCAACAGTTTCCCACAGTGGGATTGCTAGAACATGCTGTAGGATTTGCAAGCAGTGATGGAAAATTCAAATATTATATCCTTGCTTTAAAGACTGCAAGGAGTAACAAGTGACAGGATGAGAGGAAATGGCCTCAGGTTGTGCCAGGGGAGGTTTACATTGGATATTAGAGAAGATTTCTTTACTAAAAGAGTGGTGAAGCATTGGAACAGGCTGCCCAGGAAAGTGGTGGAGTCATCATCCCTGGAGGTGTTCAGAAAGCGTGTAGTCATGGCGCTTCAGGACACGGTTTATTAAGCACAGTGGTGTTGGGGATGGTTGGACTGGATGAGCTTAGAGGTCTTTTCCTGCCTCAGTGATTCTTTGATTCTATGATGATTCTATGAGTTCACTCTGGAAGTGCTCTATAAAAACTTTACCTAGGCTCAAACATCTCTTCATTCTACAAGTCAAAGCAAACACCTCTTTCAATTATCCCAAAAGAACACAAAATTGCCAGAAACAGCTAAACCCTTCAAAACCTGAGTATATCCATCACAGATGAATTTCACATTACTAACATCGTATTTACTCAACAGTTTTGCCAGTGGCATCAGAAGTTCTACAGGCTTGCATAACAACATGAAAAAGTCACAAAAATTACATCAGAATGGTGCTTCAGAGAGAGGAAAGCCATGAGGCTTGCAGTGAGCCCACACTTTGTGTGACAACAAGGAGTGCCCACAGCTGTGACTTTAACCCATCTGCCCATTCACAACCAAGAACTCTGAGGACCCTCAAAGATGCCGCGATCCCTGCTCTCCTCTCCCAATGGATTCTGCTATTTCCAAGTATGTAAACAAATCCTGAATACATTACTTAACAAAATCTCATGTTAGTAGTGCACACACATTTATAGAGCTGCCTCCTAAGAACGAGTGTATCTCTTTGCACACCATGGTAGCCTGAAACCCCAGGCTGTCAGAGGAGGGCACATCACCAGAAGAGTGTGAAAACATCTAATTACATAAGGCCAGGTCCTCAGCTAATGCAAAGTGACAGAGCTCCCAGAAATCCATGGAGGCACGATGAGCAGATTAGCAGAGGTTTGGCTCACTGTAATTGAATAGACCCAACTTCTAATTTTCCCATCTCCTGACAGATTGTTGAAATCCTGACCACCAGAATCTCAGAGGGCAATGGAGAGCTGAAAGGAGATTGCATCAGAGAAAGTAAGCTCCAGTTTGGCTAGAAGCATATTTACAATCCATGAGTCTCAATTAGATGTTGCAGAGTTATCACAAAAGTCTGTTGAGCAGATGTGCACTTAGAGGTTTTCTTGTGTTGCTATCTCTCATAACTTTTTTTTTGTTGTGGGGGGTGGTGGATTTGATATTATGAAGGTTTTTCTGCAAGTGATGCTAGTTTTATTGAGGTCAGAGCTAATAATCTTACACAGGCAGAGAAAGCTCTTCCCACCCACCACACCTCCAGCACTGCAAAAGAAAAGAGGGCCAGTCTCAGAAAGCAAAAAGATCTTTCTCCTTTCTGAGCCCATCTTATAGCAAAAAGGAGGCAGAAAAGCTGTCAGAATGAGCCTGTAAATTCAAGGCAGCTGGAATTGCCTCATCCTCCTGGCAGAGACAAGAGGAGGGTTTCTCCTGATCCCTCCCCCTCGCTTAGTGCATCACCTCTTCTGTGGTGGGGATGTGGTGTGAGGCAGAAGGGGAAGAAGGTTCAGCAGAGCTATTTCAGTTTTAGAAGCATGCAGTTCTGTCCTCTTCCATCCAGCACACAGGATATAAACACCACTGGGTAAAGCTACACTCGAGCCTCTGGTGCTCACCTCCCTTACCACCACCACCACCACACCAGGGAACAGGGAACAAGGTGAAAGACAAGGTTGTGACGTGGAAATCTCCATGGCCTGCTTTTTTGTCCCAAATTCTTTGCTAATCAACCTGCCCATACAAAGCCAATTGAAGTCAGTGAAACTAAACACACGCACTTCGACTGTTTTGGAACAAACCCAAAGATCAGTTTCTTGCCATGGGACTTCCCAGGCCTTTATGCAAAATGATGCTGGGCTATGACACAAAAATTGATCTATTTTGTCTCTGTGATTCTCTGTTTAGATAAATGCAAGATTATACTGTGTTTTCATAGATCCAGCGTTTTTATTCTATTTTACAAGACGCATGTATTGTTGCACTTAATTCTACTGCAGTGAACTAACAACTTCATTTTCCTGGCAAATTCATTACCCTCTCCTACTGAGGAGTTTAAATGAACAAAAAACATCTTGTAAATTGTCTTGTCTTTCTTTCCTTGCCTATTACTTTATCCAGATTGAGCTTCATATTACGCTTTCAGAGTAGTAAATCATCCTTTGATTAATCATATTTTTACACTTACTGCTTATGTCAGCCTCAACGTGTCTTAACTTTGCAAACAAAGGTAATATTGACAGGCACTTATCTGGGGATTAAATATTTTGGTTTACTGATGTATTGTGGACCTGCCATTTTCACAATGAAACCTAAAACTATTAAGAAACCCTGATTTCAAGCTCTGTCATAAATCTGAAATCAATCCAAATTCATCCCTAAAATTTCTTCATCCCTAAGCTCTTGATTGGTGTTGAACTGGGGTGATGTAAAATTTGTGCTTCTGGGTTTTGGGGGTGTTTTGTCCCCAATGGGTAAAAGACTGTGACCTCGTGACTCACTTTAGCAAAATGTTTTGAAAAAGTTTCAATCTCATATTTTTCCCCAGCTATTACTTTAAGTATATGAAAATTTTCAGACATTTTCAGCCTTGCAAGCTTCCAAGCCTGCCAGCGTCCAGTAAACTCCTGTCACGTGAGAGAGTGCTGGCACGTGAAGGACTCTTGGCCCAGCTCAGCTGTCTTCATCATCAGGTAGTGATTTATTTCTCAAAGACTGTTTTTTAAACACATTCTGGTTTGCAGAATGCTTTCCAAACAACATCTCTCACATTCCTTCCACAGCTCCTCTGCTTGGGGAAAGAAAGAAACCTAGCAATTTTAACACTGTGAAGAATCAAGAATATTCTTCTGCATATGAGTTGGATGAACATGATTTACCCAAAAGCCATGATTTAAAACAAATAAAACCACTATTAAAATAGTAACCACAGCCTGTGCTGCCACCTATCCTTAGTCAATCTTGGCATTTTCTGCAGGCTCTTTTTCCTCTTCCAGAATATGGGTTCTGCCCTTCAACTGATGTCATGGTCATGGACTGGTCCTTGCACTGATCTTGGGAGCTACACACTTGACCACACAGATGCATCTGCTTAGGGCAGGTATTGGATGTTAGTTCTGTCTTCTGCACATGGGGGAAATACCAGCAATATTAGCAAGCCTTTGGAATAAAATCTGTGCTTTCCCCTCTTCCCTGCTAAATGCTATCATTATACTGTATTTGTATTAAAATTTAAATAGTTTATTACTATGTTTAGCTCTTGAAATATTTTTACTCCAAAGAAAATAAAGCCTTTTCTTTCCTGTTGCACTTGCCCTATTATTTTGTCTTTCTCCATCCCATACTGTGCATCAGCCATTATATCATGTCAAAAAGCATATGTTCAGAAGCACAACTTGAAAAAGACACTACAGGCCAAACTGTGCAAGAGTAGCACTGAATCTGCAGTCCCTGTCCTTCTGGTTGCACCGTGTGAAGGTGCCTTTGGATGAGTTTGGCCAAGGTGGCTCATACACACCCACCAGACATGCTGGAAGCTGCTGCTGCAGCTCAGTAGCTCACGTAGAAACCTGCTGTACTGGATACAATATTAGACCACTCCTGACATTTCATGAACTGTTTCTTGTAGGTACTCAAGTGATGGGGTAAAAGAAAAGAGGTCAGGAAGCTGCTGGCCAGCCTGCTCCTTAGCCATGCAGTTTCTTCTCCACACGTCAACTCCATTATTCTCACAGTGGTAGTAAATCAAAAAGCACATTAATAAGGGCTTAAAGACTCAGTGCCTACATCAAGATGTGGCACTGTGCTGTCCTAAAATCTCAGAAAGATATCTGCTTTTGTGTATTTAAAGATCAGTTTACATGTTGACCAGTTACTTTCTTCTAGTTTTCTTGCTTCAAAAATCTTGTAGAAATAGTTCACTTCCATTAAAGAGCAGTAAGAGCAGCTATCTGTAGTCAATAAACCTAGTGAAGAAATAACTTAAATGCATTAAATTAGCTTTATCTAGTTACAGAGAGAAGGAGCTCTTCTTATCCACAAAGACACCAAATATGTTCACTGACTCTTTCTTATTACAGGATTGGTAGGTTTCATGCTTATTTTCAGTAGAAAATGGATTGTAATCTCTCCCCTGAGCTCCACTGGAGGTTAAATGCTGGGAAAAAGTGGTCTGACCATGTAGTAAAATTCAAACATTGGGGTGGCAATTGCAGGAGAAGTTAAAGGAAATGACAGTAGGAAGGAAGTTTAAATAACTTTATATACTGTTCACCACATCAAAAGAAAAACGATAATACTGTACTTTGCAGGTGTAAAACTCAGAAAGTACCACAGGCCCTGGGCAATTTCAACCTCTGCTTTCTCCATGGAGAGATGGATTAATTGTATTTATTTATTTTGAAGATAAAGGTCAGGAGGGCAGCAGTAAAGAGGCAAAACATTAAATTTGACATAAATCAATACAAAGGGAATAAGAAAAAATATAAACCTGAAGGGAATGCTGATAAACTATAACACACTTAGGATACCCAGACCAAAGAGTAACAGCAACAAATGGGACTCGAATTTTAGCAAAATGAAGTTTTGGAAAACACACTAGTAGATACTTTCCTACAAGGGACACGAAATGAAGAAAAAGGCAAGTATACAAATTAGTGGTCAGGGCAGGTTCTCCCTGTGGCACCAGAGAGGCTAAAATGATACTGAAGTTACCACATTCAGTGACTGAGTCTCCTCCACTTGAGCAGCAGCCAGGCCACAGAACACAAGCCAGTGGACAAACTCTCTCAGAAGTACACACAAGACACACAAGAACGGAGAGATCCCCACCTCTTGCTTGGTTTTTACCATTGCCATTCCCTTCCAACTGTTTCTCCCACCCTCCCTTCCACCATCAGAATAACTCTTCTCCTCCCCATGGCAGCAAACTTCCTTCTCTGATCCTATAACAATCCCCTCCAATGGTGGAATTTTATTGCAAAGTAAAAAAACAATCAGGCAGAGCTGGAAAGCAGAAAGCCATCACCCACAGAGCAGAACAATTTGTTTGTCCAAAGCTGCAGTTCCAACTTCTGATGCCCAAAGGCACAAGTCAGGCTCCCTTAAATAGACCCGTTTCAAAACCATAAGGATGTGTTTTTCCTATACAGCTTGAGTCTATCTGTAGCTGAAGGAGCAACCTCACTTTTCTCCTCGAGCCCAGCTGAGGGCGTTTCCACACTCATCCCTTTGCCTGGACAAACGCCCACCTCACCCCACAGCAAACCAGCTCAAGCAGCTAAACCAGTGGGCAGCAATCCACTGGTTTGACCACTGACCCTCTGTGTTATTGTATGGTGAGTCAGACAAGCAGGGTGCTGGAGCAGGGCAGGATTGGGAGCACAGCAGGGGCAGCAGCCAGGGGAAGAGCATTACCCCTCCCAGTAGCAATGAGGTGTTGAGACTCAGCTGTACTGTAAAACAACACCTTCAAAACTGCATACTTGGGATGATTTTCACTGACCTGGTGATTTTTGAGACTTCAAGAAACACAGCTTCAGTCTCTCTGTCTTGTGCTTGAGGGAAATTCTTACTTAAAACCACTTAATTTAAACAGAAAACAGTTACTTAGAAGAAAACATTAAAAAATTAATGTGAGATTCACACTTCTGACTCCAGAAACTCCAGATCTGAGGGAAGTACAAGACATTTTGAGCCCTGAGAATAACTCAGAAGATCTATAGCACAAAGTGTGATTTAGATATGAGGAAGCAACGTGCTCTTCAGCACTTGAAGAGGACACTCTTCTTTTCAATGTTACAGTTTAATGGAACAGTGCTGAAAATAGTGTGTGAAATGTGGGCCTTTCATTTTGCAGGCTATTAAAACTGGGAACCTGCTGTGTCAAGACTCTGCAAACAAAGATGAATTTAAAACACACAGAGATAAAGACGCTAGAGAAACCAGATGTGATGTGCTAAAGGACCTACTGAAACTTTGGAAGAAGGAAAGCAATAAACAGAGAAGGTGGTTTGAAAAAGAGGGTGGGCTATTCATGGGAAGCAAACACAAGGTTGTGCAACCCCCTACAAGAGAATGAAGACCTGCTCCCAGATTCTCTCTTTAAATCAGACCCAGTATGAGAAATGTCCTGTTGTGCAATTAAGTAACAGCATGACCTGCTTACAAAGCAAGGGTCACCCACTCAGAAGTAGGTCAAACAAAATACTAGTGTGATCTGTGGAGGAAAGGTCCATACAACAGCTGGAATTCTGATTGATCCAAAAAAATATTTTCCAGCTTTCAGTAGCAAAAGGCAAACATGTAAATAAGTCAAAACGTGGGAATGTCTTGCCAATTGCAGAAGTCTGTACCTTTGAATTCTCACAATATTCTAGAAGCGTTTGGACAACATTCACAGTGCAGGGACACGAGTTTGACTCAATGATCCCCTTCCAACTCAGGCCATTCCATGATTCTATGATTCTATAATATTGGAACACCTTGCCACACCATGAGGAAGCAGCAAGCTGGTAGCTACGTAAGCTAATAGCATTTTTCAAGGGACACACCTCTGGAAGCCAAAGAGGAGCAGACTTCTCAAAATAGATGTTCTGCTTACCCCAGAAAGTAATCATGACCTTATCAAAATTAGTTACTATATTTGGATCTTTCAAGATGGAAAGTAGAAGGAGCCATTCGGCACATTTCCTTGCATGTACATGGTTTAATATTCTGGTTGGAAAATTAGTTCTTGTGTGGTCAAAGAGAATAGTAATGCTGAGATAGTACCACAATGAGGACAATGCAACACAAGGTCAAAGAGGACATAAGGAAATACCTATCTTTTATCCAAAGGCCTACAAAATACCACAAAGATACCCATTTTGATTGCCTGAGGATATTCTGTCCAGATGGTGTCCACCTGTATGATGTAGGAAATTACTAACTCTGCTCTCAGATAAAATGTAGGTGAGATGATCCATGCACAGAAGATGCAAAGAAAAAAAAAATAGTACTTACTGATGACAGAGTCTCTTTTAAGGACAGTAAAATGAGGATAATTTACTCCAGTTAGAGGCTGAATCATAGTGTTTACACTCTCTGTGTTTCAGACTATAACTTTTAAAAGGGAAAGCCTCTGCAGTGTGCACAGCAGAAGGGGCTGCCCAGCTAGGCTGGTGTTGGCCAGGGACACCAACAGTAGAAACACAGAGAATGAAGCAAAGTCTCCATCCTGTGAAAGTACCTGGATAGGCTTGAGTGTCAGGCATCAAAATAGCTCCATTCTGTCAGGCAATGCAGTCTTTTATATCATGTATGGGGATGTGGATGTGCAGTCAGGCTCAGATTGTGCTCAAATGTACAAACATGCTTGGCATAAACGTGTAGAGACTCCAACTGAATTCAAAAGACCATGTGGGTTCATGGAGACCCCACTCTAATCACCTGCAGATTAAGGGCTGCAGTTTGCTTAAAGAGAATGGCTTTTAAATTTTGTTCTATACTGTGTCACAGGAATTTTTTGCATTTCTTCTGCCACTGTATTATAGTTCTACTTGTCCAAAAAGCAAAAATCCCATTGTGGTTTTTGTTACCAAAAAAAAAAAAAATGGCAAATTTGGTTTGATATTGTTTTAACATAAAGAGAAAATGCTCCCAATGAAGAGCTTAAATACGCCAAATTTTAATCCACTAAAATTGGATGCGACCCAATCATGATGTAAATGCTAAAAACTTAGCATACAAAAAACAATTACTGGAATTATTTGTATCAGGCATCTGTTTTAACTGTCAGGCACTCGACCTGACCAGACTTTGAAGACAATATTGTGCTACCTTGAGTTCTGCTTTTTTGCTACATCACAAACCAGTGTAATCCAAAAAGCAGAGAAAACAGAAACAAAACTAAATTGTAAATCCATATGAAAGCAGGAGATGGGATGTCTAAAAGCAAAAAACCAAAATAACAGAGTTATATAAGCGTGTTTGTCTTCTCTTGGTGTATTCATTGTGAGCAGATCCTTCACCCTCTTATCCAGGTAAATTCCATGATCCACATCAGGCGAGTTAGGTACAACTTCAGCTCTATGGCCACTTCCAAGAAAGCATTTCTGTCACGAAGGTATTTAAAAGTATAACCTTAAAACTCACTGACTTCAAAGAGCTCAAGCTCATGCTCAAAGGGAAGCAGGATTATACTAAAAAGGACAGATTTCACAAGGTGCTTAAATGTCTTCAGGAATGCAGGGAACATGGTGGGAGAGAGGGGTGGAATATTCCCCCAGGAAGGAGAAAGGTGGGCATTTCACATGGGTAGTTGGAACTGCTCTTAGGAAACACCATTGGACTGAATCTGGAACCTGAGCTCCTATCACAATTCACAAATTAGATTTTTTTAATACATCCTTGAAAAATACAGGCTGAAAAAATAAAAATATTCCATTATCTGATTTTAAAACCAGTAAAGAAAATACTAGTAATACCAATAATACATAATAAAGTCCTGGGACAACCGACACTGTTGTTGATGTGCACTTGCATTGACAGCAGCCAAAGCACCAGTCAATTCCTGAAGATTCTTGACTGGCTACTAAAGGGGATGGATCACCACAAACCCATCCAAGTCAGCCCAGTACTACAGTTACTCTTAGTACTGGGCATGAGTGGAAAAAGCAATGCTGGCGTCCCAAGCATTTCTAGAAGAAATAGCATCTGGGCAAGCAGCCAGCCACCAGGCTTCTCTCAAACAGTTTGCAAGGGTTATTACAGCATACAGGAAAAACTGAAATGTTGTAGAGCAAACCCTGCCTATTCCATCACAGAAGAAGAAATGCTTATGTCCATGCCTTGGTACCCCAAGACATGTAATGCTTACAGTTCCAAAAGAAAACATACAACCTTAGATGTTCTGAACAATTTCTATTGGTCTATTTGTAATAACTTTCCATTTTAATGACAACATAGTGAAATTTCTGGACAGCTGATACTTGAACTTTTAAAAAAGGAAGAGTATTATAATAATGAAGCAGAGCTAAGACATCATGTTGTGTTACTGAATCTGAGGTTCTTCTATGTTCTTCAGTGGGTGCTAGATCATACTGACTAATCAACACGAAGCTGTGATCCTCAGTCTTTTAGGATCCTGTTAGTAAGTCTGACTCTGCACTGCAGCCTAATTTAATCACGTGCTCATTATCCATACCAGATGTGGTGTTGATATTGTGTTTCTCCTGAATCTGCTTGTGTTTAAGCACACATTCTAGCCCACAGATTATGAATGTTATGAGGAGGCTGGGAGACAGTTTATATCTCTGAAGTTTCACAACCAAATACTGCCATCCTGTCAACCTGAAGAAGATTTTTTTGGAACACCTGCCTCAAGCACTGTAGAAATACTTATCAAAATAAGAAATTCAGAGGCATAAAGAGTTATTCTACAATGGCAGGTTCATCTGCTGGGGTGAAAAAAGGGAGTTCCCACAGTTCAGGCAATAATCTAGGCGGAATACCATAATCCTAACTCTTTATTGGTTTATGGCATCTTTACAGCCTCCAACTACTTTGTCTTCACAACTAATCCTTGGAAAGGACAGCCAACTCCCTCATCCTCCAACTGCATCCACAGTAAGGATCTGGCCAAGGACCAAGAACGTACTCAAAGTGCAATATCCTCCAAAACACCCTGCAGGCCACAGACATCCAACCATGTTGGTGCTGCACACTCAGTGGAAAATTAGTTTGAATGCTATCATGCCAACCAAGACAATACCAAGTTGTCCAGAGTGGTTTTATCTTAAGTGGGAAATATTTCACAAAACTTTTTTTTATATGGTAAAAATCACATCCATCATTCAGAGAGCTGTTTAAAAAGCCATTGATTAGCTTTAACTTTCCAATGCTTTGTAAAGACCCACAAGTTGCACTCTTCAGAAGTTCTCTTCATCTGTCTCTGATTTTATTTTCAGGTCAATAAAACTAATTTTGTCATTGACTTCTGTTACAGAAGATTGGGAGCATCAAAGACTGTGTATCTGCTCAGACAGGGCAGCAGATAAGCAGATACATCTGTGTATGCATTCACTGGACCTTTTCATTTTTTAGGATTATTGCAGATTAAAAATCTCCATCATTTATAGTATAGTTCAAAAATCTGTTTGCAGACCTACTATTTTCATGTAAATGCCTTCCAACAACTTCTCATTTTGGCAATACCAACACCACCAGACAGACACTTCTCAGACAATAATTGGAAAATAAGACACACTTGGCAGTAATGTGCAAACCAAAGGGGATGTTCAGAGGAAATAACATCAGAAGTTGGCAAAGTGGCAGATGTATTGAGTGACTTGAACCAGATTCAGTCAACAGAAGTTTGCAATATGAAGATTAAACTCTGAAATTTCAATTCAAATATTATTTCAACCCAAATACCTGGATGCAAAAGCTGGAAGCCGACCAGAAGCACAGATAGATGTCAAACCACCTTCAAAAGCACGTGCTTCAAGAAAATACTAAGAATTAAATGAAGGAAAATGTGTAACAAACAACTCTTAACACCTGTCAGTTGACAACTCAGTTGTCAGAGAGCTCCACCATTCCTCTCTTCAGAGAAATCTAGAAAAGGGGGTGGAAATACTCAGGGTATGCTAGGAACATTGCCCACAGTGTGTATATTGTCAGGCAACTGAAAGAAAATCCATGATAATACAGAATCTCTCCACTTAAATAAAATAGGTGTGAAAAAATATAAACACATAAAACCAGTTGAGAATAGCCTTGTCCATGTCTTAATGCACATCTGCAATGCCAATAAACCTGAGAATAGCATACAGCCCAGTGGTCTGTAAGAACGTGTTCCTAGTAATACACTGCCCCAGAGACTCTTCAACACTCCTTGCAAACATGAGAAATAAAAAGGTAAACCGAGAGACAGTTCTGTGCAGGATTAACTACTGTGGGTTCATTGTTCATTATTGCTTCCATAGCCCAGTGGCTTTGGGGGAAGCACTAGTATCATTTCTTGGAGTTCAAGTAATCCTATTGATAATCTGTTTTACAGTCTTCCCCCCACAAGAAAGAAACTGAGATGGAGTGAATGGGTAGAGATGGAACATAGCACCCAGGGGACTGGAGTTCAATTTGTTGTTCCACAACAGATTTACTGCACAATCTCAGGGAAATCATTATGGCCAGATGCTTCATTGCACTGAGGTAATGCTTCCTGCAAGAAGGCTTCACTGGGCAGAACCAAACATGGTCTCTGCACTGCAACATGTACCATGTAGACACACACAGCAGGAAACAATGAGCCATTTCCAAATGCATTAGCAGAACCACAGAAGTTGCAGTGCCATGTGAGAACCAGCGTGACATCCAGACCACAGTATGGCAGCTCCCACGCTAGACCAACTCTCCTGCTTCTTGCAATGAAAACAAGAATGCCAGAAAAAGGCAGGCACACAGGTTGTGGATACAGGTTGAAAACTAAAATTCTTCTGGCAGCTTTCTGGATTCTAGCCGTTTCTGACTGCCATTGAACTGAGCCTTGGCTTCATCCCTTTGTGCTCAAGAAGCTGCTTACAAATATGGAAATGGCAGTGTTTTATAAACACTTTGTCATTTACACATGTCAGACCTTCAGAGTCTCATCCATACTTTGCCTTTAACTCCTGTTTTATCCATCATAACTCTCTTCTCCAAACACAGGGAGTCCACACGCTGGCTAAAACTGGAAGCAGAAGGAATAGGCTCCCCACTGCCCTTACAGTCAACAACTGTACCAATGAGATGAGCACAAGGCAAGGAGAAGCCACCAACAGGATCTCCCTCAACCTTTCAGCACAGCTGGACAGGGAAGAAGAGCGTTCCTCCCCCACAGTTCTGCAATGCCCAGAGCAGTAAATGTTGCCTTACATGAAATGATCTGAGCTAGGTATGGGCAGAGCACAGAACTTCTTCTTCCCCACCAGAGGCAGGCCTGCAGGCTCATACTCTGCTTTCTGAATTGCTCTTCTTGCTCAGTCCTAGTGCTCCTCTTGCCCTCAGCCAGCTGTTCACATCCAACAACTGCAACATTAAAACCTGCTTCTTGAAGCAGGAGTGCAAAGGGCTGGGGGAAACCACAGGAAAGGAAGAAGTAACGGGAAAAGTATTTGATTCCCTTCCATTCTCAGATAGCCAACATACTATCTCCATACATATTATCTTCTTGGCACAGCAAATGAACAACTTCCTATGATTAAATAAATAGAAATACAACTGACTCATACTGGCTTTTTATGCAGAGAACAGAAAGCATTAAAATCAAGTAATCTCAAAATTATGAACTCTAAAAAGTATAGTAAAAAATATTTGCTGGATATACTGTTCGTTATCCAAAATATAGCCCTCTTCTCACTAAACAAATTGCTATGCAGTAATTACTGCTCAAATCATAGTATGACAGTTTAGGATGTCAAGGACAAACATAATTTGACTGGTGAACATGCACTCCAGGACAGAACGCTGCAGCAAGTTTTAGAACACACAGCCTTGCAAACTGTATCACAAGGAGCTGCTTTGCTTATAAAACTCAAACCCTTTTGTGACTTTCCATCAATCACTTGATTAGGCAATGAAACTCACTGAAAGATCCACGAAAAAAGACTCTGAATAAATTAAAATTTTCCAGGGCTGAAACATATTTTACCTATCAAATTTGTCTCCAGGGCAGTCCAGCCCATTATTTGGGATTAGCTCTTCTAAAATTTCCCTCCACAGACTGGAAGTGAAAAGTGGAAGAAGATGCCGAGAACGTGCCATTTCACCCTCTGTTTCAAAGCATGAGACACCTCAAAGTAACTTTACCACAAATCAACACAAATCCTGGCTTCAGCTGTTCTATTCCAGAGTCGCTACCACAGAGCATGTGCTCAAACTTCTACTGCCACTGTCTGTAAAGAAGTGCCTGGTGCAGCGCAGCTATTCCCACACAAGGGAACATTAGTTAATTTGCATTCACAGTTACCATATGAGGTGTGAGTTTCTGACAGTCCACACATTTTATATTTAAAGACTGTAGAAAATTAATGTAATTATCTTTGATATCATAACAAAAGCAACTTACCAGCCCATCGCAATTGCTGATAGCAACTGAAGCATTTGGCAAATCAGTGATATCCCCAACATAGAGGCAATTCCCATAAAGAGGTTCAACACGAGTCTCATCGGAGTCCTCCTGCCATTCAACTGTTGCTCCAGGGGCCACGAGCCTGGAATTTGGCCGCAACCTGAAGTGAAACTCTCTTCCAAAAACAGTGACATTGTAAAATATTTGCTCGTTTGCTGCTTCACTTTGCAAGTCCTCTGCAGCTCTCCTGAAGCGTGCTTTTGGCGGTCCGGACACCAAGTGGGATAGGAACCTGCCCTCTGCATCGGTGCTGGTGGGGATGACAAGGCTGTACTCCTCTATATTCCTCAGAATTGGATCTTTACAGGGAGAAAGCAAGAGAGGAGAAGGATACTAGAACTAAACACATCCTGATGCCGCGGGATTTTTATTCCATTATTCATTAGCACAGCAGACACTTACATAAGGCAGATGGACACTGCACTCTGGACGGGCACTTCACTCACCGGCAGGAAGTGTGCAGAGTTCATTCAAACTTGCCTTTTGGTCCCCAAAACACCTCCCTCTCCCCCCAGCAGAGACCCTCCACCC
Source organism: Dromococcyx pavoninus (assembly GCA_033558185.1). NCBI lineage: Eukaryota > Metazoa > Chordata > Aves > Cuculiformes > Neomorphidae > Dromococcyx > Dromococcyx pavoninus. The sequence goes on from JAUMJL010000562.1 coordinate 746,822, forward strand.
CACCCCACGCAGGGGGTCCCGCTACACTTTGCCTGCCCGGCGGGGACCCCTCCCCACCCGGCTCCCCTCGTGGACTTTGAGGCCACCCGAGGGGCCAGAGATGCTGAGAGGGCGCTGATCCACCTCGGGACTGCTCGGAGGGGCTTGGTTTGCAGGTGGAAAGCCTGCGAGGGAAAGGCATCGTCCCTCAAAGCTGCCCCCGGTGCGGCGGGGATGGGAAGAGCCGCGATGGGGACGCGCTGGGCAGCGCTGTCAGCGGGAGCCCCGGGAGTTCTGGAGGAGGCAGAGAAACTCCCGTGTACTTCATCCCGAACTCCAGCCACCTACCCTGCCCGCCGAACTTCTCCCGGCGGGGCAGCAGCGGGGCTGCGGGCGCTGTCACCGCCGCCGGGGCTCGTCCCCATCCCCAAACCCATTCCCATCGCCGCTGGCAGGAAACAACTGGAAACCCGGCAAAAGTCGCCGCAGAAGAAGTTCAGGGGGAGAGCGGGGAGCAGCAGGGCGAGAGCTCCAGCGCGGGGAGCTGCCGGGGGCGCCCCAGCCCTTACCTGTGTCCCCGGGGCGCCGCAGGGCTCCGGCGGGCAGGGCGAGCGCGCAGCAGAGCAGCAGGCAGGCGATGCCCGCGGGGGGCTCCATCGGGGCGGGCCGGGCGGCTGCCCCGCTCCGCGCCTCGCTCCGCGCCCGCTCAGCGCTGCCCCGCGCCCCGCCGCCCGCGCATCCGCCCAGCCCAGCCGCAGCGGCAGCGCCGGCCGCGCTCCCTGCCGGCTCGCAGCGAAGCAGAGACACCAGGAGGCGGCGGGGGTATAATACTGGGAACGCGGGGCGTGCGGGAGCGGAGTCAGCCTGATTGACAGAGGCGCTGCCACACGGCGCAGACGGGACGGGGGGAGCGGGGACCGCCCGCCCTGCTGCCCCGCCGGCATCCCCGCCGCATCCCGCGCCGGGACGGGCGCTGGGAGCGAGGACGAGAGGTGGTCGGAAGCATCCCGCAACAGAAACACACACACCCTGCCGGGCAGCCCCGAGCTCCGCACCGCATCCCGCATCACATCCCGCATCGCACAGCCCCGCCGGGACCCGCGCCGCATCCCGCACCAGGACGGACGCTGGGTGTGGGCGCGGGAGGTGGCCACAAGCATCCCGTAACAGAGAGAAAAACACACACACCCCGCCGGGCATCCCCTAGCCCCACGCCGCATTCCGCACCACATCCCGCACCGTGGACGGGTGCCGGGAGCTGGGACGGGAGGTGGCCACAAGCATTTCGCGACACAGAAACGCACTCACACCCACAGTCAGGATCCGCACCGCATCATGCACAGCATCTCACACCGCACCACCGGGATCCGCACCGCGTCCCTTACTGCGCTGCCCCGGCTGGGACCCGAACCGGGACGGGTGCTGGGAGAGGGGAAGTGAGGTGCCACAAACATCCTGTAACAGAGAGCAAGACACACACACACACACGGCCGGGACCCGCACCGCATGCCATATCACCCCGCACCGCATCCCGCACCACTTCCCTCACTGCATCCCCTATCATCCCACACCACATCCTGCACCGCACTGCACTGCTCTGCTCTGTGCCAGGACGGGCACTGGGAGCAGGGACAGGAGGTGGCCACAAGCATCCCGCAACAGAGAGAAAAACACACACCCCCTGCCAGCATCGGGACCCCCGAGGAACAGGGCAATACCCGCTGTCGAGGCTCCAGCCTGAGCATCCACACAGAAACTGGTGGCTAAGAAACCCAGAGCCAGGCTACACAAACTTAAGGCATGAGTTTTGTTGGAATCTTGGTTTCCCATTGGAAGTAAGGACCCCAATGGGAAAAGTGCCACCAACATCAGCAATCCATGATCAGAGATCTTCATCTGAGCGAGTGAACCACTCTAAGCAGCCATTTCACAGGAAAAATTGTTTGGACTCTGTGCTAATAAGACTGGAATTACTTGCTGCAAAGCCATCTTCTATCAAATATCTGCAAATGAAGAGATAGACCCTGAAAGCATTCAGGAATACTATAAATATGATCTAGGAAGAAGAATTTTTTAAATAATTAAATAATCGAGAGTGGCCTTTATGGAAAAAAACAAGTTATATTTGTTTCCATATGGCCAGGATAAATGCCACACTGCTTATTCCTTACAGATAGTGTATGTATTTACTCAGCTGCTACATTATTGAGATCATTCGCTGGTTTCACCACTTTACTCTTTAACCTTGCAGAATCCTACTGTCCCTTCTTGTGCTCTCCCTGTCCTCGTCTGTCCACGGCCTGACCTACCGCAGACTGACTCATGCTGTAGCTGCATGTGTTATACCCCTCTGGAAATTTGCATGCAATGGCTTCCTGCAGGAAGCTGGTCCTCTGCCAAGGAATCTTCCTGGGTATCCTTGACTATTCCTGCTCCTGGATGACTAAGGGTCCAGTTATTACTTTCCATATTGCTATGGACACAGGTGAAGGGTATAGAAGAAAAACAACAGCTAGCTTGTACTGCTGAATGCCAGCGACTAGGTTTAACGAACCCCAGACCTGATTAGTTATGGCAGGACATGATTTCTGCCCCCTTCATTTGTTGTTGGATTGGGTTTCCCATTTTTTAGGTTAAAGATAAAAAGGGAAAGATTATTCTGAAGAATGGAGCAGAGCAATTTGTATATTACATTCAAACATCCTTTTACTTATCTTTTCAAACGACCTCTGCTTGGAATTGCTGTCTGCACTGGGCTTCTCCCTGTTCTTCCTTTTGGTTTGTTTTTGTGTTGGCTCATTTTTTTGTTTTGTTTTGTTTGTGAGTCCATATTGAGCAGCTTCTCTTACTTAAAATCTCATATACTTTCATCAGTACACAGCTGGTGAAGTTCCAACTTCATTTTTATTGGACTTGTATTTTAAGCTGATGATGTGGCTTTTTTATGTTCCATCCATCCCCTCCTGCTCAAATTGAAATAACTTCTGCTCATAAACTTGAAAGGGAGAGGGGTTGGCCCTGTATTTGAAATCAAAGTTCTTATTTGTATATGATGCATCCAAGAAAAAGTCAGGAGACAGAGTATATTATAGAAATGCAAAACAACCCAGCCAATAGTTCTACTAATTAAGACGTATTTTTATTCTTGAAAAAATTGGAGGTTAGAAAGTATGCTTTAATATGGATAACAGCTGTACTGCAGAGTAATGATATAAACAACAAGAATCCCTAACTGACTTCATGTAGAAGTTTATTTCTATACAGAAACCAAGTTCTGTGTGCACGTTATTATCTTATCCCATAAGACCAAGACCCTGGGTTCCAGGGTTGGTGGAGTTGTTTTACAGCCACCTTTAAAATTTTCTCTTAAACAAAACCAAACTGAGAACAAGTGTCAGACAGTGGAGCCAGATCTGCAGTTGCTAAAAACAGTGCTGCCACTGAACTCACTGGAATAAATCCTGATCCCCCACTGAAGTCAGTGAGAGTTTTGTCATTGACTTCAACAGAGCCAAGGTTTTCTGCAGCAGATTCACGATGCCAATTTAGACCAACTGAGGCTGTGCCACATGGCCCATTATCCTTCCAGAGGAAAAATGGATCCAGGTTTGACCCTGAGGAAGTGGTCCAAAGCATGCCAACCACCACAGAGCCTTGAACAACCGCAGTTCAAGAGGAGCAGTTCTTACATCCCTGCTCTCACACCACTGCAGCAGAGAAATTCAAGGGAATACCCTCCTCAAAAATAGTCCTTCCCCATTTCCTAAGCTATTTGTGCAGGATTCTTGACATAGACAGCCAAGGTCACTGCATGGTTTCCATGGTAGGGCCTTGCCATGGCTATCTGCAGTAGGATGCTTCACAGTTTTTTAGAATGAGCTAGAAAAACTCCACATTTAGTCCACAAATCTCTAAATTAATTGATGTAAATGAAGTCAGATCATGTTTATTTTACTGGAATGATGGGAGGAAGACTGATACTGTGACTGTGCTCTGATAGTTTGATCTGAGGGCATGCTGCCAAACATGACTACCATCACACAGATATTTGCCTTTGCTGGAGACAGGCATGCAGAAAGGAAAAAATTGTGCTGTGTCCTGAACGAGTACCCGGTCTGACTGAGGACTTGTCTATGCTGATACTCAAAGTAGCTTTAAACAAGGTGGCTGAGCTACAAACACCACTATGACTGAACCAATGTGGAGCTCAGCACAGACTCCCTGTTTACTTGTATTTTCTTGTCCACACCAAGTCTGCACTATCAGGCCCTGTTGTAGCTAGGGTACATCTGCACCAACTGCAGTCAGAGCTTCCCTGAGGAGATCTTCTCTCAACATTTGATTTTGCATAGTCAAATGGAAAGATCCTATGCTTAAATCACCAGTTATCACTATGAAAGTGTTCAAAACACATATTAACTGCACATTGCAACTAGAACTTTTGTATCTGAGATTTCTAAGATGTCTTGCTGTTTTCAAGGGACAATCAATCTTTTCCCTGTGTTAGCAGTGCTGTGAGGGAGATGCTGGACTGCACCAGAAGCCAAAGTGTATGCCATCACCTGAACAGGTAACTTACAGCCTGCTTACAGCCCTCATGATCCAAAGCAGTCCAAGCTCTTCCACAAGACGTTCCCCAGAAAGAAGAGTTCTCATTTCAGACCTCGTTATGGGCAATAAAACATCTTTCTATGAAAGGACTGTACATTGCTTGCATTATGTTTCGCATGTAGAGCACTGTCTTTGCTTTCACCCTTAACTGGTATGCAACATTATAAATCTTAATAAAAGAAAAAGGAAAATTAAAATAATATGCCAGTTCTTTTCCACACTTGACATTTCCAGGATCTGTATTGTTTGAACACTTTTGCCCTTCATGTGGCAGTATTCTATACTCCCTACAAAAAAATACATGTATGTGATGCTGATTTTGAAGCAGTGTATGCTAAAGAGCAGTAACTGAAATTGAAATAATCCCACCTTTTCCCCCCTTTACTTGAGCACAGTAGTGAAACAACGCATCACACAAAAAACAGATCAATATAACAATAAACTACTAAAATACCAAGCTCTTCTAAATAATTTCACTTCCACTCCATTTTTAAGAAAGAAAATGCCAAAGAAATAGTCTAAGAAAAGCAAAGTGATGGGAAATGAAATTAAAGGCTAGGCACTTTGATTTCTGGAGTAAGAAATTAGGTAATATGACAAAAATTATGTACAACTTTAACTGGCAACTAATAAAAATCTGTCTACAAAAGGGGGGCATCTCCTCTGCCTGCTCACCCTGAGATTTCTGAGAACCAGCTCCTCTGCCTTTACCAGATGTGCTCAGACTGCTCAGGCCAGCAGGTCCTCAGAAGACCTGGGTGATTCTGCCAAGAGAGGAGCAGCACAGGACATGTCCCAGAACTTCAGGGACTTAAGGTACTTTAGTAACAAAAACTTAAGCAGTTAGCGAGTAGTTTTAAAGGCAGTCACTGCTGGAGTACAGGACTTAACTCTCATTATTTAGCTATCTAAGATTCAAGTGTGCAGTCTTCCAGGACAGAAGAGAGCAGCAGGAGTATTTACCAGCCGTGCTCCGTGTGCCAGTGCCACCCAGGCAGGACACCTGCAGCCTGGGCTAGTAACAGTTGGGCTGCCTGCAAACTGCACAGGCCAAGAGAGTCATCTGCCAGATGCTGGCCACGTAGGGACCAGCCGTGGACAGCATCTCCAGTCTATGCTTTCTGATAGCACAGGTTCAGATTCCTTCTGCACATGGCCCAGAGCTCCCACTGACCAGCCCACAGCTGAACTGTGCACACACAAGAGTTTGCACTCTGTAACAGAACTAGGGGGGTGGAACCAAGTTTCCTTCACCTTCCACTGTATCTGGTTCAGCCGCTTTGTCCTGACTTTGTACCTACAGTAAATGTTCCATTTTAATTCCCCTTTACATTTTCTCTGTCAGCATAACACATAAAATGCCATCGTTACCACTTCTTTCACTAACCATCTGCATTTAACTGCTAGCATAATTGTCTTTTGATAAATAGTACAAACCCTCCACTACGTTTTCACCTTGATTCTTTCTGTGCAGATTTATTGCTTCTCTATTAATATTCCAGCCATGTGATTTATCCCAGCATGTTCCCGGAATACTTGCCTTCCCTATATAAATATTTGAATGATCTTAATTTCAACTAATTAGTACTGGGACATCTGATTTCCCTCTTGAAGAATTCTCATTTGTTACTAACCGGTTCCTTTCCAGTTTATATCTGTTTTGAGGGGAGAAAACAGTCACTGAACAAACCAAACACATTTTCAATACTGTGCTACCTTTCTTCACGTTGTTCATGTCAATCTGGTGCCAAAATAACTCTTCTAGCCCTGAACTCTCAGAAACATCAAATGCACAGGCAGTGACAATAAAGCTTTCTTCTCATGCCTATCAACATCCTTCAGTGCTTACAGAAGGACAGACTTTATTTAACATGTTATTATTCCACAAATTTGGGCAAGACACCAAGTTTGGATTTGTGCAAGATCCGGGAAAGAGGACAAAAGTTGGATAACTCTAAGATCTGTCACCCTCTGGGGCAACAGTGTGACTGTCAGCTTTACCTGTACAGGAAGCTTAGAGCAAGGAGACCCCAGTCGAGGGTTTGGGTTTTACTCCCAGTGCAAATCCAACTACACTTAATTTTCCCTGAAAAACATTTAGCAAGTTTGGCTGAAATATTTTGGCTTTGTTCACCTTTGTTTTTTTAAAAAGAGAAGAATCAACATGTTCCAGAACAAACACTTCTGAAGAAAAAAACATGTTTCTAGTCCACATACTAATTTATTGGTGAGAAACAGTTTTGATGGAGCAGTTTCAACCAGCCATACTTACAAATTGTTCTGCGAGAAAGAAGATGTCTCAGAAGCATTTCAGCCACGCAGATTTCTTCACCCTCCAGAAAAAAACAGACCATTCATTTTCAGAGATTCACCCACTGCTGACAGCATTAATCAGTTGTTCAGTCTAGGCATTGTTTTAGTGAGTAAGGATACACATAAAGAGTATTTGTTAAGAAACAAAGCAAAAATATTCTTTGCGACTACTAGAAAATGCCTCTGGAATATTTGTTAATAAATTTCATTAGGAACAGATGAAAAGCAGGAGTTTCCCCAAAACAGAGGAGTTGAGAAACATGAGTTTTTAAACAAGCCTTATCAAGATCTTCAGATCCAATTGTCTCTTCAAATAAAACAAATTCTGTTTCCCGGTGGCCTGTTTCACAGCTGCAACTCTGATAATAGGGCACCTTAGTAATTTCTATCTTCACTAAAAACAAATACCCATTCAAAATAGACCAGGAGATTTTCCAGCCTCAAAATCATTATTAGTATATTTGTATTGAAGAAATGCCTAGAAGGCCCTGTGGAAACTGAGGTCTATTGAGTTAGTAAGACAGTGAAGAAAGTGACCTGCCTGAGTACAAAGTTCAACGCAGCAGTTCAGTGAAACTAGTAGAAAATAAGTATTTCCATCCCAAACTCCTGACAGACGGAATAATCTTTCAAAAAGTCTTCCCTGCAATCCTTATCTATTACTTGTAGACACACTCTCTGAATAGTATTTACTCTTTACACTTACAAACAATTCATCAGAATAATTATTTCCTTTAACAACAGAATTCTGAAGCTACTTCCCTTCTCACTGCCTACACTACCACCTCGAGAGATGCTGTGCCTTTGCAACTTAGCCTTTTTCTTTTTTCCTTAATCATGCTTTCTGGGAGCCATAAAGCTGAAAGGGAGAAAACCATAAATAATTGCATCTTCAGAGAAGATTTTAAGCTTTAAGCAGTGGCAGAAATACTGAGTTCATATCCCAGCACCACGCTTGATCAGAACAGTCTTTACAAATCAGGTTAAGGAAAATTTATTGCCATCCAGGATCCTGTATTTTAAGAGGTTTTTCATTAGCCACAGAAATTATACCATTTCTGTATCCGCCGTCTGAGTATATAAGTAACACAGAAGGAAAAGCACAGCAGATTACTGGGATCCTGTCCAATATGGAATATCTGCAGCCTCAAGTCAAACAAGCTCAGAAGGTTCATGGAATTTGACTCAGTGAGAACTGCCAACTCAGGGGGAAGGTCACAATCACAGTGCCTAAAAGATAAAGGAAAACACTTCTTAGGCAATTGGGAGAAGGAAAACTTTTGAGAATGTGCATTTTCCACCCTACAAAAGGAGATTGACATTGGAGTTGTGAATTTTGCATTTCCTTTAGCTCCAGTCTCCAAGCCTGCCAAATTATGTGACATTGCACATGGAAGATCTACCTTCATGAAACTTCTTCATGCATTCAGGTGGAGGAATGGGGGCAGAGATTCTTTAGGAATATTTGAAAGCAAGCCTCTTGAATCAACTGTCACTAAGAAAAACTCAAGACAAGGAATAGGACAAGAATAATTCCTACTCACCTTTACACTGCAGAATTGAAACCCACGCCTGCCTTCTTTTTAAGCCCAGAAGAGAACTTGCTTGAGTGTGAGCTGGCACTCCTAGAATGTACTATAAATTGTGTCACACTAGCATCAAAGGAAAATAACATGGAAAATCTCTAGCAAGCCCAGGGCTACTGTTGAAACACATACAGTGAAACAACCAAATGTTTCTGGCTGTTCTTCAGGTTATTTTTCAAACGACATGTTAGGGTCTGGTCTGTAATATGAATAGCTCTATCTTGGGTAAGCACACTGTATTTTTGCCTTATAAACTAATGAAACCTCAGTTATACAAAAAAAAAATGTTGCAGCTTAAGAAAGTTAAGTTTAGTGGAAATGATAAAGCAAAGTTCACAGAAATGGAAATTTAGGAAACACGTTCAGAAAGCGCAATAAGAAACAATTTTCACCTGAAAATTCAAAGCTGTAGAAAGCTGGCTTGGTAGAGCAAATGCAAATTACACGTTAGGCATTTCAGTGCCCCAAAGGAATAAAGGGAAAAATCTGGATGTTTCTAATGACCTTCTTCATTTCACAAATGTAATAAAATCACTTTCAAACAGATATCTAATGTTTAGCAAATTTATAGCTGGTTTTTGCTCCACTTTCAACCAATGGTTGAGAAGCAGACTGCAGTGCTCAGTCCATGACCTGAAAGCTTGTTAGCAGCCTTCCTTGTTCTTTGGTTCTTCGTATTGATTTCAGAGTATCACAGGGAGTATCTTATGATTGTTCCTGTCCTTTATAGACATATAAATCAAGACTAAATTCACTGAACTCAGAGCTGTGACCCTCATGTGAAATGGATGTTAATACAATCAGAATCACCTACTGGCAACGCGTTTTTGAATTATTTCAGCCTGCTGTGCTTATAGTGTCCCAATCTCTAACATGCAGGTTTTGGCAATTATTTAAAGTGCATTTCATAGTCAGACAGCAAAGAACCCCTAAACACAGAAGCAGGTGAAAAACACGAAATATGTCCACTAAATATGATAGCCTACAGTTTATTTCCACAGCTATCATGTGTGTAATTTGTGGGCTTGTGAGATGCTTGAGTTTCAAATACAACTGCAATGTTGCATTTTATGGATCTGTTTTCATGCTCCCTATAATGATGGGATGCTGCATGAGGGATACTGTGTCAGTGATCAAAGAGTGCATGTGCTTTGCATTCCCCGACAACCTTTTCCACCTATAATAACTTTTGGGCCCTGTCTTCTTTAGGCAGTGCTATTCATGAATCACTGAACTTCAAAAGCGGTTTGTGTATCTTGTCTATGTCAAAGAGAAATTCCTTAAAAGCAAGAACTACTCTTTAGTTTCTGAACTGTTCATGAGTGCAAGGCCTGTTCATTTCTCCAAAGCATTTCTGAAAACAGCACGGCAGACCTGCAGGACTCCCTGCAGCTTTCTCCAGCTAGAAGGCGTGTTTTAGTTGAGTGGAGAGAGCCATCAGCCACCAGAAAGAGCTGTTCCCTTCCCTTTGCATATTTGCTTCTAGCATTCCTGTTTACAAATGTTGAAGATGACTCTTGCATGCAGTTCTGTGAAAGCACTGCCTGAGTACAAAGATGTTCAAACTCTTCAATGATGCAGTAGGTAAAATGGCATCTACTTCTCAATTGAAGATGATGCAATTTTTGATAGAACATGTGTACTTAATGTGTTACAGTTTAATAAAACTGTGGAAAATATCCATCAGCATTAGGTGATGCATTAACAAAAGGATTTAAATAAAACCAGTTAACAAATAATTTCTCTACAAGGACCAACGCAAAAAACCCCCGAGATTCACCCTATAGCTCAGGAACCAAGAGTGGGAGGGAAGAGACAAAGAGATGGTTACAGAACATGTTATGTCCTGTCACAGTGAGACAGGGCTCAGCGTGATCGCTTCTCTCAGTACAAGAGGATGTGTGTTCAAATAGAGAGGTTTTCTTACCCTCAGTTGGAAAATGTCAGTGTGCAAGAGTGAATAGTGAGTCCACATCAAGTTTCTCGCTAAACTGAAGAAAACCACAATGGAAACTTTTGAATTACTGACTGAGGTTTATGGTGAAGAGATCCTAAAGATCCACTCGTTGCTCAAAGGAACCCATTTTTGTTGGGAGAAGAACCTCAACAGTCTTTTCAAAAATGATCTGTGGAATAGCTTTGAACGCTGGCAGCATCGTACTTAGCGCTGAGTCAACTCAGAAGGGAATGTTGTGAAGGTGATCACAGTTAGTTTTCTTAATTTGCTAATTAAGAGAGTTACAGGCACAATCTCAGGTTTTTTGGTGTCAGATTTCATATCCTGAGCTTTGGGCAAATTCTGTAGAAACTGAAAACACAGCTGTCATTGAATAAAGCACAGAATAACACAACTCCTGCCTAAGTATGGTTGGTGTCTCATTCCTGGTCAGACTGAAGACACCAAAATATGCCTATGTATCAGTCAGACTCTACCAGTTCTGTAGACTCCAGGTTTCTGGTCCTCACTGGAAACATTCCATTCACTACAGAAGAGAATTAAGTTGTTTTTCTGTTTAAATCAAACCTACACAGGCTCATAATCCATCAGGCAACTTCACAGCATATACACATCTGCATAATCCTCCTGAAGTTGCATAACTCTCCAGCTGTCCTCCTAAGAGGGATTTCATTCCGTGCCTGGCAGGTTTTGCAAGAAGTACATGTTCTGTAGAATATACGTGTACCAATGTGTGTGATACTGGGGAGGATGCTGAAAACTAATCAGTTTTTAATCTCTGGACCTTCCTTTTGTAAAACCTGCCTTTGCTACAGTTGTGTACACGCAAATACAGATGGACAGACTAAGGAACAGACATCAGCCTCTCCAGTTCTGAAAGTGACTCCAGTTGAGTATTTTAGCAAGAGTCAAATATTCTTCCAAATTGTATCCTCTCTTATAAATATGCTTGGAATATTCCATAGATATGTTATATTTATCATGTCAACTGGCAGTAAATGAACAATTTAATATGATGATAATCATGGGACTTCTCATATACAAATAGAGTCCTAAAATGTATATAAGATCTCTTTTTTTTAGTATTATAGCCTCTTCTTAATAATGGAAAAGCCCAAACTCTATTCTATTTTACAGAAGTTCATCAAAAGCGCAGACTTTCAAAAATCTTCTCCCTAGTTTATTGCAGCTCAGGGATCTTGCAGACCATTCAGGCACTGTAACTAACAGCAATTCTTTTCTGAAACCCTGAGCCATAGTATAGGCAGTCTCTGAATAGTTTTTTAACTTCCTGACCCACTGTCTTAATAAGAAATAACCTTGACTGTAAATTATGCTGATTATGAAATACGTCACAGCAAAAGTGGAAATGCAGCTGTAGCACAAAAGAATCTCTTCCTAAAGAGTTGCAAATACCATTTCTGTGACTCCATCTCTTCGCTCTAAGTTGCTACTCAATCATTATTTGTTACTGGATACATAGGTATCAGAAATATGAGTGTTTCTGGCTTTGAGGGACAAGGGAAAAGCAGTTGTCTTTTATTATGTTCACAAAATCTACAGTACTTCTTCTTCCAGCTGGCATTGTATCATAGCCAAGAGCTGCCATGTTCCATAGGAGAAGACAGAAAAGCAAATGCTCCTCATGACCATTTCTAAAATGCTATCTTTTCCAAGACTGCAAAGACAAAGGGTTGCTGCATTTTTTTGTAAGCTTGTTTACAGATTTCCTTATTCCAGTGCTACCTCTGTTGCTTCCTGAACATGTTCCACTTGCCTTCATCCTTTAAATGCAATTTTAGCACAGATATTGCTGGGATAAAGTACAAACATGAAGCTTCTCACAAAGTTGATATTCTCCTGTTTTTAATTGGATGTTGTGAGGAGGAGGGGGAAAGGTAAATGAACATCAAAACAAAAGGCAAATCTTGCTCCCCTAAAGGATTCTTAAAAGTTCTTAAAAATTCTGCCCTCAAACTGACGTGCAACTGAGCTACTGGTGACCAGTGTTACTCCTTAAACTGATGTTCCCGCTCCTCTGACCTTTACTAAAGCCTAAACTAAATAGTTCTCAAACCTCTCTGAGGCCATTAAATAACTAGATTTGAATTCTACAGTTCAACATCTTACAACTTTAATAACATTATGAGAATATCAGTATGAGAGGATTAACGTAGAGATTCCCAAAAGAAAATGTGCCATTGGCATTGCAGTGAATTAAGAGCCAGAATTATAAGTAATTATCTGAATCATTGTAATGCGAAGCAGATTCAAATGAGATCAGATCATATTGTGCTAAATCCTATTAAATACAGTAAATGACTCCCTCATTTGTAAACATCTTGCTGTTTACATAAACAAGACACAATAAACATGGTAAGAAAATCACTCTCAACGAGTAGGGGTATAACTTTCCTACACTCATACAGCAGGTCAGCTGAAAAATCAAGAATAGAGGCCAAGTCTCAATGGACCATGCAATAATTACTTCAGAACATAATCTAAAATCACCATAATGAATCTGCATTACACTTGGATAAACATTTGTTCATCGTTACAATGTGAAAGAACATGTAACTTACATTAAACATCTGCATTCAATCTTTTCTCAGGTATTACTCCATGTTAGTTGTTGATCAAACAAAGTTTTAAATTAGGCAAGAAACGAAAAAGGGAAAGCCTACACCTTGTATCCTAAATATTTCTGCACTGAGAAAAGAAAAAGAAATATTGATTCTTGTTTGAAGGTCAACCATGTGCATGTCTTCACTCTAATAAGGCTAATTACAAAAGAAAAAAGTTTGCCCCTGCTCTTATAATCATTAAATTATGCTTATACAAACTGTCACTTATGTCATACTTTGCTTAGTTTTATATTTAAGTTATCCCAAAATATCCAATATTACTCTTTATGTGCCAGTGCTCCTGTACACTACAGGGTGTTTCTCCTCAAAAGAGAAGGTGACCTCCATGGACCTGCGCTCAGAAACTACAGGATCTCACGTCATGCTAACTTGACATGAGATTTCAAGGCAAAGGTTATCTCCTCCTCAGCACCATCCCCATCTCCTTCAACAGGCTTCTGAATCCACAGTTTCAGCCTTCTTCCTAGGAACTCTTTTTAGCTGTGCAGTGATTAATATTTTTTCATTCCTGACATGACATTTTAAATTGTTTAAACTGAGGGACCAGAGAGATTGTTATTGTAACCAATCTGCAGATATTGAGACCTCTCACATACACACCACGTGGCTGCTTGGAACATCATGGCAACAGCAGTAATAGAAGGCTGGATAACACTAATGAAAAAAAGCCTGCATATTTATTTTAAAATATGGCATCAAGGGAAATTAAAATTGAGCTGCAAGTTCAGCAATCAATTTAAGTTTGAATACAGGATTGTTTGGGGGCTCATCCACTTTTTCAATGCAAGCTGATCTTGCATCTGCCTGTTTTCTTTCTGCACACACTGTTACACCCATTGAGACAAAGATACAGCTTACTGTGAGCAACAGTCTATTATGTGCACCCCTCTCCAGAAGAACTTGAGGAAAACATTGTTTTTTTTTAAATTAAGACAGAGGAGCAGACATTTCCGACGGAGACACAGCAGATGGCTGCCAGAAAATGGTAAAGAATTCAGGAAGATGAAGGGCGAGGCAGCCTGTGGGCTTTGGAAAAGAGACAAGAACCCAGGAGCAAATGAAGTGCTCTGTATACGTGGGGCAGAGAGGTTTGGAGTGGCAAAAGTGTGTAGGAGGCTGCCTTCATGCACTTTTGTTGGCATCCTTTTGATCCTGCTGCAGTGAGCTTCCCATTGCAAATTCAATTCTAAACACAAGCGCTGCACGTCAGCAAGAACTTAGCATTCCACATATGACAAGGAAATGTGTCTATAAGTGCTCTGCTCTGGCCTTTTTGGCCTTTTTTCAATACAACTGTAACCGGAGCTGTATTTCCTGGGAAAGGTGGCCTTATTCTGGTACAGCAGCTCTGCAAATACTTTTCTTAATATTGAAAACAGTTAGCATTGGAAGGGTTGAGACAATTCCACAGGAAGCCCATCTAGCTGTAGAGCTTAAGAAACATTTTATTAGCAGTACTAACAACCTTTATAATAATAATAGGCAAAGTCAGTATTTCCGTTCATTTATGGTAGGAGGTGTTGATACAGATGCTTTCTTCTGCAATATATGTTATTGCAATGATCACATTTCAGGAGAGGAATTTTTTTCTTTTCTTCTCTAACTATAAAATAAAAAAGTTGAGATCCCAATTCAAGCATGTTTAGCTTCTCATTCTAAACTGCTCAGCAATTGCTTATCTGAAGCCTCAAAATCAAATGTAATCAGATGTGGTAGCACAGGACTGCACATAGTTCAAAAGTTATTTTATTTGATCACAGCTGAGGTTCAGTGTGTTGTGATTAGAATGTTTCCTCATTCTGGGGGCTTTTTTGGCACTGATTTCTAGGAGTTCATAGAATCTACACAGGGAGGTAGATTTTCAGCTTAGCTCAGCTCCTGGTTCAGAGTCTCAGTGGATAACAACCCTGTTTTCTGAAGAGGCCAGCCTCATCCTTCTCAGCCTTCTCCAAGGCAAAGGCAAGCTGCTTTGTAGTGGAATTCCTTTTCATCAAAATACAACAAATCCAGGCATCACGACTAATTACAGCCCCCAAACAATCTTTACCAGTAAAAATACCCATTCAAAAGATCTGATTGTATGAAAAGCAGTTGTTTCCTCCCTAATCCATTTGAATGTCTAAGGCGATTATCTCAAAATTAAGAAATGCTATGAATGCAAAATACAGCTCTGTGAGCTGTTTATTAAACAAGTCCCAAACTTATGATACACCAAATGCAAAGAATAGTTATTGCAGGGGGAATATTCACCACTTACAAAAATAAAAAGACATGAGGTTTCACAGTCTTCCTTGTGGACCACAAGGTCTCATCAGTATTTACTGTTCTATTTAAGGTAAATTTCAGCGCACACACACACAAATTAAAACACTTTCTGAATGTAATTTAGTAGCTGAAACTATATCCTATGGTCAGTCAGTTCTTTGAAGGCAGTTTATTTGCATGTGCTGCACTGATCCTCTTCAAGTCCCCGTGCACAAGATATATTAAGGGCAACTCAGCAGTGTTCCTGCTTTCACATATTAACCAGAGAAAGTTCTCCTTTAGTTCAAGGGAGATATGCACTTGGTTGGAGGACGAGAATAGCTGCTTTCACCATCAGCTCTGAGGAAAGGCATTCAACCAAGCAGCGAGTCTTAAATCTTTGTATTGGCCACACTGCAACATTTACAGAAACAATTTGCTGAGAGTCTCTACTGTTTGTTGGGAGCTATTGTTGTAGAAATTATGCCACAAGGACAGCTGCAAGATATCCTCTATAATACAGAGCATCCCACATCACAATCCCAAATCCTATGTTCATTATTAAAAGCACACAGAATGTTACTTTCCCCCTATATTCTCACCTGCAAGTGGCTGCTCGAGGCCTTCAGAACATTATTATGACACTGATTTACATTTCTGCATTAGACAAGAGAGGTCCTGGAGAAGATTGAATAAAAATATGCACACACCCTTGAGATGGGTTTTCTTTTTAGTTGCATTTTATTTGTGCACAGTCTCTTCCTTCTGCACTAAAACATTTCATTTTATCTCTCAGAAGTGCACTACTGTCAGGAAAGCGAGAGAGGGAACCTAAAAGTAATGTAAAGGTAAAGGATGCTCACAAACAGCAGAAACCAACTGTTCAGCAAGCTTCTGCTTCATTTTACTGCAGGCTGGTGGAGCAACCTCTCACAGCTCTCACCAGCTTTCCAGAATAACATCAAGAGAGCTTCCACAAAGACACTCTCTAGCCCTGCCTCCCACTGTTGTAGGAACACAGCCTGAATCTGGACTCTTGTTTTTATTGGCATCTTGATTAACTCTATAGAGCAATCAAAGTAATTCATTCCAACTGTTTTCTTCCAAAACAACTCACATTCACTGCCACACCTCTGAGAGAAATCAAATTGTTAACAAATGGCTGAGGTCTCAGTCACAATTAAAACAATAATTGTGAAGCAGAAATAACAATAACTCGAACATAGCCCCATCCAGTTCTTGCTGGGGTAAGTTATTCCTGCAGAGACACGGAATTTTAACCCAAGGGTATGCAATGGCTTTTTGTTACTTGGCTCAGTGATCTCAAACAAACTAAGAAGCAGTACTGCAGAGTAGTGCTGGTATTTATCAGCAGCAGTGCCCTCTCATAGCTGGTGTACAGAGTGAGAAATGCAGTGCTTTTGCTGAGGAGTTCTACCTTAGAAACACAAGCTTTTCCCTTTCAATTTAAAGCATGTGTGACATACAGCAATTGCCTTTCTTGATTGCAGCATATGGTTACTGGTGAGCACTTCCCAACAGCTGGCATCATCAACTTATGGCAAAAGATTTTAAACCAGACATGCCCATGTTTCAAATACTTGTGTGCACTTACTTCTCAAAAGATGTCATCTGCATCATCCACACTGAGACACAGCCAAGCAGCAAACAAAAAGTTTAGGAATAAACACGTGGACTTTCTGACAATATGAGATTGGCTGCCATTCTGCTCACCTACAGAACAGATGTTCAGCTTCCTCATCACCTTAAATCATCCAGCAGGAATGAATCATTTATATCTAGCTGCCTGTATTTAAAACAGTGTGTATGGACAATGGAATCATTAACAGATTGAAATAATTCACAACACACAAGACAGCTGTTGTTACTTTTGTGTCTAGGCACTTAGTAAAGACAATTTTGAAAAGCATATTGAGTTGTTGATGTTTTGAATGACAAGGGACAAAAGAGTTAAGATTGTTACAAGATTATAGAAATGTTTATTGTCCTTATTTTTATAAACCATTTATAAATATAGTCTAACTTTAATATGAGATTAGAATTAATTCATGTAAATTTTAATGAGATCAAATACACACAGAGTAAGCTCTTTAGACCATTTCACATACAATCAATACTTATGATCAAAGTCAATCATATGCCATTTTAATCACATGAGCAAGAGAACCTTCTTCCTTCTGTTTCAAAACCCCACACTTCTCTCACTGTCTTTTACCCAAGCATTTACAATCCTTCGTCTCCTCCAGCCCTTGGAAACGAAGTCAGTTCTAGGTAATAAACACACAAGCAGCTCAAACACCTATGGAATGAGAAATCAGAGATAAAATATTCTGATTTTCTTTCAAGACTGCGCTGATGCTGATGCAGACTTGTTCCATGGGAAATATTGTGTTTCCCATGGGTTCCTGCACTTGGGTTTGGTCAGTTCCTGTCTCCCTCTTCTTTCCCTCTGGGTTGTCCTCACTACCTGCCCATCTGAGCACTAATGATATTTTTCATTGGGCTGAGAAGAGGAATATATTCTGGAATACCATGATGACCTCACATTAGCTGAGCAAGGGCTTCAGGACCGCCCACTTGGTGCTGTTCAACTTTCTGCAGGACCTACTCTGTCTCGCTTCTTAATCATTTTTGCTGGTTGTCTCTAAATTCCTTTCACATTCCTGCTATTGAGCTGGCCAGACCCGAATTTATTATTTCCTCCAGATATATTAGTTTGCACTTCTCCAGCCTGAATCTCATTTTGCTTCCTGCACGTATTTCTGAGCTCTTTAGATCCCTTTTTATTATTTCCCCTTGCTCACTTATATTTGCAACACCTGTCAGTTTAGAGTATGATTGCACCATTAGAAGGCAGGGCAGCTGCAGGGCAGGTGGTGCCACAGTGCCCTAGGGGAATGCCAAGCAATACTGGGTCTTAAACTTTTGGAAATTTACCCATGGCAGAGGGGAAGCATCAGGAACAGGTGCAGCTGAACTGGTGCTTAAAATAATCTGCCAGCAGATGAAGGGCATTCATCCTTGCTTCAGAGAGACAGTGTTTGTTGCCATCATTTTGTGTGAAGCAGCTGCTGTGCCTGAGTGTGGTTTTACCTGGGTGTGAGGGTTCTGAAGCCTCTTCATTACAAAGGGAACACTGCCAGGTGTTGGCATAGCATAGGTGTGCCTCCATGTCCTCCCACCGCCCCCTCTTTGGGAGCACTGAACTACGAGGCAGTTCCTTGAAGCCATGATTCAAGCACATTTCTTTTTTTTATCTGTAGACATTAAAACATTTCGGGACACTTAGGACTTAAAGAATTGGAACAGGCTGTAAGTTTGGTATTGATATTCTAAATTTCAGTCCTATTTAACTCTGAAATGGAAGCACAGGGATTAAAAGTTTGGGAGATTATGTTCATACTGAGTACAGACACTCTTTTCACTTTGTGAATTTTTAACTTTATCTGGAGCCTGATGCTTATTTTTTCCATGACATTTTATACAGAATTAACTATTCTCCTCAGTCTTTTTATTTCCCAAGGAAGGTCCTAGGGTGATCAAATTATAATACTGACAGCTACCTCCAGGGAGCACTGAGTTTCTACACGTGTGACTGAGTACTTTCTCTGATGGGCTGCAAGGAGCAGCCCACCTGGCAGAGCAGGGGCTTTGCCTACCTTTGAGGAAGGTCAGACACTTCAAAACATGCACATTAGCTCTCTCTGGAAAGAGGTGGCTTTTTAGGGAATTCAAGATACTGCCTTGAACAACTCTCTCCCCCCAAATTTAGATTTGTCCATTTTATTCCGAATACGATCAGTTGGGATTTTGTGTCACTTTTGTGTATCTTACTAATTCAAACAAGAACCTTAGATCTATAAAAAGCAAGCTTCAATGAGGGAATTTGCTGTGAGTAACGCTTGTCGGGAGCTTTTTGTGGAACCGTGTAATTGTGAGGGACAAGCTGAGCCCTGCCCTTTCTCAGCCCCGCAATAAGCAGTCAGGGCTCCTCCCTTGTTCTTTACCCTGGCTCCAATTGTGGGCTGAGTAAATCGGTTAAAGATGTTGATCCATTGACAACAATAAGCTTAGAATCAGACTATGAAAGAGCTGAGGACTATGTGTAAAATGTCCCCTTTAATGACAAACTAGAGGAAATTACACCATTCCCTTAACAGCAAAGTCCTCATTCAAAAATAGAACATTTCAGGAATAGCTTAAAAAAGCTCATGTCTGTCTTTTTCACAGTTTGGATAACGGCTTTTATAAATAAGTTATCTGACTGATCACTTAACCAAATCACCTTCTCTAATTCAAGTTCAGTATGTGGTATGGCATACCTACACATAAAGATTGGGAATAGAGCTCAACTCCTGAAATGATCCATCTGTAATAAATGTATATATTTATATATTAGAATAAATATCTTTATAGTGTTAAAAGAGGTTTCCCAGAGGGTATTTTTACCACATCAATAATTTGCTATGGTAATGATGTTTAGCTTGAAATGAATTGTACCCTAATCAGTATTAAGATAAATAATAGTTACTTAGTATATACGGCTCTTACTTTTAATTGATTTTTAGCCTGATTTCACAAAGTGACATTTAACAAATCCTTTTCATTCTTAAAGATTATTAATTATTTTCTTTTTAAATAGTGATTATGGCAAATAAGGCAGCTCCTCCAAAATGTGCTGAGTAAAAACCTATTTCACTTGAAGACTTCATGTCTTTTCCCTTCTGCCTCACTCTTCTTCAGAGATCCAGAAAACAACTCCCACATTTCCAATGATTCTTCATTTCAGGGACCCATCTAATCCTGGGCAACTTCAGCAGTGTGGACTCCCCATATAGTCAACGGAGCCTGGAGAGGGCAAGTCAGAGCATCCCCAGTACTGAACTCTCTTCACTGTATGATTTCCTGATTATATATAGACTCAGATATCCTATTGCAGACAACTGAATGAAATATCTAAATTTGGGTGGTATGAGTAGATTAACCTTAACCCCTTGGTTTTGCCATAAAGGAAGCTGAAGGAGACGTGCATTTTACTGCAGAATTGGGATCTTCATAAAACCAGAAATGCTCAGCAATCTGTAGCTAAAAAATTCCGATTTATTCAGAGGAAATATAATGTTGTTTAAGAGAGTCGGGAGAGCTGATTTAAATTCCTGTTCTGCCACAGACTTCCCCTGTGACCTTAGGGAAGTCACTCAGGGCGAGATTTTTATGGGCATCTGGACATCTGACTCCAGGGGATTTTAACTAAGTAACTTTGCAAAGATAGCCATTGTGCTCTATTCTTTAATGTTCCATTTGCAAAATGTAGATAGTTTTATTTCCTCTCTCACTTTTTACCTACAAAACCTTCCAGGTGGAATTCTCTGCTAAAACTATAATATAAGGTTGAGAGATTATGCTGCGTGGCAAAAAAATTCCACTGCTTAAAAATATTCTCTAAACAGATTGCGACTCTCTCTAACCCATTATTTCTAAGTTTGGGACAGTTCTTCAGATTCTCTGCAGCTGTATAATTGAAGTTTCTTCACAAATATTTGCTGCCTCCAACTGAAAAAGACAACAGCCATCACTAAAGCAGTCAGGTAAAGTTATATACTAGTGTTTCAATTCCCAAAATAGAGTGCAAATATTTACAATTCAAATATCTGCCCATTTGAATTTAAAATGTAGCTTCTGAGATCTGCCTGCTAACCCAGCTTGAGTGAGTCTCACACCAAGATTCTCCCATTGCCAGAGCAGCTCTTCAAGTGATGGTGCTGCAGCCTCTCTGCCCCTCTCTGCCCCTACAAATCTCTTATTGCAGCCACATTCGTGTCCAGGGTCGGAGGGCACGGAAGGGGACCCAACACTGAACCTGGCACCACAGCCTCTGTTGGAACAGCTTCAAATGGTCTTGCTAGAAGGCACAGGAAGGTTGTACAGCTTCCCCTCCCATATCAGTATGATGACATTGCTGATAGGCTTCCCCTGACACGGCTCAAGGCTGTTCTGTTTCAGAAGCCAAAGCCAAACTCAGAAGTTTAGTGCTTGCCTGTTCCACTTTGGTTCACTTTCTGTAGACATTTTGATAATAAAACACAACACAAGCCAGATTTCTCTTGCCATTCTCTCTGACAAGCAGCCAACTCGTGGATATGTCATTCAGCTGGGTTTTCACCTGGAAGAAAGCAGCCCACTGCCTACACTGAAGTGACTTGCTACTAGATTTAATTGGCACACACTTCTTCCTGCATCATTCTGTGCTCATCAGCATGTCTTGGCTGAATCTGATGGAATATATTTTACTTGTATTTTCACTTCCAACATACTGAAAGCTTGCAATACATATGCTGGGCATCACTCCAAATATCTATGACCTCATAAGGTTTTTTGAATTTTGGACATTAACTTGTTTTGCAGTTATTTTAGTGTAGAGAAATGGAAAGTTTGAATAAGAGCAGCTCCACTGGTTAAACTATGGTCACATTTGTAATACACCAACAGGATCACAGGAACTCTACATAACAAGTGAAGTCTGAAAACCAGAATGATTCCAAGTAAATGCACGTAAAATGACATTTGATTCACTAAGTTATTTGGCACCAACTCTTGCCCAAGTTAAACAGACCACCAGAAACAGCTTCTAATGTATTTTAGCAAGCTACTGCATTATGGTGAGCAGTACCTTGCCCTTTGAATAGTCCTATTGATTTTAGTTCAGAGTAAGGTTGGCAGAACGGGGACTTAGCAACTGCAGATGGACAGCAATTCCTTTCTTAATTTATATTCACCGGGTCATGTTTGACAATTTTTTTTAAAGGAGGATCTGTCTTCTCTCAGAGCAAATGTAAATCTTATCAGTGCATCTAATCTGAACGTCTCTCCTAGTTATTTCGCACTGATTTCTGTCAATCTCACTCAATCAATGGCAAAATTTCAATGGTTTCCATGACACATGGTTTTGCCCTTTTCTCTGGGTATTATTGCCTACTGTAGTAATCTTTAGCATATTTCACCATTTCTCTGCCCCAGACTTCATTAATGAAATATATCCTTCTAATAAAGCTCTGCAATATAAAACACAGTGTTCTTCCAGGGCACTTCTCTTCTTTTTCAAGTTTAGCTTTTTGGCAGCATACTCCTCACTTTCATTTGTGTTTAAATCCCAAATCTATTGCTGCTATGATCCCTGCTTTAATGATTGCCCTATTTTATAGTCAATTGTACCTCCACTATTACTTAATACCACATCTAGAAGTATACTCATCCTTGTCATCTGATGCACATATTAATTTGGGAAGCAATTTTAAATCAGCTTCAGAGTCACGTGCTTGATTTCAAATATTAATTATGTAGTTCACTGTGTACCTCTTGCACACTAACATATTTTACGTGTTGGCATTCATAGTCTCAGTTCATCTGACCACAGCAATGAGTTACAGCACCCAGCTTACTCTACCTCCCCATTCTCAGAAGCCAAAACCCAACAGTCTACCTCTTTGACAGCACATGAAGTCATGATATGTTAAATTTGATCAAATATTTCTTTCCCACGTGGAGGTTCTCAGCTCTTTTACTTTAATCTCCATCACTGAAAAAGGAACTTTTCATTCATTATTATGTAAGCACTCAAAAAAAAAGCGAGAAGGAAAGTTTCTGCAACTTCCTGGGTCAGTTTGTCCCTTGAAAGATAGCAAAGCTTTTTGTCTTTGGAATGGATATCTAAAATTAAAGTTCATCTTTCCTACAGTTCTCTGCTGGTTTTATTCCAAACGCAGCAACAAATGTATTGGCTTTTAGGTTTAACAAACTCCCTATATATCCTACAGTAGTTGGGAGCGTGAAAGGAAGCCTCAGCTGGCTCTAACCCAAACGTGTTATTGGCCATTTTATGTTGGGATCTGCCATCTAGGAAGATGTATTAAATGTTTCCCTTGTTGACCAGCTTGTAGAGAATATAAATCCTACAACTTCAGGCAGGGTGTTTTAGTCTTGTAGGTAAATTTATCTAATTTTTCACTCTGGAGGACCTTGATTTAGTCCACAGCAAGATGCCATTGTATATACATTTATTCTAAGAGAAAATCCTTGTCTTCTTTAACTGCTACTGTCTTCTTTTTAAAAAATGCTTGCTCGATTGGCACAAAAATGATGCACCAACATTATGCCCTTCTCTTGGCAACATAAATAGTTTTCAGTACATCTTCTGTCCCTGTTTTTTTTTATCTTTCTGTTATTTTGATTTATACACCAGCAGCATCTGCAGACCTCTAGCTGGAATGATGGTTGTGAAATTTTCTTGAAAATCCTCTCATTAAAAACTGAGGTTCTCCATCCCAATTTAGACTATTCTTATTATTTTTTTTCCTTCTGCTACATCACAGTCCACTAGGGAATATCTTTACCCAAAATAAGCAGAAAAAATATAGAATCACTAGTTAGATAGTTCTCTTGCTCTTGGAACTCATATAGCATTTTATTCCCTATATACTGGCAATAACATAATATTTTATTTGAAAACGCACTTCATTGTGCTTTGACCACATTCTAACTTCCTAGTGAGAGCCAAGCATCTCCCTCCTCAAACATTCTACTGATAGAATGCTGCAACAGGTACAAATTGATAAAAAAATGGGGAAATCTTGTTAAAAACAAAAGAGAACACTACCATTTCCACGTGCTGCTTCCACCTGCCGCGTTTTACTTCTGCCTCTCCCTCTCAGTTTCCCGGCAACAGCATGTTCACTCAGTCCCCCCAGTCAACAACCAGCACTGAACCCAGCAAGGAATTACTTCAGTTGCTTCAACCAAAAGTCTAGAAAACAGAAGAGCTATTGAGGTGACACCTATCACTTCTACAAAATAACAACCCCTTCCATAGGACTGCATGTTATAAAGCTTTGATATCATAAATGACCCCCTGTCCTTTTGTGTGTGTATACTAAGCATATTATATATTATAATATATTATAATAACATATAATTATAATAGCTATAATGTATTATATTATACCAGAGATCAAGCTGATCCATAACTAATTTTACAGGAAGTATAAAACAGAGAGAGCCACACTCGGGGGTAACAGTATTTTGGCCCCAAAGACTAAATAAATAACTTTCAACAACTTAGACTAGATTTTTATTGCCTGATTTTCAAAGCTGCAATGTAACATAGCCTTGTTTTATATATTTTATATTCTATTCTACTCCTTTTCAGTTAGGACATCTGGTTGTGCAGACGCTTCTCATTGCTTCAGTTCTGGGCAAATCAACCTGAAGAAGTGCTGGCAAAATACTGCTTCCATGCTGGCATCTCCAGCCTTGGCGATGGAAAGCTATATGACTAGAAATAAATTTTCCATAAGAAAATCTAAGCATTTAAAGATCCAGGAGACCTGACCTGAAATGGCCGGTGAAACGCTTCAGAAGAACACAAAAAATTGCTAAATGAGGTGTGTCAGGAGGAGGGTTTGGCTCCTGCAGGCAAAAGAAATTTAAAGACTGGAGTAGTGGTTTTCGAAGCCACTCGAGGCTCGCAGTCTGACAGCCACCCTAAGAGAGAGCCCTTGGAATTTCATGCTGTAATCTGTGCCTTGGAGCTCAACACTTTGTGGTACCGGCTGCAGCTATCAGAGGGATGACCAGCATTGCAAAACAGTTTTGCTCTGCTAATTGAGCAACAAACTATTTCCAAGTAGGATAAAACAGCAAAGTTTCATGGAAATTTTACTGGGCTATGTAGAACATTTTTGCAGAACTATTGATTTTGCCAGAGAATTCTACATTTGTAGTCAGCCTGTTCACTTCTCTATGGAATTGGATAAGGATATAATTTCTCACTAAAATTTATAAGATGTTTCAAAAACCTTGCAGAGATTAGTTTTTCACTTACGATTGTAAAACGGTTCCATAATGAAAGAGATGAGATACAGAAATTTTTTCATTTAAGCCAGCTGTAATTCAGAGTCTGTATTTCTGTCAGTAGAGTATTTTAAGCAGTATAAACATCCTCCCAAAGGCAGATCTACTTAAGTGTTTTGTGATACCTCGATAAAACACTGTTTTTATAAGGCCAGATCCAAAATGTAATGAAAGTCAACTGCAAGTCTCCTATTATTTGCTCAGTTTAGTGAGCAGTTACAAAATTCCTACAGAATTAGTCTTGTCCTCATCTTCTCAAATCCAATTAATTTCTCAGTAAAGCTTCTGGGAATGTTGCTGACCATGGCCAGTGACTTCTACCTCCAGGCTCCAAAATGTCATGGCATCAGCAGAAGGGTTTTCTTACTTCAGTGGCCAATCCTCTCCTAGAGGAGGGCACGAATCACACTGGCAAATGTACTGAAAATGCTTTATTTCAGTACATTAAATTTTTTTCTTACTGACTTTACAAGGGATAAAAAGGAGAGTTGGGTTCAATTGGATTTGTTGATTTAAATGATCTCCACAATGTGTTTTGTGAAATCCAATAAAAATGAACACTGTTCACTTGTTCCTGGCCGGAGCAAGTCACAACCCTACCTCAGACAGCAGCTTGGATCCATTTAAATGACCTGTGTTTTGTCCCATCCCACTGCAATGACCACTACTTTTATTTTAGTTTCTACTCATTTCGCTTCAGTTTTTAATCTGGTATTAGTGAATCTCAGTCAGGGGGATTTTTTAGTGAGACTGGCTATTTGACTGCAATATAAATTAGAAAATCTCTTTCTTATGCCCATAAAAACTCTTCAACTTTTTTATATTTGTGTAGAGTGACTGTGCCTTTTATCATCTTATGTAAAACCTTAATCAGGTCTGAGTGTAAAATGAGATCAGACAGAGTTTTACTCTATCCGTTTTTCCCTTTTCTTTTTCTGACCAGAGTAGACCTGATGGATACAGAATAATGATTTAGCTGGTACCTTTTTTTTTTTATTTTATTGAAAGATCTCTGGAGGGATAAACATACTCTTCTGGAGCTTTTTTTTAAATTAAAAGTGAATAATAAAGTAGAATGAGCTGATAATGATATGGACATAAATTCACACTCCTCTGAAATTCATATGGAGTTATGTAACAGTGGAGTTTTATTAAGTCCAGCACATTCTTCCATTTTTCTACTTTCAGTCTGTATGAATCCTGCACCACTACAGTCATTCTTTTTAATTACATTCTTTTTCTCTTTCTTTACTCTCTTAAGAGTATTAGAAACTTTCTTCATTACTAGTGTGACAATACATACGATGGCAGTAGTTGGAGTGCAAGGAAAGATTACCCCTGTGCTATGCAAACATAGAATAAAAACCAGTCTTGCCTCAAAAGGTTTTAGTGTCAAGTGAGGTTTGAACAGAGAAGCAGGTACAAGGTGATAGCATGCAGGCAAATGAACAGCATGAAAAGTCAGAGTATATTTGTAAGAAGTATGCTTCTTGTTCTCTTAGGTTTTGTTTCCTTAATAGGGAATATCTGGCATTGAGAATTAGGTGATGGTATGAGGTAAAAGAAGACAAAGAACCAAAAGGACAGTCAAAGCTCACGGGCTGGCTCTAGCAGAAGCTACATCAAGGCTGAAAAGAATACCTGAGAGATTTAAGAAAGATAAGATGGCAGCTGTAATGGTGTGGCTTTGTTTCTAAACAGAAGATTTTCAAAAATTACATTGGGCATGTGAGAAAATGGTTATTTTTTAAAAGAGCATTGCCTACTACATCTCATAATCTAACACAGGGAGAAAACCCTTGTAAGATTCACATAGATGAGTTCAAAACAGAGAAACTCTTCTGGCTTTCCCACAGCTTAAAATCTTGCCTGCGTGGTTATATTGACCAGGGTGACCACAGCCAAACAAGTATCAGACCCTAAGTATTGTCAAGTACCTCCTTTCTGCAGGCATTCTATTTTAGAATAAAGGATTTAAAGGATTATTCTGGAACAGAGAATTCCCACAGGAAAGCAGAGGCACACTGGCACCATTACAGAGGAATAATAACACCCTGTAAACATGACCTATGTTTTACCCCACCTATGTCAAGGCATTCAAAATCCCTGTAGAAACATTCAGGTGCTCAGCAGACAAGCCTTTATACTCTTGATCTCTGTTCTTTAGGAAGGTCTCCCTTGCTGCAGTGAAGCACTGTGCTCCCTGGAAACTCCAGAAAAGAAGTGATTATAGCAGGAATTCCTGTCAACTGACTGCGATTCTCAGACAATGCATGGAACAAGGTGGGACAACAAAATGTATGGTGCAAACAAGGAGAAGTGAGGAAATTCAACTAACTGAGAACTCTTTCAAAGATGCTCGAAGTAGCTTCAGCAAAATTGTTACAGCAAACAGTTATTTAATAGTAACTGGATTTTGCACAGCCAGATTCAATGCAGTAAGAGTCCCATTTTTCAAATGGAACAAGACATTTCTGGGCTGTACTTCTGTTTAAATTCAGTTTTGAGGTTACCCACCACTGTTATATTGAAAGTCTTAAATCTGACATATCACTTACCATGTCCCATCAAACACAGCAACACACTGGAAACTGAAAACTTGATGCTGCTGCAATGCTTCTTTCATCTGAATCACTGCACCTTCACTGGAGTTATTCTGACTGAAACCCATGTGAGAGCAGAACTAGGTGTTTGCACTTGTAGAAATAGTTTTGGGTTCATTCATGGCCAGTTCTGGTTTTTAAAGTCAAGCTGCCATTTGGCAATTTGCTACTTCACTTTTATCATCCTTAATTCTACCAGAGAGAAACGGAGAAAACTATCACAGGCAGGACATCCAGCCAAGTCATAAACCAAGGCCTTTTATTCCTCCCTCTGTGCAAAAGGAACGCTATGTACGGACTGAGTCCCAAATCATAAAGCCCTACATTCTACTCATCTTCCCAAATAGAATTAAAAATGACAAATTTATCATGTAGCTCAGATGATCTATCTGCCACTGCGGCTGGGGACCAGCTTGTTTCAGGCCAAAGCAAAAATAACCACGTATCACTCTGTGCAATTGTCAGTGCCCACTTTCCATTTAATCTTAATCTCCATACAGTATAATTTGTAAAAAAGATCACAGTCAGCCAGATTGCACGTGTTGACTTCTAGATTTAGATTAGATCTCAGGAAGAAATGTTTTCCTGTGAGGGCAATGAGGCCCTGGCCCAGGTTGCCCAGGGAAGCTGTGGCTGCCCCGTCCCTGGAGATGTTCAAGGCCAGGCTGGATGGGGCTTTCAGCCCCCTGATCCAGTGGGAGGTGTCCCTGCCCATGGCAGGGGGGTTTGGAACCAAATAGGCTTTAAGGTCCCAAACCATTCCATGATTCTATGATTCTAAAAGCCTGACTGACCAATTGTCAGCCGGCAATTCTGTGAAAGCAGACAGAAATGAAACAATAATGAGGATTATTTGTCCATAATGAAAATGCAGACACCCAAATGAGCTTACTACTGCAAACAAAAATGAAAGAAAATTATATCCACAGATGCAAACATTTAGAAGTTATTAGGGATTCTGTGAGGGATTTTACACAAATTAATCTAAGTGAGGAGGTGAAAGGAAAGGATTATTTGAGGTTAAAGCTTATTTTTTCCTAATTATATACTGGGGTCTTCTGAAAAAAAAAATTATTATACCTCTGTACTCCCTAGGATGGTAGGAATGTTGCTGGGACTGTACTACAATGACTGGTAGAATGCAGGACATGAAAAGAAATATACAGGACAGACTGAAATACGGTATCGTTATTGAATAAAATAATTTGCTCATTCATATGACAGTGCAATAAATCACTTTCTACATCTGTATTATACTGTCATTGCTGTGTAAGGATGTGGTTTCATAATCAATTTCATCTAAAACTGCATTGTCACCAAAAAGGGCTGTCCCACCTTCTGCCCTGGGCTGGCTGAAGAATAAGACAGATCAGTGGCAATTTGTCATAGATCACCTCAATCTGATTATGACAATGCAGCCCAAGTAAAACATTGGATGCACCAATATCAGTCATAACCACTAACTTCAGTGGGTCCTAAATCACTCTGGTAACTTGTACTGTGACCTGTATTATATGCTGGGTCATAAAACATGTGTTTGCATCGATACAGTTTCTGAACCGCCTGTGGGCGGATCAACCACGGATCATAACATCACCAACTCACTGTTTAACCTGGTTTTCCCTATGAATCAGCAGGCTTGATGTCTGTTGACACATCTGATACACTCAACTCATCTTACATTCTTGGGTACAGAGGTGGTTTAGGAAAATGATGCTGCTGTCTCACTTTTAGAAAAGCTATAAACACCATAGTTTCATCATAAATACGCACATTCTGGAGAAAGAACATCTCTTCCTAGATTAACTCTGCCTGATTGTAAGCTTGGGGTGTTCCCAAGCTGCCATGTACCATTTTAATTTGTCCATGGTGAGTTTTGAACAGTAATTTGAATACAGAAACCAAAAATAGTGTTTGGGGGATACAACACAGCTAATTTCTGTCAAACATGCTGTCCGGGGGTTAGTCGTAAAATTTTCAGCAGTAGTTGGATATTTTAATACTTCATTCCCTAGCCAGTATTTATTACAGTAGGAATCAGCATATAAAAAGAAGTTCTATTCTTTATCCTTTTTACTCACTCTCCTGCATGGCATGTTTTTAAAGTACAGCTGTCTACCAGATGCAAGAAAATTAAGACATTTCATTTCCTCTCCCTGTGCATAACTCCCATTAATGTTGATGGCAGCTAAGTATGAACATAGGAAGAGAGCTACTGTGAACAGACAATATAATAGCTTGCCCATTTCAATTAAATCTCGTTGTTTAAAAAGAAAGGCAGAAAGAGTCACATCAAATTGCCCCAATTCTTCAGCACGAGACTTGCAAATTCGCATTTGGTTGACTTCACAGCTGCAGTGGACACGATGTGCTGAGCAGTGATAATGCTTAAATACATCACCTTCAAATTCAATAAAATTGTAAAGTTAAGGTATACAAAAATGCAGTTCTTGACTGCAGATATTTTAAGCTGCAGCTCCTGTGATGGTTTCCTGGAAATTATTTTTTAAAAAATATTTTCCCTTCTTTGCCAATTGGAGTTTTTAATTTCCTTGGGTTATTAGGTGTTCTGTTCCCTTTGTTTTGTCTGTTCTTTGAGAGTAGTTTTTAAATAAAGGCTCAAATCACAGATTTTTTTTCATGTGATTTTGACCCAAAATGCTAAAAGTAGTCAAGATTATGCGCTGCAAAATAATTTTGAATTAGCACAGAATCAGTTCTTCAGGGACAGATTTGAGATTTTCAGATTGACTTTGAAAAAATCTTACTGATGAAATCAGAAGGTGTCAACACTGATATTCTTGTCATAATTGACTTCCTGATACAAAATAAAAGTAAACAGATGGTAACACTATGAAAATAAAATTAAAAAAAAAGCCTGAAACACACAAAACTACAGTAATATTGGAAATAAGTGTGAAAAAAAAAAACTGAGTTCCCAGGAGCCTTCAAAATCTGCAGCCTATATCTGTGCAACACACCAAGTGGCAGAATAAAACTTCTACCAGCTGTAAGAATAATCAAGAAGTGAATTGCAGCAAAAAAAAATAAAAGAAGAAATTCCTGAGAGACAGAGTAAGTTTCACCAAAGCAGCTGAAGAGCAGAGCAGTCCTGTTCAGGGTGTTCTGGGAAATTTCCTGGCCAAACCATTTCCAGTTTCCCTCACAGCTAAAAGTCAAAAAAATCAAACTCTGCTGCCCAGAAAGCTAAGGATTACATTGGGCAAGTAATGTGTGAGTTTGCTTTGATCTGATTTCACCCTAACAAATGTTTTCCATCTTGATCTGATGATTACACCCTGCAAGTGCCGAGCAGACACCATGTTAGTGCTGAGCACCACTTGCACCAAGTTGCTATTGGATCCATGTGAAGAGATTCCAAAGGTCCATATGTAGTACATCTGCACATGATTGACCATAACAGCATTATCCTGTTAAAATAGAATTGATAACTTTGTAATATTAGCTGCTATTATGAAGACTAAAGACTCCAAAATTGCCGCCAAGGTATCATTTCTATACATTATTCAGAGTTGAATAAAGTTATTTTGCATAGTGAAGGGTAAAAATTTTGCCATGTTTAATCAAAAAAAAGAGAAAGGCTATCAGAACTCTGTTTCCCAACTTGGATCTCTCTGGCATCAAGCAGGTCAATGTGTGTCTCGCGTTTCCCAGCTGTACTCTAGACAGTACCTGCTCCCGTGGCAGCTTGCAGTGCCTCTTCCATGAAGCCAAAACTGGCCCAAACCGTCTCAGCACAGCAATAAAAGCAAGGAATGCTGGCATCTTAAATGTGTGGCTGGGTCACATTTCTGCATAACACATAGAATCATAGAATTGGTTGGTTGGAAAAGACCTCTGAGATCATTGAGTCCAACCGTATCTGTTCTCTAACTAAACCATGTCCGTGAGAAACACATCTCCCTGCCTTTTAAACACCTCCAGGGATGGCGACTCAACCCCCTCCCTGGGCAGCCTCTGCCAGTGCCTGAGGACCCTTAAAGTCTAGTCATGTCCCAGGAAGGGGAAAAAGAGGAGGTAAAAACAGGCCAGAGAAAAGGAAGTAAATTTTGGCTGCTTCTGACATTGTCCAAAGTGATGAGGTGATGGAACACAGGGTGACAGATTTTCCACAGGGGTTTCCTGCACTCACACCTGAAGTGACCATGTTATATACACTGGCTTCTCCTTAGGCAGCAGGAAGAATCAGCTTGTCAGTGCCCTGGCAGTGGGCCAGGGCTGGATTTTGCTGCCATTAATTGTCTTACTGCCCTAGGTGACTCCTGATCTGTGTCTAACGTGGGCCCTGAAGAAAGGTATAGAAAACGCAGTTTCATTAAAATCATGATGAGAAAAGTCTTAGCAATTCACCATGTGAGTTGCTTATTTACCATTAGAGGTCACTGTCCTGCTTATGACATAACCACATTTCATTTTATGAAGATGTTATACACAAACTGGTAGGCATTTTAAAGCCTCACAAACAGCAAGGATACAAGTCATTACTTAAATCAACATTTAAAAAATATTTTGGATATGTAAGTCCTGTAGAAGATTAAAAAATAATCAAGAAAAATAAATAATATCTATTAGAATATCACAATAATCTGTTCTTAAAGGTCTAATAAGGTATTGAGTAGATAGTCTTACAATTAATAGCCAAATAAATATTGTCTTTATAAATGTTTCTCTTTATAAAACTGAGTTTTAACACTTTAGTAATTATCAAGTCTCTTCAACAGAATTATCTTTTTCCCAATGACTGCATGATCCCACAGCATGATCCCCCTGAAAGAGGAAAGCAGGCTTGTATGAACTGGCTGTTTGAGAACTAAGAGATGGGAATTAAGAAGGAAATCAGTGAGTGATGAGTCTTTTGCAGCTTTGGAAGACAGATCTTGCCCGAGAGATCTGAATCTGACAGTGATACCTTAAACAACTACAGGGGACAGAACAAAAACGAAGATTGGGACTTTGAGTTTCGTGTTCCCATCCAGTAAGTGCCAATGTGAAATTGGAAATGTGAAGCCAATTTCAAACCAAATGGGAGAGCAAGGATTACTGTGTTCAGTCCTCTGCACTGAAGGCAGAAGGAGAAGAATATTTCCCTTCTGAAAAGGCCCAAAAATGGAATTTCCTGTAAGTCATTCCTGCTGGGGGAAGGCGTAGGGTTTGATCTCTTTAGGATGACAGCACTGTCCTTTGCCCCCCTCCGGCCCCTTCAGCATCTCAAAAAATGCCGCTGTTGTGCTCAGTTCCACTCCACCTCACTTCAAAACACAACAGTTACTGGGAAATGTTGAATGAGCATCCTTTTTCTCCACTTGAGATCAAACGGCACAGCACTGCAAACAGCAACCTCCACTGCCTCTCACATCTGCCCAGTAAAACCGTGTCACCGTGCTGCTCCTGCGATGTCATAGAACTAAATCCAAACGGTGTTTCACAGTATCACAAGGTTGGAAAAGACCTCTGAGATCATCTAGTCCAACATAGATGAGGTTTCTGTGAGATCACAAGAAGCTGGAAACACCAGAGGAGATGGTAACTTTCACATCTCTGAATCGACTTCTCTTATGAACAGAGAGCAATCAGAAAAACACAGATGAGGATGTGTGATCATTAACTCTCTCTAGTTCTCTCCAATACCCTGAGAAAACGGGTCTGTACTTACTGTGGTTCGTATGCAGTGTCTCACATGTACAACAACAAAGAGAAAACAATATTTGTTAGTATAAAGAACCATTTAATGCTTTATGATAATCTTTGGGTTAAACGAAAGCTACTGAAAGGAGTTTTCTGAAATTCATTATAACCTACTGTAAAACACTGTCATGGGTTTATAATCCAACGATTACCATTTGTCTTTAAACCATATTGTCATTAATGAACTTTATTGAAGCATAAATGCACGTCATATAGGTTAAGAGCATGTGAACACAACAATGGCAAGGATGGCATTCACTTGCTTCTCAGTTTAATTAGGCCAACTGGGAGTATTTTAGCATAACATATTTCAGATTTTAAAAATACCACCTTTAGAGATGTACATGCCCTGCTAGGCACTTGCAATATTTTATCATCATGCTCAGGATTGTTTCTCAGCAGTGAATTCTTTGTCACTAGAAAGAAACTCAGCAATATTTTTAAAGAAAAGGTCATGAGCCCTGCAAAAGAAGTCCTTATTACAGGCTGATGGCCTTTGTAAAACTACCATCAGTCTCATTCTAGCAAAACCTAGAGGACAGAGAGCCATCTCCTGTGCAGGTAACAGCCCTCTCTGTTTAATTCTGGTGCCTCACCACATTCTGCATAATTCACTATGTAAAGTACACTTCCATCGTGTCTACACAGATGCTGGGCTGGTCATGATAAAGGACATTCGTGTTCTATTATGACACAACGTTTTCCATAACTTTTCAGTGACACTCTCCTTAGGAAGTGGCCCTGAAAAAGTGGAATTTTGAAATGTCAATTCTAGGAAGATTATAAAATTAGCATTTTCATTAGTTGTCAAGTGATACTGCTGGATTCATCCTCACGTACTTACTAAATAATACTTACAGTTGATTAAAATAGTGAAAATAAAGAAGTGTAACTCCCACTACTTAATCCACTACTCTACCCCACAATGGAAACAGAGCTATAAAGAGGCTGGAAGAACTGCTATAGAACTTACAGAGATACATTAATTACAGTTACAATTTTTTTTTAGGCAGGACATTTTGGGAGGACCTGGGTATTAATCATATATTTCCATTAATCATTTCTATTTTGAACATCTGTTCAAAAGACTATCATAAATGAACAATAAGGTGATTCTGCAGAGAACTCAAGAAGCCAAAAATAAATACTACCTTCACATTAACAAGTCCCTAAAAATAAGGAGAGAGGGAAGATTTAACTTTCTTCTTCTTTGATGTTGTTCTTTGTATTAAATTACAAAATATTTCAGGAGAAAAAGGGAAAAAAAAAACTTGGAAGTTGTTCCCTTTATCTTTTTTGCAATGTAACAAATACGTGCCAGGCTTCAGCCTGATTACTCATACTAGGAGGAATTCAAAATGTCATTCCAGTTTAAAACAACTTTGAAAAATGAGGGCCTTCTGAGGACAAGTCAAACCATTTAGATAAGTCAAATATGTAAAGATCATACATTTTTTCAATCGCTGATGGATTTGTGTGATGTTTTTAGAAAGTATTTAAAAATCATAAGTGACGAGGAAATCTGAGGCCCAATTCTGGTAAGGGAATTCTGATGATAGTGAGTAAAAAGTCAGATTCAGGAAAAGTACCTCCTCCATGTAATTTTGATGCTCTGCATGATAGCAATTGTACACAGCAATGTGCTAGGAACTTTATCTTCCATTTACTCCACCAGGAGGCGAGGACACACAGTAACCAAACAGACAATTTTATGCTTTTTACATTGTTTAAACTCTCTTTTACTTTATGAGCACGATTAACAGGTATACTTTAAATGACAACTAGAAGGTCTAAAACTAACAAAGGTCTCTCTGTACCTAAAGTTAAGCAGCAGAAAATAAAAGACACAATCTAGAAGCCTTCAGTGGACATTTACTTTGCCAGTTTCAGCAAAATTGCTGTATCTGCAAGAACTCTTCCCAAATAATAGTGTAAGGACGTGAGGCCCTAAAATTTAACTCTGAGCTTTTGACCACTCAGTGCAACGCGAAGTAATTCTGAGCTGACTCACTTGGAAGAGCTCACAGTGTGAAGGAACACTGTTAGTACAGGTTTTCTGCTCAGCAGTTACTGACAGATGTGGACAAACACACACAGAGCCCAGGGCAATGAAATGGTGGTGAAGTAGCTCGACATTAAATTCAACCTGCCTTTCCATCATCTAGTGCCATTTTTAACTACAGAAACCCCCAAACCACTTCACATTAAGATGAAATTAATACAAGGAGCAGCTTTATACTTTGAAGCCTTTGTTATTGTTTCTCATGCTCTCTTCCATTTACTACTACTTTTATAACATACTCAAGTTGTACTTAATATCTGAAGAAGGTGACCAGGCAAGGTGTTGAAGAAAATCCTTGGCAGATCGCTAAAGGAAAAGCAGAAGGGGAGGCAGAATACATTTGTCCTAACAGTTTTGTCCACAAGAATTGGATGCTTTGTTTTAAAAAACTCCTTTTTCAGTGTTAGCAGAAAGAAACTCTGTATGTGCTTCATTATTATGAAAGGAAATGTAGAGGTACCTGAGCTTAATGAGATTTTGGAAAATAAATACACATGTTGAGTTGTCTGTGTGGTGGTGCTTTTTAATGAGTTTAACTTTTGGTGTATAAATAAATACTCTTTTAGATACCATCTGAACAATGTGCAAATTAAAAGATGCATAGGATAAGCGCTTCAGTGCAAATTTTCATTCTTTCTACAGTACAATATTTGTTGTTTGTTATCTCCTGTAGGCAGCAAGTGATCATTATTTCCAGGATGTGCTCAGGGAAATCATGAAGTGTTTGTTTTAGATAATGATGTGCAGCATTCCTAGCTACTTGTGACTTTCAAAAACTGAAATGAAATATTCTGAAATATCAAGCATATCATTAAAAAAGCCTTCATCGCTCAAGATTTTTGCTACCTTCATTTTCCTGTAATTGGAGAAAAAACTGTTCACTTGAATGCCTTGCAATGTGACTTAAATTAAGCATAAGTTGACTTAGCTGAGTGGATGCAATTTGATTTCATAAGAGCTGAAGTACACTTGACAAAACCAGTGACCTACTCTTCTGACCCAGTGAAGGCTGGGCATCAGTGTGCTAGGAGCTTCAGATCACTGTATCAACTGAGTAAAGAAAAACAGCCTCATTTGTCAAAAACCTTTTCCTCCATTGTCAATTAAATCTTCCAGTTACCAAATCATTAATTAACTGGCCATGGGCTTTCTTCGAGGCTCTGTATGCTAAAAATTTGAAAATATAAAAACTGTCAGCTTTAGAAAGGTGTCAACTGAGATTTTGGTAACATGCAAATACCTTCAATGTTTTAGTAAGAAGGAAACTAAATGTGAGTTGTAGACACTTGTTTAGAACCTCAAGAGTATACTATACTTTGTATTTAATCCTAAGGAACTTGATCAGTGTCACTTCTCAGGTCCACCACATGGATTTAATGGATTTATACTAATTTTTCTCCTTTCACACAGCTATGGATTCCACAAAACACACATTTGCTTATGTTTAATACTTTACATAGAGGTTTACTTTAAAAATCTTAGTTTTTTTCAGTAATAAATATTTCATTATTTAATTTGTTTCGATGCTTTTTGAGCCTTTATGTTTTACTTTTTAGTTTACTTCTCCAACCAGCTGTTCAACTTAATGGAATTACTGTCACTCAGATAAATTGGGTCAGTGAGGGTCAGAAGTCCAAAGCAGCCAACCTTAGCCCAGAAATGGCAACAGAAATTCACTGTAATGGGCACAGGCTGGAGGTCAGGAGGCCCTGAAGCATGGCAAAGTTTAGTGGTATTTGAATGGCGTTATCCTTGTTGTGACACTAAGCAGGATTCTCAGCCAAGGGCCAGGACCAAGCCACCCAACGTGTGTAGCAACACAGAATCAAAAAATTGTCTCTGTCCAGAGAGAGCTTATCATCCATGCAAAGAGACAGGAGACAGGTGGATACTAATAACCACAAGCAAGCACAGATACTACCTGGTTGTGCACTACCTGTACACCTGTGGTGTTAGTGCACCAACAAACTAATTGCAGCCAATTTTTTTTAAAAAAGCATGACTGGAAATTAGATTCTTAAAGAGAAACACAAAGTTGTATTTGAGGACATCCTTCTGAGACCTGATTAATAAAAAGTCTTCTCCTTGCTATATTAGAATTACAGAATTTTAAAATGTCTTTTTTTCCTCCTCAGAGAGCTTTCAAAATGCTATTCAAAAGCAGGCTCATTTTCCATAAATTCATAAAGGAACATCTGGACTTAAAACATCCTTTCATCCTTTGCACATCATTTTAAGACTTTCCCCTGATACCATTTTTGTCTTCCTTCTTGGATTTATTAGCTCCTAGGTAATTACCTTTTGTTTCTCCTAGGTGTAATCACTGCTTGGGTCAACATTTTCAAGGAGCTCTCACAGCTTTAGAAACATGGTAATCAACATTTTTTGATTATTTGCTGTGCTCTTCCCCCTTGCCCCCTCTGCAATGACTGCCAAAGCATTTCTTCTAGCTTTCTGTGTTCTGCACGTGCACTCCCTTCTTCTCATCTTTCGGGAGCTGAATATTCTCTCTTTTTGATTTAAAACTGATCTCTAATCGTTACATTGACTGGAGCACACAAGAAGAGAGTCAATAAGAAGGAAGCTGGGGAATAGGCAAGATTCTTCCACTTAAGATATCCAGCTGATGGCTATACTGTTGGTTTATGCAGATGTCTACCCAGAACACCCTCTTCTTTTATTATACAAACAACGAAGAAGTCCCATGAACCTCCAGACGCTCACACACAAGGTTCTTGCAGCTCTACTCCTTTGCAAAGCAGGTATTTACAAGCTTTGCAGAAAAGCAGAGAGAGCACCTGTAAAACCCTTTAGCTATCCTATGAGATCTGTGGCCATGGTTACACAGCTGCTTTAATCCAGCATAAATCCAGTCTGCCAGTGAAATAGGGTACTTCTAAATTCCCTTCTCTATGAAACTATTCATTCTCTCTGCCTCTCTAATGCTGCCTTTAGCTCTCCCAAGGTTGCACAGCAAGACTGATAAGGGAAACTGATGCAACTGCAAACTAACCCAGCAACAACCCCCCCTCCAAATATTTAGTTTTAGTCAAATTTGCTCCCTGATCCAACTTATGTTATAGCTCTGCAAGAACTAACACTGGAGAACAGCAGATGTGCGCAGCTGA
The DNA here is from genome assembly GCA_033558185.1 of Dromococcyx pavoninus. Taxonomy (NCBI): domain Eukaryota; kingdom Metazoa; phylum Chordata; class Aves; order Cuculiformes; family Neomorphidae; genus Dromococcyx; species Dromococcyx pavoninus. The sequence continues at coordinate 785,583 of JAUMJL010000562.1, forward strand.
GGGTGAAGTGAAGGGGCTGAAGACACTGCTGTGTTTAGTAACAGTGAGCTGAAAATCGACTGAAAGCAAGCATGAAGCTGCAGCCCAGCCTCTTCCTTTCTGTGCCTGAAAAGTGCAGCTCCCTTTTCACCATCCCTGGAGGTTTTTAAAATAAAACTGGATGTGGCACTTAGTGCCATGATCTAGTAATCATGATAGTGTTGGATTAAGGGTTGAACTTGATGATCTTGGAGGTCTCTTCCAACCCAGATGATTCTATGATTCAAATTCCAAGCTTATTGCCACTGGTTTGTTCTCTCAGCTCCTCGTACTAACAGTCTGAACTCACACTAACACTACTTTCTGCTTGAGCACAGGGAAGAACATGCTTCAAATAGACTCAGCTCCTGGGAAACAGCTCTGCAGCAGCGTGCAAACGTGGCAGGCTGCTCGAGACCCATCTCTCAAAGCATCCCCGTGTGATCTGTCAGGCAGCAGGAGGAGGAAGGCACTCACAGTTCTCTGCTGCAGCTCAGCTTTGGAATTTTCACTGGGGTCCTCAGCAGCCTGAGCTTCCATCGCATATGCAAGACTTCAGCCTCTCTGCTGCTCTGCAACCCCACAAAGTCAGATGCAAGGTCTGAGCAAGGCCAAGCAGGCCCAATCTGCCACACAGAACACTGGAGAGGAATCAGTCTTGGTTCAGATACAAAACTAGGTGCAAAATGGTACAAGGGGGGAGCCAATCCGTGTGCCTCACAGTGCAGGAGGCTTGACAGGTTTGGTACACTCTCAACAGATGGCTGGTTAAGATGTTTGCATTAAATTAGCTTCCCATTTTCTAGGCGGAGTGAGAATTCCTAGTTATGTTCTCAACAAAAGCAAGACATAACTAACCACATGACCCCAGCAAGTGACAAAAGGCTGATCTGTAAGAAAATACACTGATAATGTTATTGGATTCTAATGACATCATAAACATATATGTTTTCTTGATGTCTTAGAAAAGGAACAGCACAGAAATCACTGACTTCAGTTGCAACAATTATACCTCTTTCCCAACTAAGTAAGTGGGAAATTCAAGTGGTCAACTGGATTTAACCTATCATCAAAAAAATCATCTACTGCAAACAGTGGTGAACAATAGAAAAATCCTAACAGCCCGAAAGAACCCTTGTTTGCTCCCATAAAAATCAACAGAATCCTGCTTTCAACAGAATCAGAGCACAGGGTTCAATAACAAAGGATAATCCATGACCTCACAGTTACTAAAAGTCATTTTAAAATGGACAGCAATTATTTGTTCTGTCAAAATTAGCAAATATTACTATTAAAATTACTTTGATCCCATTCCCATTACAGACAAAAAACCTGCTTCCTTTAACTATCTCCATCACAGTGCTGCAACATCAAATCTGTAATGTCAAATCCTACAAAAACTTAGGTCCAGTTAAGAAGAGTTTCTTCTTATGCATATGCTTCCTTCTATAGAAACTCTCAAGTCCAGGGAATTTAAAGATTCTTCCACATTGTGAGCTCATTGTCTTAAAGTGCAGATACACTTTTACTGAATTGAAGTGTCTGTGAAGCCTTGCTGACCATATGTGCAAGTCTTAAATTTGTGTTTTATCACCTTACTAGTAACAGCCAAATTATTCATAGGATCAGTTCACTAAAGTATTATAAGTGAAAGTTTTTGCTATTGTCATTAAAAATTAACATGGAAGAAAAAGATATTTGGTATTTATGTGGTCCTGTGGTCAAGGTTTAAAACTACAGACCATGTTGAAATATTTAATAGCATTTAATCTACAGAAAAATAATTCCTACATCACTGAATTACAAGGTCAAAATAAATATTTTGCCAACTTTTATGATATCTAGAGAGCTGAGGGTTATTGGGGTTAAGGAGAAGGGTGAATCATCTCAAAGCTCCAACTACAGAGTCCATACTCATACACTATTCAGAAAGCAGAACTAAATATGCTTTAGGAAAAAGTCAATTAAAAATCTTTCTAATAAATACTTTCCAAAATACGTGTGCGTTTTAATTTTTCTCTCTTACCCCTGTGTATAAGGAGTTAATGTTTGTTATACAAGTACAGTTATATAATTACAAAAATCCCCATATCAGAACTAAAAAATTATATGAAACCATATTATTTTTAAATGTATAGCCACATACCCATGTATGATGGCCAAAATACAAGAAATGTTAATAAATACTTTGAACAAAAAATATGTATATTTTTAAATCATTAAGACATATTACTGCTTGCCTGCTGCACCAACTCACAAAGCTGGCTAAAGAAACCTGGATAATTTTAAAGAGCAAATCTGGTGTTGCTCAGCAACAGCACACCCTGATAGAAAGGATGCAGGATGTTGGAAGATTTAATATTAGGGAACTGTGCTTGCAAGAAGGAGAAGAACAAATACAATTTATTCACATAACGTCCATAAAATTGGGGCAGCTTAAAATACAATAATCAGATGAAGTGATCATGCTAATATTAATCCTTGTATAGCAGAGCTGAGTAAAAAGTTATTGCCTGGAACCAATGAGCTGGTATCACAGATCATTAAATGGCATTGATGTTTGCACTGTCTCGGTACGATATGATGAGGGGAAAAAGCAGTGCATTTTATAAGAATCTGAGAGGAATCTTACAGCTGAAGTCTTTAGTCCTGGCACTTGCTTGGATGAGTTATTTGCCAAAGTGAGGACTGAATAAGAACCCAGACCTCTGCACTTTCTTCTGGAGGAAAACATGCTCTCAAAGGACAAAATGGCTTAGAGAATACACGCCTCACCTTTGCTTTGGTCCCACAGAAGTACCTCTCCCATTCCTTTATTTCTGATCAGAGTAGCAAGCGCTCTTTTTGTTAAAATATCAGCACTGTGATTTTTCATTTTGAAGTCATTCTGGCTAAATGTCCCAGGGCCCTTATGGAACACCAAAAATTCCACAGAAAATTAATATTCTATCTTTAGTCAGCCATCCCCTCTACTACTGCTGGAGGTTATTGAGAACAACTGCAAGAGAGGCTGAGACTGCTCAGAAGACAGAAAGCATGGCAGGGTCTAAGAAGGAGCAGAGATCGATATATGACAGGCTCAGACAGTGCTTTGATGACTGAACAGCTAGACCTGGGTGAAGGAGAGAGAGCCACAGACTGGAACTCACTTGTAAGGCTGCTTATAAAAAAACATATTTTGGAAAAAAGTGCTATTTTACGCCAGCAGCTCTGAGCAGATGTCACTACACACACACACACACACATAATTCCTACATATGACAGGCTGCCAGTGTCCTCCACTGGTTACACCAACCCAAGACATTCAACCAGTAATCCAATTTGATGTGGAGAGAAATTCTCTGCCTGGGTCAATTTTAACACTAATGGGGGCAGGGGGGAGGTTTACAGCAGAACACAGGATAAAAAAAGTGTAAAAGTACCTCTACTCACAAACCCTGAGGATGGGACTCAGGACATGGAGCTGGCTACAGCACCTCAGTCTTCCCATCAGCTGGCCTGAAAGAGACTGTAATTATTTGTCTCACTGCCTTCTAGAATAAACACTTCTTGTCCCTCCTAGACATATGATTAAGTGGATACTCTAAATGGGCTATAAAATCATAACTGTCTGAAATTTTATCATCCTACTGAGAAAAAAAAGAGACTTTCTCAGACATAAATTCTGCAGGACTCTTTAGAGTAGACCTGAACAGGACTCTGCTCATTATTGCACTGCCAAAACAGAATCTGAGAAAAAAACCTGTTGCTATAAGGTTTGTTTCTTAGACACCTGGTCTTAACAATGCAGACGTTAGACATCTGCATTACTTCTTTCTCTGTCCTAAAAGTAAATGTCAAATACTGCAAGGTTCTTCGTCAATTCTCTGATGTAAAACTCATATTATTAAACAGCAGTGATACCATCTTTGTTATTAAATGATTGGCTGCATGGGAAACGAGTCTGACAGCACTTCTCAGAGAAACTGTCCTCTGGGTGACTACCTTTGGTATGACCCAGCTATACCCTTCACTTGTCAGAAGCCATTTACATCAAATAACATCAAACTTTCACTGAAAATACAAAACAAAAGCCCTTCAAGCACCTGCTGTCCCAAAATGACAAAGAAAAATGTAGACTAGAATGAAAAAATGATAAATATTTCATAAAAATAAGCATTTCATTAAAATTTCATACTTATCATTTCCCTTCCATTCTGGGAAAGGGGGTTTAATTAAAATCTACAAGGCACAAGTGTAAGGCAAAAGGCAGAACTAATATCCTCAGGAGAAAAAGAGTAGAAGGAAGAAATCATTTCCTAGGGAAAATTTATGATCAAAGTAATATGGTGATGAGGATTTGACCCCTCAGATTTCCCCATTGATGATATTCTCGCTCTCAAAGGCACAAAGATCTTAGCACATTCCTCTAAGTAGTATTAGAATTTTGCTGCAATCTCCATTTTCAAAATGTTGGGATGTGTTTGCTGCAATCTTCAAATCAGCTTGAAGTTGTTTTTATATCAGAGCAATGCCAGGCCCGTGACTGAGCCCTTAGCTACGTGTGTCAGGAACAAATCCCACTTTACCTAACGGTACTCAGTGATGATATTTATGAAAGGAATTATGAGAACGTGGAGTTATGTTATAACTCAGAAGAAAATTCTTGAGATGAAGTGGGAGAACTACAAAATAAGAACGCTGGAAAATAAGTAATCTACTACAAGTAGAGCTCTTCTTGCTCTCCTTTCCTTAGTCCTGAATTTGCAGTGTGTTTTTATTTAGTAGAAATGTATTAAAAAAAAACATTTACTCTGCAATTTCTTTTTGTGCTTCTCAGCTCTGCAGTTCTGAAAAGGTAATTGTGTGGGGCATTTCTGATCATGTTTTCCTGACCTGTGCTTCCCCAAGTTCAGAGAAAAGGCAGCAGTGGAGAAGAAGGCACTGAAGAGGAGGTGTGGTTGTTTCACAGACGCTACTTCATTAATTTCCAGTGGCTCAGAGACAAGAGCTGGCTCTTATGTAAAACAGTTTCTTTTTGGAAGAGAAAAAAACTTCTCTGAATGTGTAGAACTGAGTTGGTGTAGATTATATAAACCACAAGATAAACAAATGGCCTAAGCTTATTCCATAACTGTATTTTTTGCTAGCAAACTTTTGAACAATCATAATCTCTTTGAAAATATCACTAAACCAAAGACTTGGAAGTCTATCCATGACAAAATATTTTAACCAGTAGCACGTGGGTTTTAGTTTAGAAATTCATATAATAATCATCTATAAAAACTATCTTCCAAATTAATTTCATCTGCAAAGGTGGTATATGTCTTGTCTTTTGTAAGCAATAAAAAGAAAGGAAAAACCTTAGGTGTGTTCCATAACAGACTTTTCAGAAAAGCAGAAATAGTAAATCTAGGATCACTTCCTTGAAGACAGAAAGAAGTTTGTGAAGGAAATGGACTAAAAAAAAAAGTAGCCGTGGAACAGATGGAGCAGATTTCCATGAAAAGAAATCATAAAGCACTAGCAAGTCCTATTTCAAAGTAATTATTACAGAATGTATCAAACCTGCAGGTATTTCATTGTGCAGCATCCTTAAAAAAGGCTGCATTGCAAACTTAATTCTGCAAATTGTCTCTTATGCCTTGGCTACATGTATAAAAATGATGGAGTAAATCATGACTGGTCAATGCTTCCTTCAAATTTTATACCAGCAATAATTCCAGAGGCCATCATGACATAAGAGATTCAGAATCTGATGTGCCCTTCAATGTCAAAGTACGTTTAATAGGTATTTTTCACATTTGTATCCTTCAACTATGCAGTGGATTAACATAGCAGAACATGAGACTTTCGCCGGGTAACATATAATTCATGTTACCACAGAAAGTTACTGATGCACTATCTGCTCCAAGAGCCCATCTTTATAACTGCAGTACTGAAACCAGCAAGATCTGTCAAGATAGTGAGCCAAAATGTATCCTAAAAAGTCAGCAAGTATTCCCCTAACAGGGTAACTTGCATTCTTCAGATCATTCTGCAGTGATGAAGGAATGTCTTACCTTCAACTCTGAGCACATTCTGAATTGTAATCTGTTTTGGAGAGATCTGCGTGCGATGAAAAAAGAGCTTGTTGCCCTTTTCAGTTTATAATGTCACTAGAAATTAAGTCTATTTAACAGATGTGGAATTCATCATTTCAGCCTTTAACTTGCATTAGAAAGTCACTTTTTTGATAACTGATCCCGCTGTGTGTTGTATATACTGCAAGTATCAAAGGAATTCACATAAAAACAAGTTTCTGCAAACAAAAAAAGATGCACTTTTCCTATATTATAACTGAAGAACCAAGTGTCATCACACCACGTTTCTAAGCAGTTTATCAAAATAAAGTCCTTGCAAATAGAATAAAGTGAAATAAAAAATAGTTGCACTTTAAAACCTGTATCTACAGCTGATCACAGTAACTCTATTTTATCTGACACATCAGAGCTCACTACAGTTAAGAGTAACACCCACCTCCCATAATATATCATTTTAAGAGCCCACTTAAACATTTTACGAGAGATGCCTAATAAATATTTAAGTCTTTTTCTCAGTATTCAAATTACTTTTACTCTGAGAAATTGCACACTGGATGACTTAGCAAAAGAAAGTTGAATTCAGAGTTTCCTCATAAGCAGGTACACAAAAAATCACTCCTGTCATTTCTCTGCCTCAGTTTCCCTCCTGTGGATAAGGTAAAAATAGGAAAGAAGCAGATTGACTAAGTACAGTAATCTCAAATATGCAGGACCTTGATCCACACATACATCATTTTTTCATTACAAACCTATTTAATATCTTTTTAATATATACAGCTGGTCTCTATGAAGACTATGAACCTTACTCAGACCCACTATCAAGGCTACTGAATTTGGTATGATCACAAGTAGAACTTCTCCTTTAAATTGACACAAATGCAAACTCAGCATTGCCTTGTGAATAATCTCTGTTTGCTCTTTCTTACTACTTAACCCTAACAGAAATACTAAATGTTTCTCTGTAGGCAAAGAAAGGTCTAGGTTAGACAATAACCCAAATTTTGTTGCAGAAAGAAGCCTTAAAACATCCAGTCATTGCTCATGGACAAGGACAACAAATGTTTCCGTAGATTCCTTAAAAATTAGGTGGGCTCACATTACACTCTCTATAACTGAAAATATTCCAGTAACATAGAAGGTGACTGTGATTAAACTAATGTTGGTGTTCAAAATCAATTTCCCTTACACAAATTTACAATACAAGAATTCATTAAGACAAGGAGTAAGCAGGTCTGAAATATGAAATAATATTTACCTAGAAGCTTTGGCCAAGATAATGTATCCTCAGATTCCAACGGCAAATTAGTTCCTTTCTCTTACTTCACTGCATTTCATTTACCTATATACCAGGTCCTTTCATAATAATCATAACAATTCCCTCTGCTTACTGAAATAAATGTTAATTCAAAAGAAATACATCAACATGCAAACTTAACAGGGGAAGGAAAAAATTAGTGCATATCAATTCCCACACACTTACATTTTTCCATATTTGTGAAACTGTGGTTAGTACTGAAAATAAACTAAAACCTAAAATTTTAAAGTTTCACAACAAACTGAGAGGCAGTTCCAAAAAGTACTCATGAATTTCCCAGACAAATGGGAATACTGCTTACCTGACCTGATTCTTCACTATTCCCTTTGTTATTGTTTTCTGTTTCCAGAAAAAGGAAACACAAATTAAAAAAAGGGGTCGATGCTACACTCATTTACATTAGTTTTAGAGTTGTGTGTCAGCTGTCTTCAGTGCAGGGATTTTAACAGCATCACAGTACCATGGCACACATCTAACAGCTTCAGTCAGGTTGTTCATTTACTTCAAGCTAGGGATAAACTTAAGAGATGGGAACCTACAGTAAGGAGAAAGCGAGAGCCAGTCTCAAACCTAAAGATCAGTTCACTTTAAGGAAGCTCCATAACAGTCATCAAGACATCAAGCTCTTTTGGTTTTCTTCTGCATCCTGTGATCCATTTTTGTTAACAAATTTGAAAGACAGAGTAGCAGGTCCCAGGCAGCTCTGCACCTGGAGTAAATGGGACAGCTCCACTGAAATCGGTGGATTAGACCTCCACCTGACATAAACCTCTCTGGGACCACCAAAGTTCATCAAGAGACCACCAGCTGAAGTATATTTACATGCTCCTACTAAAATAGGTGGCATTGCTTTGATTTAGAGTCAGTGAAGAAGTGGTGTTATGTTATATACCAAATAAAATAGAAAATTGAATATATTTGTAGTAAAATGCTGGGAGGGGAGTCATAAAACTTTTGGGTTTTGACACGGAGATTTCAAAACCGCTGTAGCTGTTTGAAATACAGGGCGGGCTCAAGGACAACTGCCTAAAACTGTCCCCAGAGTCAAAGCCTGCATAACACGAAGATACTACAGGCATTCGTATCACCTCTATACTAAGCTAGGAGGTCAGTCTCTACAGGACACCTCTGTGGTCAGGAGGCAGAGAGCACACAATCCCAAGAGCATTTCAGAGCAGAAGTTTGCTGCTAACTAGGCTTTAATCCTCTGGTGAAGGAAACGCCCCTCTCTTTCCCTGCTCTGACTGTGAGACCATAAAAAGGTGTGAAAGCTCCTAAGCTTTTGGGTGTACATTTCTCTGTCCCTCCTACCAACCCAGCCCTCCTGTAAGGAGTTGTACAAGATGTGAGTGACAGGGCCTCTATCATACCAGCCTAAAGCATGCAGCAGGATGTTTATGAACTTGGTTTTGTAGCCCAGGAATTTAGTACAGTCAGGAAAGTGCTGCAGCTGTACACAAAGGAAAACATAAATACGGTACCTCCTCAGCCTCACTCATTACTTGCCCCAGCTCTTCCCAGCTCAGTCTTCCCATCGCCCACCTGCTGTAACCACCTCTGCCTCACCCCTTTTCAGTCTCCAAAGGAGTACTGGGAGAAAAAGGGTGCAGCTGTGTTTAGCAGGGATCTACTCCTTTTTTTCTCATTCCAGCTGGGCCATTCTGTACCTGCTGCCATGGCTGTTGCTCTGATTTCTTTGCATCTAGCACAGAAATTTTGTTACTATCCTGTAAGACACACCTTTCCTCAAGGTTTTTCACTTTCTGATTTACAGGAGTATTTTCGGACTCCCAGAAATTGTTATGATTGGAATCCTTGGCAAACATCCAGTATTTTCTCAGCAATTTATCTTTTATATCTTTTGCTTTTTAATTCTTTGGAAAAAGAAGAAACTATGATTGGTGTTCAGGTTACCAATTACTTAATAATTGTCACTTTTCTTCTCAGACAAGTTAAGTGTGAAAACATCTCTTCTTATAAAAATCATGCTCTACTTGAATCATTTTTCCAGAATAACAGCGAGGTTTGTATATACACATTACTGTAATAATGTCAAAGTTCAATCATACGCAGAGTTTATTAGATTTTGTTTTATTCTTTCCCTTGAATTATTCATTGACTCTCTATAATTTCCCAAAGAATAATTTCATAAAGTGCTGCAGCAATAAAACTCTCCATATATAGCACACCAGTGTGGATAGTATTTATGATGTACTCAAAGAAAGATCAGCCTGTTACATTAATCATGTAAACGTATTGAAAAATTATATTTAATCATTTCTACTTGAAAATAAAACCTGCACAGAGCTTTAAAACCTGCATGAAAACTAGAATTAAATTTCATACATTTCCTGCAACAATATATATAATTATTCAATATTTCCAGGTTTGTCTGGTGTTCAGCAATCCCTCATCTCATTTTGTCTAAATTGTGAGTTGCATTTAATCGTTTTTATTTTATTTAGTAGTTTTTGCTTAGAGCATTCCCGATTTAATAAGGAGAAACAGTAAGACGTATAAAGCCCTACCCTTCGGTCAAGATGACCTCAACAGCAAGGCATCCCCTTCCCAAAACCCAGGTCTGATTCTGAGGACCACCTGGACTCTAACATAGCTTCAAGCACCTCCCGTGCTTATCTCAGCCTCTGTGACAAGAGGAGGTACCTTGCAGCATTTTTGCTGGCATGCTGGGATGGGAACAGTGTGTTCTCATAGAGTACCACAAATTTCCTCCAGGACCATCTGTAAGGATAATGGTCCATTCAGCAACTGGATGAAGGAAGCAAAGATGTGGCCAACTAGAGTTTATCACTCAAAGTGTGGTGCTGCTGGAATTGTAAGCAGGATTAGTAAGATTACAGCATTCCTTTGAATGCCACCTAGATAGAGAATGAATTTTTCCTTATATTTGACTTCTGAGAGCACAGAAACACACTGTATTTCAATTTAATCTGTCTGACAATTAAACTTTCCAATCTTTGCTATACTCTGCCGGTACAAAGTCAAGAGAAAGTCAAGTCTGAAGACACAGCCTGCTCTTCAATTGGCCAAAAAGCAGAAGTTCTGCCTGGTGCCTTTGGCAGGCTCACATGCACTGGAAGCCAAATCATGCTGACACCTTTCAGATGTTTGAAAAGCCAAACAGGCCTAGTTTGTGGCACATGAAATCAAATGGAAAATAAATGAGCATGATTCTTAATGAATCAGAATGCACTGTCATAGAGCTTTACCTGTGTCATGTCTGCATGACACCTTTCATAAGGTCAATTCTTGAAAAGCTGGAATCTGCAATAAATGAACATGTACTTAACTAGAAAACAAATCTATAAAAGGATAATAATGCCTTTACGAACTCTAACAAGCAAAGTGTGTCTGTGTATAGAATATACAAATCTATCTACACAAATGAAAGCTCTTTGCAGATTTTTAGGGTCCTGCAAAGGAAGCAAAGAATAAACAATTGGTATAATATTAAAAGCTTAGCTTTTAGCTTTGAACATTAATAACTTATTTGAAATAGCTCAGCCTCCTGTACAGGAGCCATCCTGTAGTGTTTCAGCTGATTTTGATTCTCTTTGTGCAGAAACCTTTTAGCTAATCATTTTCGTCTCTGTGTGTCAATAAATCTTGCATCTCTAGGGCAATGACTTTTACTCAGCAAATGTTAAGCAGAAATAAAACCACCCAGAACTGTCTAAGCATGAGAATTTCAATAAGAATTTAGCAATATATTGATCCACTTCTCCCCCTTCTGACTTTTCATTACTATGTCACTCTCACCTTCTGAATTCAATAAGATAAAAAGCTAAAATAGCATGTGACTTATGGGCTTTAGCCAGATCTACTAACATTATTTTTGAATGGCTTCTTCATCAAGTGCAAATTCAAAAAAAGAAAAAAGGTTTTATAATACTAAAGGCACTAGAAGATGGTCAATAATCTGCTTTTGAAGGGAAAAGCTGGCAGTCACAGATGAGTGAATGACCTCTTCTAGAAATATATACAGAATAAAAAGAAATTAGATAAAAAAGTAATGTATTCAATAGTAGGCAAACAAAGCCTGTAATGAAAAGCCACGTTCCTGTGGATATCACAGTATCACAAGGTTGGAAAGGACCTCTGAGATCATCAAGTCCAACCTATAACCTAACACTAACACCAACACTAACACCATCATCTAAACCATGGCACTCAGTGCCTCATCCAGTCTCCCCTTAAACACCTCCAGGGTCGGTGACTCCACCACCTCCCTGGGCAGCTCATTCCAATGGCCAATCACCCTTTCAGTGAAGAACTTCTTCCTCACATCAAGCCTAAACTTTCCCTGACGAAGCTTGAGTCCATGCCCTCTAGTTCTGTCGCTGGTCACCCAAGAGAAGAGACCAACCCCTGCCCGACTACAACCTCCTTTTAGGTAGTTGTAGAGAGCAATGAGGTCTCCCCTGAGCCTCCTCTTCTTTAGACTAAACAGCCCCAACTCCCTCAGTCGCTCCTCGTAGGGCTTGTGCTCCAGCCCCTTCACCATCTTTGTTGCCCTCCTCTGGACACACTCCAGCATCCTGACATCTTTCCCAAACTGGGGGGCCCAGAACTGTACACAGTATTCAAGATGAGGCCTGACCAGTGCCGAGTACAGGGGGATGATAACTTCTCTGGTCCTGCTCGCCACACTATTCCTGATGCAGGCCAGAATGCCATTGGCCTTCTTGGCCACCTGGGCACACTGCTGGCTCATGTTGAGCTTCCTGTCAATCAACACTCCCAGGTCCCTTTCTGCCTGACTACTCTCCAGCCACTCTGTCCCCAGTCTGTAGCTCTGCATGGGATTGTTGTGTCCAAAATGAAGTACCCGACATTTGGACTTATTAAACATCATCCCATTAGAATCAGCCCATCTCTCCAGTCTGTCCAGGTCCCTCTGTAATGTTTACATTTCTAAATGTAACATATTACTACATGTCCTACATTTCTTCTTCCTTGGAAGTCAGTTGACAAAGTATTTACATTTTACACTATAAATGTAAATGGCCATTTGGATGTTTCCATTCCCCTAATATTTATCAATAAGAACCAGAAGATAATTCTCAGGCACAAAGAACTGGTTGAAAACCGATTCTACCAGGACGAAAATCTTATCACTGATTTTATTTTCAGAGTTTGAATTCTAGCACAAACAGATAGCAGAGATAACTGTGCCTCTTCAGTCCTAACATGAGTCAAATCTGCTTTAAGTTCAAACACAGATGAGTGTCCATCAGTAACAACTTATGCTCATCATGACATTTGATAAATGTCCACCAAGATTTCATAGACATTTATTCTTACAGCACCCTGTGAGAGGCTGAGACACAGCTCAGTGGATGAATGTGCAGGATATTTGGGATTATCACCGTGCATACAATCCCATGCTCCCATCATAGCCTGTCGAGTACTGTTGAATTAATGTACATTGAATTAAAACAGTGACTGTCAGAGGAATTACAGTATTTACTGTATAGTGCCACAGAATGAGCTGTTAAAAAATGTAATGTTTACTTATAAAAATATATTATAAATTGATTCATTGCCACAGGAGCAAACATTTCATAGATGTCAGCACATCTAGCTTCTTTCCTCTTCTTGTTTCTATTCCCACCATTAAAATAAGTCATGTTTTCCAGTTATAGGGGAAGAATTTAAGAAAGATATTTTCTTTTTTAAAAATGATATAAAATCATTTTGAACTCTGTAAGCACATGAAGTCTGATCCAAATAAACACAAGTTAAAGACAAGACCAACAGTCTGTATTAACCTCTCAAGTAGAAACCCAGAAGTGAAACTACCAAGCTGTGGTATTGACATAGAGATACAAAGCCTGTAAAAGCATTTATCATACAATTATGAAAGCATTTATCACACAATTTCATTTTCTGATCAAGAGGCAAGTGCCTACTCCTGCCCATCTTCTCTGCTTGCCCCTTCCCCAACAATGGAAATGGCTGAGACCTGATAATGCATGGAGTTTGAGTTCTTATATTCTTCCAGAATCTTCTGGAATCAGTTAACTGGAAAACAATTAACAAAGCTTTCTGTAAGCCATTAACAGCTACCTTACACTTCTCTAGAGACCTCTGAAGTATCCAGTCTGTGTTTGCACTGAGCTTAATGGAACGCAGATCATTAATACTTATTTCTACTTGCTCCCCACAGTCATTCAGACCATGAGGGCTTCAAGACATCCAAGATACTGAAGAGCTACAAGGACAATAAATCAGATAAATACTAGGGGGTAGCAGTTCTCGGCCGGTTTTGCAGACACACAGTTGGGCTGTTTGCGTTTCAATATGAACATAAGCATATTTTCCATCTTCTCTGATATGAGATTCCAGCTTTGGTTTTCATATCCCTGGAAGTGTCAGGAAGAAATAGATTCTGGTTATCTCCATGATTTTTTTTATAACACAGGTGATATGATGCCAATAAAATTACAACATAAGTATGTGATAACATTTAGTATGGCAGTCTCAAATAAAAGTTAAACTCATCTCAGAGTTCTGAGTATTTTTGAAGGTCACACTCTAAATTCAGAAACTTTACCACATGAAAAGTCTAAATAGTTTGAAGTTTGAAGCAGAGCCTTTTGCAGAGTGCTCCCATAATATCCTCACACAACAAAGGGAAATTATGTAATTAGTCGTGACAATGGACTTCTTAAAAAATTAAATTCAGCTACAGTTTCAGCAAGAGAGTCTGCACTTTATTAGGTGCAGTTCAGATGCAAGAGCTACAAAGTCTGCTTGTTCACTCTGTATGTCCCTTCTAAGATCAGGAAAAGGAACAATCTAATTAGAGACAATCCTGCCAAGAACAGATATCAAAGAAGAAAAGCTAGAAGAAAAAGCTTCCCCCTCCATTTGCCAGAGAAGTCTGTGGACCACGGTCCTATCTCAAGCAAAGGATAAAGCTCTAACCCATTTCACAACTATTTGTTTATTATATCTTCTAAAAATACTGTGATATTTTCCAAACTCAATAGGGCCTGCACAAAACCTGCTGATTTTTTTTTTAAAAAAACAGGATACAGTTTCAATGCACAGAATATATTTAACACTAAGTAAACTGAGCTGTAGAGAAGAAACAAGCTTTGTTTTGTGTAATGTTGATGCCTAATCTCTAACCCTCATAATGGGAAATAAAATGCCTTTTATGAGGTCCCAGTCCCTACAGAGTTATTTGGTAATAATGACTTAACAGGCAAAGTTTGAAAGTAAACCCACATTTAAGCGAGCCAGAATCACAGCTCTTTGGAGATTATCACTGGAGATCAAAGCCAACAACAAATACCCAGAGCTGAACAGAGAATGTCAGGGTTGTTTTCTGAGTTCATAAAAGCTTCTGAGTTTTGGATGGTCTCCCTGCTAATTAAGATTCAATATACCTGTTAGCTGCGAACTTTGGTGTCTTCCACACCTGAATAATCTTTTCTGACATTTAAGTCAAGATAAATCTGAGTGTCTTAGTGACAGTAATGAACTGTATATGCAGAACTATATTAAAATCAGGTTTCCTAGGTTGAGTTTCCTGAGTTTCTTTGCAAGTCTGGAGGTAGCAGGAGACTGAGCTCTTTTTAAGACAATCCCATGCCTTGTTACAACATTTGAAAAATAAGACAAAAATTGAATGTATCAGGGTAAAGAAAAATGTACAAACATGTAAAACTTGTATTTTATTTCTTATTTCACAAGCAGCACAAAATAAATGTTGCTTTTTTTAAAAACTGAAAGGTCTGGGAATTTTGAGAGATGGAAATACTAGCAAAAAACCGCTACTTCTATGAAGGCACAGTTCCTGTTTCCTACTGTTTCCTGTCATCATCATTAAAAAAACCCCGTAATATCAAGTTCTTTCTTTTGTTCTTTATAATTCAGCGTATTTTCAGAAACAGGTCAGAGGTGTATGAGAGATTCTCAAGTACTAAAAAGAGACCACTACTTTTAAACTCTTATGTCAGGCTGGTACTAAAGCAACAGCAAGATGATAGGTAGGAGAAATGTGTCAAGGAAAAAGAAGACACAAAAACTGTATTATTTTTTCAAAAAAAACATAAGCCCCTGAATTGCAAAGTCAGGAATAACAGCTTATTCAGCAGATGCACAAGGCTACCTGCCAGCTCCTGAGTCACAGCAGTGTTGATGCCACATGTTTCTCACAGCAGCTGATTTTTCATCAAACTCTGCAGTAGAGCAGATAGGAAACTGTCCGAGGCAAAGGAAAGACAAGTCTGTCTGTGCAGACGATGGAATACAAAGCAGGGCAAAGCAGGGCAAAGCAGGGCTGACCAGCTAAGCAGAGTGAGAACTAACAAAAAACCCTGAGAACATGGCATTCCTGCAGATGCCTAATTTTTTGTGTTACATATCAAAGGTCAAATTCTGTCTATTTTATCCCTCTGTAAAATCACTCAAGTCAATGAAATTAAGCATATACTGAAATTAAGCATATTGTTAAGTGGCACCTAATACACATGGCTTTCTCAAACAGAAGCAATTACAGATGTGCTTGCCAGCTTGCATGATTCACAAATATTAGAATTCTGTATTCATGGTCTTCTAAAAACAGAGAAGGAAAATATAAAATTCCAACTAATTAATATTTTACATGTTTTAAAAATAATGCATATGGGAAAACTAATTTTTTTTAATTTTGAGAGGAAGAGACTTACCAAAAAATAAAAAGGATTGCACATACATTTTTAATTTAAAAGCAAAAACTCTTGCTGTGCAACTGAGGTGATTTGTAATTTCCCTATGGAGTAAAAAGACCCTTCTCCCAATTACATGCTTTCATCCTTGTAATGACTACTGGCACTCATTTGTCTCTCCTGAGTTTATCCAACTCTCCAAACTAACAGAAAAATACTGAGGGTTCTTTTGGAGAGAATGGGGCAGTTTTCTGCTCATTTAGTCAGATGAATCAACTCATGGCAGTATCAGATGAGTACCTGAACCCACAGAAGGACAATAAAGGGAGGGACATGTTGCTGCAAATGAGGGGAAAAAAGGAGTAAGAAGAAGTGACCTCTTGGAGACTGTGAGCCACTGCACTGGCTCAGACCTAAGGCAAGATTTAATACAAAAGATGAACTCCCATAACCTATGCAGGAAAACATCTAAGGATTTTTTGCTTCTTACAATTGGTTATCAGCCCTAATTCCATCTCTGCTTCCTACGGTCCCTAGGAAAAGTGCATGTTGTATTTATATTATTATTAATACGATTACATTCCACTTCTCTACTGCTAACATCTATGTGCTCCACATCTGCCCTGAACAATAAAGGTTTCCTAAAATTCTGAATGAAATTCAAATAAGTCTCACAACTGCAATCATGAAGAAGGTCCCTATCCTGGGAAATTTCCCAAAGTAAATTCTTACCAGTTTTCTATGGATTCTGTCCTTTTCATGAGTATAAATTAATGTTACTTCACAGAGATTCAGACCTCCTATCGATTATTCACTACAGAGATTGAAACTCTGATGAGCAAGATCTAAAATCACTTGATCACAGAATGGATTTTTTGTTTCCTTCTCTAAAAGCAGGGATCATATCTTTAATCAATGCCAACAAAGTTCACTTCATGAAGCAATGTGATCATGACAGTATCAACTCTGCTTGCTTAGAGAACCTGAAGAAGGAAGATACACACAGAAAAGCAGCACTGAGAAGAGTACCCTAAGGCCCTAAGTTCAGATCTAGGCACTACCTCCAGTCTATCACAAGACTGGGTTTAATAAGTTTCAAAGACTCTTGAGCAACACAGCAAGTATTTTCCTTTGGGCTCTGTGCTCAGTGCATCTCAGAGCTGCTCTAGAAGTAAAACATCATGTAATGAGTAGAATCAGAAATCAAACAGCTCACTGCTCTGATTCTGACCTAAAATTGAATTTAGAAAGAGGTCAGCTAATTAGGAAGCTCTACAGTGTGTCATAGTCAAATGAATAGAGAACTGTATCAGAAATTATTTTTAAAAGTCATTAACTTGCCACCTAGAACCATAGTTCCATTATTTTTTTATCTGCATTAACTGGAAACCAGCCTGAAAAAAGCTGGGTTTATGCTAAAATTGTGGCAATGATTATATATTAGGAATCAAACCGGTTTTTCTTTAATTGGAATTTATAAAACATGGATATAATGATGAGAAACCATAAGTTAGTCCTATATGGAAAGAAGATGAGAACTTTATTATCATACGGTCCTTGCCCTCAACAGCTGCACTGTCAAAAAGTTGAAATACATTTAAAATCCTCTCTCACATCCAGTCTGTCCAGGAAAAAATGTTGCTGTCTTTCCTTTCCTTCCTCTTTCTTGTCACAGCCACATCGCTTCTCAAGCAACTATGGATTTTGCAGCTCGGCCTCTACAAATAACAAATAAGATACTTTACTTTTAAAGACAGGTCATGAGCTGAAGGTAGCAAATTTAGTTGGCTTTGTTAATGAAAATTTATAGCTTTCACTGCAAAGCATATTCTTTATGACTAGACATAAAAATAACCTTAACTGGAAGCACTTCAATTCACTTCAGATTTTTTTTAAACAGTAGCATTAAATATATATCTATTTACCCAAACCACATTAGCTCTGATTGTGCCAGGCATGATATATGCATTTAGTAATACAGTAAGAAGTCCCCATTCCAAACAGCCTGCAGTCTAAGCAGACAAAATTAAGGAAGATAGCAACTATTTTGTAGAAAGAAAACTAAGGCAAAGTTCTAATCATAAACAATAAAAGCGTTAGGACATAAATAAACTACTACGGATCTGAGAATAGAACAAAGACCTTCCAAGTCCCTCTCCAGTGTTTTAGCCATAAGGTTTCTCCTTCTGAGTAAAATGAAGTTTGACTTAGTATTGAACTGTGAAAATTTTTAATCAATTAGTATTTGTCTTCCATATAAACATAACATTTTCTACAAAAAACAAAGCCGAGTGTTTTTCCCACACCATGCAACTCTTTAATGACTTCAATTTACAGCTAAAATGCAACCAGCTGTGCCTGATTTTGTATCCCATTTACTCATCTTTTTCGGCAGCATAGCCAGATTTTCTTCTCTATCTGAAACCAGTTGTGGATTTTTCAGAGACAAAGAAAATATTAATAGTAAAACTTGAGAGCAGCCAGCAAGAACTAATACTTGCACTACTGGGAGATGCACCTGCAAAGGTATCCTTTTTAAGGGTTCCAAGGCAGCAGTGGTAACACAGCAAAACAAAAGAGATCTTTTCCTTCATTATCTACAGACTGCATACAGCAACCCTGAAATGGTTAAATACCGACCTAGAGCCTCACTATTGTGTGAATTTAGCACCTTGGGTGGCCTTACACCCTAAACCATTACAAAGCATTGACTCAAGGAGAGATCAATACCAACATATCCTGGCAGTACTGGAGTTTGGAGCTTATGAAATCTCATAAGATCACAGCCTGAAATGGTAATTGGCAGAGAATGACAGGAATTTTTTATTGCTCTTATTATACCTAAAAAATAAACACTTGCTTTATATTTATTGGAAAAACAACAAAACTGTTTAATTTCAGCCTTTATTACTATTTTAGGGCCTCACATTTTTCTTCCTTGCTTCACACAAAAGGGTCATCTTGAGATCAGGGTTTGGGGGGGGTCTGTTTTTTTTAAAAGAGGGAGATTATTCAAATACAGGATTAGGTAATTTTGCTACAGTTACTAATGCTGTATTTCCAAGCAGCAGTCAGTGTAACATGTAAAACCTTCTGGAATTAATAGAACAGAGAGGAAAAGGAAAGATGGTAAGACACTGTGTCTGATCAGCTGGATGCCAATTACTACTCTCTGTTAACAAAACACAGCCAACTACCGGAGGTGTCTTTGTCTCCCCACTTGCACAAAGTGGCAATTCAATTAGAGGTCTCTTCCTTTCACACAGCTCAAAATTTTAAACAAGTTTCACCTAAAAAGATTAATGTTCTCCACTTGATTTCGTTGAAGCCACTATTACACCTCTTTATTGCCACCCTAGTTATTATAAATTATGGCTCTTTCACCATTTGATAAATCCTGTATCTTTCATCTTTGTATGCTTTTAAAGTTCACCCCCAAGAAGGAGGTCTTCTGTGTAAAAAGGAACTCTCTTGATCATGAGATAGTTACATGAGGTGAGGTTGTCAGCAGAAACTTGCCAGGGTATGCACTCCTAGCTAATGCCACCTGCAGCAAGCTAAATGTATTTCATATTATTAAACCCTTCTAATTTTTTTCTAGCTGAAAAAAATTAATGCTTCCTTGGTTGTTCTGTTTCTCAGGATTTAAGGAAGAAAGTGACATGTGCCCATATGACAATACTGCCAGCATTCGAGGTTAACTGAGGAACAGTACAAATCCAGGATCTAAACAGAACAAATCTGACAGAGTAATCATTTGAAGGTTTCTGGGGAGGTTTTGCTTTTGGGCATACAGGCCTTCAGTCTACACTCAGAACGTGCTTTATCTTTCTTCTCTCTATTTAAAGATGGCTACTTCAGATGCAACTTCTAATCACAAAGTCCCTCATCCATGGGTTTGTAGAAGCTTTGGGGATTTCCAAGGCAATGGTTCCTTCTTTCTAATTCTGCTCTTTTTTTCCTTATGCATTTACTGTTGGTATGATGCCAGGAGCCCCTGTGATTGACAAAAGATGGAAAGAAGGATGTTTAAGACAAAGCACTCCAGTAGTCAGTCTGTCATCCGTTTTGCTGGTCTGCTGTGGGAGTCTCTGCGAAGAACTCAACACAGGCGGAAAACTGGGTGTTGAACAGGACAACCATATAGCAAGGAATTCTTCCAACACACAATTTGGAAAATATAAGCTTTCTCAGTGTGTTAAATCAGCAGAAAAACTATTCACTTTAGTTGCATTAGTTCTCTGCCAACTCGGTGCACTGAAACGGCTCAGCAACTCAAGGACCACGGGAGTCAGGAAAGGGCTTGGCCAGCGGCATGAGACAGCAGCAAGGCAGCCAGCAGTGAGACTGCCTTAGGCTGCTGGGGAGTTACAGCCTTAATTTCCTGCCATTTTTTACCTTTGATTGGCTTATCAAGAGGTCAGAGGGGGAGCAGTGCTGTTGTAAGGAAATGGGAACACACAGCTGGGGAAAAAGGAGAACAGCAGCACTCCAGCGTCCCAGCTTAGATTAGTTTAAACCACTTGAGGCGGTTCTGTTGCCAAAGGTGAGATGCTTACATGCAATTAATTCCCTCAGAAGGAACGGTGAAGATATTTCTAAGGGATTGTTAGTGAGAAATCACTAAGCAATCTCACTGCTAACAACTAACCTACTCAAATTTCCATCTTACTCCTGAAGTATGGAAAGGCCTTAAGAGAAATCAGCCTAACTTGTAATGTGAGGGGACCTGGCAACAGAGAACCAGTGAACCTGAGCTACACACTTGATTTATCCATAAGCTTAAGTTTCCATTCCATTCTGTCAGTTACTAAGGTGCTTTCGCACTTCTGTAAAACATCCAGTTCATTTTCCCCCCCTTAAAAAATTCCTATTGAATCAAAGGCTCCAGGATTTATCCTTAAGTATGGCAAACCAGCTATTGGTTACAGCCCTACAAGGATAAAAGCTCTGAGGAAGGAAAGGAGAGAGAGAAGATATTGTTTCTATTTAAAACAAAACAAAAAAGCTAGCTAATGATCTATTCACTTCACTTTCAGTTTGGCCTCTCTAGATATCTTACTAATTAGTATGCAGTGTCATTCACAAAGCAATGAGAACACTGAGAAAATCAAAGGCAGCAAAAAAAGAAAGCCATGAAATTGCACTTCTCACACCACCTGTTGCAATACTGTTTGTTTACTGCATCTTACAGATGTGACTCGAGTGGCCTTCATCACTGTGGAGAAGGCTTGGCCAGTTTGTGCCACATTCTGTCCCCAGGTGCAACGTGTAAGATCATCAGAATTCCATGCAAGCACCTAAATTTTATCTAGTATCTTAAATGGAAAAGATTCTTTCACTATTCCTAGTGAAGAAGAAACTTAGCACTTAAATAGGTTGTCCATATTCTTTGCTCATTTCTCATTTTTCCTTTTTTTTTTGGCTGGAGCAGCAAAACATTCTGTTGTCTGATATCTGCAAAAATGTAAACTCCAGAACTCTGCCATCCTTAAAATGCCATTATTTAGTAACTTTAAGGTAACTTTGCCTCCATTTCCATTGCTTCCAGTGAACTTGCAAATTTCCAAAGCTTTTCAGAAAATGACAGTGCAGTCTAGAACGACCAAACTTATGTCTGTGTTTGGGCAGGAAAGGGAAACCTGGAAGTGTAGTTGGGTGTCAAAAGGGTACTTGGCAGAAAAAAATATTGGGAACCACTCACCAGACATAAAGTGATCATCTCACAATTTTTTGTAGCCATGATATAGCAAATCATGCCATGTTATTGGAGGGAGCAGGGGAAATATCTCTTAAGTAGGAGTCTAAATTTTTTTCAGCCTTCATGGCTAATTGATTAAATTTTAAAAGAACTTTCAATATTTTCTTTTATGATACATGACTAAAACAACTAACACTGGTTTTGTGCAGCATAAAGGTGCTTTTTCTAGAATTCCCTAGGGACTATATAATGTATTTCATTGGTTTATTATATAATATCTAACAGCATTCTCTTCTGCAATTTACAACATTTCTGTTACATTAATGGGCTCATATTGTTCCATTTCTTCAGCTAATTAAGTCACATGGAACTATTCTCATGTGTGCTAATTGAAAAATGCATTAAGTAGCAGAAATGTTCACTTATTCCAAAGGTACTGCATTCATCTCTTACAAGGATTCAGCCCATAATCACATTTATAATACATTTGACGCTGCACCCCTCACTCCAGTCAATTTACACCATTTTTATAAAACCTTCAAAATTATGCTTGATTCAAAATTGTCTGCATTCAACAGCAGAAAAAAAAAGCCAAGCTAGTAAGAGCAAGAAAACAAACCCAAAAATCAATCAAACAAAGAAAGAAATCCAGATAAGCCATGAAAAATGGAACCCAAAACCACACAGATCACTAAGTCTACTAAACACACTGTTCAAACAGATGTCTGGCTTGCTCTGTAGTCCAGTCTAAATCATACCATTCATCCAAACTTCCCAACTCTTGAAACACAATGTAACAACTTTTAACAGACAAAAATCTTTCATAAAATCCAAAGCATTTCATAATCGCACATGAAATTCTAGAACTGGTAAATGACCCTGCATTCATTAACAGCTAGGATTGTATTTAGAGACTATTTCTGGACACAAGCAACAATCACAAGTGGAATCCTTCATAAAAGTTAGCCAAGCAACTACTTCATTTTCCCTGAATCGTGTCTGTTAGCACAGCTGCATTGTTGTGCTGTGCTCACTTCTGTTCCCAACAGAAGACGACTTAAAGACCTTCTCTAAAACCCACGTGGTCTAAAAATCTGGAATTTACAGGGCCCGCTGGGCAGGTGACACCTTGTGAGCTCTTTTTTTATCCCAGGTAGCTCCACAACACGTTATTTGTGCTGTGTCCTTGCTGTGTCAGAGGCTGCTCTGTGACTCAAGCAGTGCCGTAGCATCACCTAGTGGGAAGTTGTGCTCGCTGCCTCTTTTTACAGTAGCAACAAATAACTTGTTAAATAACACAAAAGCAAACACATATGTTTTTACCTGTTTTCTGACATCTCACGTTCCAGTCCACTACACTCCCATTAAAAGTTAGTAAAGAAATATCATCTGCGGAAGACAGAAATAAAAATAAGCCCATGTTAAAAGCTAAAAGTGAATAGTGTTACTCAGGCATAGTGCCCCTCTGATAAATCTGTGAACTGAAACCAAAGTAACACCACTTTTTTTCCTCTCTCCTCTTTTTTTTTTAAACAATATGCTTAAAGTAGTATCCTGTATAAACTCCATCCTCCTTGGCTGCCCTAAATGACTCCTTAGGAAAATGTATTTTGTAAACAAAACAAACCTCTAACTTAGGGCTCACTTACAAGGTTACAAGATTTATGCTTGTTTTAAAAGAAGCATAGGGGGAAAGGACATTTAATGTTGACTTTAGCATTAAACTGTGGCCAACTTTATAAAATTTAAGTCATTTTGACCAAACAGAAATAAGAGAAGCACAATCATATGGCTGTGTAGCAAAATCTTCAGCAAACTTCTTTTGCACAGTATACAGTTTCCTATTTGATCTCAGCACAAACATGATATAAAATTATCAAATGTTTCTTTAATAGTAGCATAAGAAAAGACAATCACAGACTATGTGGCAATTTAATTTAATACTTTTACAAACTAGCTAAGTGTAAGGCTGTACAGGGACCTCTGGTGCAACATTACCCTATGGGAACAACATTCCAAAGATAAATAGGACTCTTGGTTTGATCTTATTTTCTCAGTCACAAAACATTTACGCCCCACTCTTCAGATATATTGAACAAGCAAAGTTATTTCAATGCTTAGAAACTTGTTTTCCTTCTTTAGCCAATACTGCCTTGAAAATTAACGCCAAGTCTTACTCAAGTCAGAGTGAGGTATAATCCTATAGTCAAACACAAGACAGCAACCTACAAAGCTACTAGATACTACTTCCTTATAAGCATAGTAAAATACTGCTGAGAGTCCACAAGGTGGAGTAAAATTGATAATCTAAAACCTTTTTAGCAAAAGCAGCTTAAAGCCTATCCATGGCTCATAAAACTGGTGGGTAAGACGCTGCTGACCTCTGAAATCACAACAAAAGTGTAAGAGTTTCCCTTGCTTTGTGGAACAAAAGTTGTTAAATTTTCAGTGTCTGAGAAGGCAAGAGGACAGAATCAGTCTTAAAGTCGTTTGTAGTCAAAGATACAGATACGAAGATTTATTTTGCTACAAGACTACTGCCAGTGCCTGAGAACCCTTTTGGTGAAGAATTTTTTCCTGATATCCCCTGGTACAACTTGAGGCCATTTCCTCTCATCCTATCACTTGTTAGTTAGGACAAGAGACAAACACCCACCTCACTACAACCTCCTTTCAGTCAGTTGCAGACAGTGATGAGGTCTCCTTTTCTCCAGGCTAAACAACCCCAGTTCCCTCAGGTGCCTCTCATAAGACTTGTTCTCCAGCCCCTTCATCAGCTTCATTACCCTTCTCTGGTCATGCTCCAGCACCTCAATGTCCTTCTTGTATCGAGGGGCCCAAAGCTGAGCACAGGATTCGAGGTGCAGCCTCACCAATACCAAGCCCAAAGGCACAATCACTGCCCTGCTTCTCCTGGCCACACTGTGTCTCATACAGGCCAGGATGCCATTGGTATTCTTAGATACTTCTAGCTTATATTCAGCCGCAGTGAACCAACACCCCCATGCCCTCCTCTGCCAGCCGGCTGTCCAGCCGTTGTTCCCACCTTTAACCACGTAAACCTGGGATGCCAAAATAAAGACTGTGCATTTTCTAATTTATACTGATGTTTGGGAACACAGGTGCATCTCTTTGGAAACCTACCCGCTGTGGTTCTGTTACCGTTACGGTTTGTTTAGAAGCAAACTCCCTCAACTACCCCCACAACCCGAATCCTGGGCGCTGCTCCCCCAGCCCACCTGGGGAGGGTTGGGCGCGTCACGTGACACGGCGAAGATGGTTGTGCGGGTCACGTGAGTCGACCAGGCTGCTGTGTTGGTCACGTGAGGCGGGGAGATGGCGGGCTGGGTCACGTGACGCGGCGAAGATGGCCGAGCGAGCGGCCGCCGAGGAGGCGCAGGAAGACTTCGAGATTATCGACAAAAAGCAGGTCCCTAACGCGGCCGAGCTGAGAAGCGCCGAGAAGGGGAAGGCGGAGGAAGCGAGGTGGTCGGCTCCCATCCTATCGCTGGCCAGGAAAGCCTCGGAGAACTTGGCGCTGGGCTACGGCAGCGCGCTGAAGTCTGCATCTTTGGTAGGACTCGTGCCCAAACCGGTCAGCACTGACAGCACGGCCACGACAAGTATGGTGATGCTTACCGGGTAACCTTGCTTTTGCGGTGCGCAGATGAGCTTGCTGCCGTCAGTGCTGCTGGTCCGGGGTGCTTGTTTGGAATTAGTTTTGAAAAAATCCAGTGCTGTATTTTTATTTTTTTTTTATTTAAGCGAAATTATAAGCACAGACATAAAACAACATCTGTTGTAATCAGAAAAAATCCTAAACTCTTAGCATCTTTGGGGAAATGGGCTTTATGCAGTAAGCTTTTATGTGATGCCTTTTTTTCCCTCTCCCTAAAGTTCCCCGACTGTGCTTAAGAGTGATCCAGTCAATTTCTCATCCTTCCTAGGTGTTCGGGCTCAGGTGAGGAGGGGTGCTGTGCTTCCTGCATGTCTGAGGGTGGTCAAGTGACCTGGGATACAGATTTATTATAAATTACTTCTTAACTGTGCTGAAACTGCCTTCTGTTTAACCGCAGCTTGCTTTATTAAAAACCTATTTGCATGCATATAGCAACCATATGGATTTGTGGAACAGGTCTCTTGGAACTGAATTAGAAAGGCTTTACTTGAATTCTATGTGGGAACTAAATCTCAGTAGTATGATAACATGGAAACAAGACTGTTCAAATGCAGCAGTAACTGGGCCTGGAGTCTCCTACACCAGGCTCTCAGGCTGGAGCTTAGTGTTTTTGCTGCAGTGGGGCTTAGTTTTGCTAATTGGTGCTCACCTTCTTCCTTTTAATGATATTAAGTATTCAAGCTGGAGTTCTATGGGGATGAATCGTGACTACCCAGTAAAATAACTTACACCCGATGGGCTTTATTTTTTGTAAAAATTCCTCAGTGTGGCATAGTCATGGTTTTAAGATTAATTCTGTCCTGACAAAACTAGATTCTTGCCTTTCCCTGGAAGTCTCACACCAGACTTCTCACAGATCTGTTTCCTGGATGCCCATCTTGAGCACCTGGAGACTAAACCAACAAATGGCAAAATAACCCATTCTCTTCAGCTGCACTTGGAATAATGCTGTGAATAGATGTAATTCAAAACAACATGCAGCATTTGGCAAGGAGTGGGGAATAAAATGTTCTTCGGACTGAAATAGAGCTCCCACACTTTACGGAACTTTTACTGTAATCTTTCAGCTTCTTACCTGTAAAGTAAAGGAATAGGACACTACCTCCTCAGATTGTTCAAAGTATTTTGGCAATATGTTGATGAGCTTTATGGAAAATTCCATACAAGAAATCTGTCCATAACTCAGATACGAAATGTGAACATGCACTAAATTGCCTATTCTACCTATTCAGTATTACCCTTGACCAAGAACTATAAATTCAATTTAAAGCAGGTATTTTTAAGAAATAACCTGAGGCCTGCAAGAGCACTTCTGGAAAATGAGCAGCTTGTTCCCTGCTGCCATCTTTTTCGAGAGATTTTATCACCTGCACCTGCTGCTTCAGATCAGTTGATCACACATAAACTGTGCTGCACATTGTGCAGTCAGTGATATAGAAAGAAAGGCACATCATAAAACCAATGTCTGCCATGTCTTGCTTGGCAGAGAAGACCAGGAGCTACAAAGCTAAAGAATACAAATCAAGAAACACTTGCAGTCTTAAAGACCAAGAAATGGAGAACTGCTAACTTTTCCTCATGCTTCAATGTTTTCTAACTTCAAAGTGTGCTGAATAATTACAGTAAACAAAACACAGGCTTCAAAAAGATGTGGAAACAAATCTGTTGGATTGAATGAGATGGGAGACTGTGTGACCGCATTCTTGATGATTGCAGCATAATCTCTGTGATCTTTTACACTTGGGTAACTGGATTCCTGATCTTGAGGCTTGGCTTTGCTAATGTGTCTAATAGCTGTCTATTTTGCACGTACCAACATGTACACAGCTTTGTAAAAGATGTACTTGACTCTGTAAACTTGCAACAATCTAAAAATACTGTTCAAGTAATTATTTAACTTAACAGAATGTTCTTCATAAAGAACATTCACTGTGGATTTTTTGTAAGTCTTGTGGGTAATAATCTTGAGAAAGGCTTACAAACAAAATATTCCTGATAAAGTAAAAATTCAGATTTGGGAAACCATCAAAATAAGCTGGTGAAAGCTGGTGAGTTGCTGCGGAAGCACCCCGGTACCTAAAAAAAGTCACTGATTTTTGTTTCTGCAGTCAGTTTTTTTCTGTTCTTGATGTTTCTTCAAAACCTGAAAGTTTTAAGATAAACATTCGGAACAGTTCAGCCCTTTTAATCATAAGTCTCAGGACAGCAGTTGTGCCCTTGCAGCCAAGAGGGTCAGCTGTGTCCTGGGGTGCATCAACCACAGCTTTGCCAGCCCGTCAACACTCTACTCTGCACGGGGGTGGCCCCAGCTTGAGTAATCTGTGCAGTTTTGGGCAGCACAGTGTAAAAAGGATATGAAGCTACTGGAGAGTGTCCAGAGGAGGCCACAAAGTTGGTGAAGGGTTTAGAGGTGAAGATAGGAGGAGCGGCCCAAATCACTTGGTCTGTTCAGCCTGGAGAAGGGAGGACTGAGGGGAAGCCTCGTCACAGTTCACTGCTTCCTCACAAGTAGAGGAGGAGGAACGGGTGTTGGTGTCTTCTCTCTGGTGACCAATGATCAGACCTCAGGGAATGGCCAAAAGATACGCCAGGGGAGGTTTAGGCTGGGTATTAGGAAAAGTTTCTTCACTTAGAGGGTGGCGAAGCACTGGAACAGCCCCTCCCCAGGAAGCAGTAATGGCACCAAGCCTGTCAATATTCCAGAAGCATGTGAACAACACCCTCAGACACATAGTGTGAATGTTGGGGTTGTCACATGCTTGGACAGGAGTTGGACTCAGTGATCTTCGTGGATCCCTTCCAACTTGAGACATTCCATGATTCTATGACATTATGTGCAATTTTGAGGCATTGGCTGCGGGCAGTGGTGCAAGAGGCTGCTGAGGAGTCAGGGCTCTGTGTGCTTTGTGATTATTAAGGTCAGTTTGACCTTTTTTACTCTTCTGATATGGGAAGAGTTTTGCTTGTTTTTAATCCTAAATTAACATTATGTGCATAAAAAGGAAGGTAATAATGAGTACCCAGAGAGACTTGTGTGGGGTGTTAGGAACAGCGTTCTGGCCTGCATCAGGAATGGAGTGGCCAGCAGGACTAGGGAAGTGATCTTTCCCCTGTGCAACCGCACCTCGCATCCTGTGTTCAGTTTTGGGCCCCTCACTACAAGGATATCGAGATGATGGAGCATGTCCAGAGGAGGGCAACAAAGCTGGTGAAGGGTTTAGAGCACAAGCCCATATGAGGAGCAGCTAAGAGAGCTGGGGTTGTTTAGTCTGGAGAAAAGGAGACTGAGGGAAGACCTTAGCGCGCTCTACAACTGCCTAAAAGGAGGTTGTAGCGAGGTGGGTGTTGGTCTCTTCTGCCTGGTAGCCAGTGACAGGACAAGGGGAAATGGCCTCAAGATGTGCCAGGGGAGATTTAGGCTGGATATTAGGAGGACTTTCTATACTGAAAGGGTTGTCAAGCATTGGAATCAACTGCCCAGGAAGGTGATCGAGTCACTGTCCCTGGATGTGTTTAAAAGATGTGTAGATGTTGTACTTGGAACATGGTCCTGTGGCAGATTGAGCAGGGCTGGATCACTGGTTGGACTCAACCTTTGTCTTTTCCAATCAAAATCATTTTGAGATTCTGTGATTTTATGAATTAACAGCCCTGCATGTTACTGACAGAGCGAGTGGAACAGGTTTGACTTGGCCTTAACAGGCAGCGTTCCTGCATGGAGTGGCCCATGTTGAGACTGAAAATGCTGACAAATGAACTCTTTAAGACTTGTTTTGGAGTTTTAGCAAGCAGCATCCTTTATTCAGCACTGGACGTATGAGGGAATGATTTCCATCAATCGTATATAACCAGACAAGAGCTGGGGACAGAATATATTTCCCACTTACATGGTTATGTATAAATTTTCCCGGAAATCTTTTGCATGTTCTATTACTTTCCGAGGACTAATTTTTATGTTATTACAAACTTCACAACAGCCAAATCTCTGCTATTTGGAGCTTTGGAGCCAGCTCTGTGTGACCTTGTATTTTAGATTGGGAAAGACTGTAAACGGAGGGAGACACATCTGTTGAGCACAGACCATACTTAACACTTTTCTTTGAACAGTGTCTGGAAAAAACACTATTTGAAAAAAACCCATGCTGTCAGGAGAAAGTGCTGTCAGAGGGAGAATCTGTCTGACTTACAGAAAATAGTGCTTAGATGAAACCTAGCTAGAAAATTAATTTTGCTTTGGCTTAAATCAAAACATTCCACTTTCTGTGGCAGTAACCGCTTGTATCGGTGCGATGCACGGGGGCACCGGGGTTCTCCCCAGCCTCGCCGCTGCCGGCCCGGTCTCGCCTCTCCGCTCCGGGCGGCGGCGCCGCGCGCTCGCCCAGCCCGCTCTAAGATGGCGCCCGGCGCCCTCCCGCGAGCGGGCGGGGCCTCGCAAACCCGCGCAGGTGGGGCCTGGCCCGGCGGCCCTGTGTGTCCCCCCGCAGCTGTCAGCGCGGGGCTTGTGAGAGGTGGAGGTCAAGGCGGGGGCACAGCCGGTGTCAGCGCTGTGAGGGTCCCGGGGGGGCACAGCCGGTGTCAGCGCTGTGAGGGTCCCGGGGGGGCACAGCCGGTGTCAGCGCTGTGAGAGTCCTGGGAGGCTCAGCCGGTGTCAGCGCTGTGAGGGTCCTGGGAGGCTCAGCCGGTGTCAGCGCTGTGAGGGTCCTGGGAGGCTCAGCCGGTGTCAGCGCTGTGAGGGTCCTGGGAGGCTCAGCCGGTGTCAGCGCTGTGAGGGTCCTGTGGGGCTCAGCCGGTGTCAGCGCTGTGAGGGTCCTGGGAGGCTCAGCCGGTGTCAGCGCTGTGAGGGGCCCGGGGGGCACAGCCGGTGTCAGCGCTGTGAGGGTCCTGGGAGGCTCAGCCGGTGTCAGCGCTGTGAGGGTCCTGGGAGGCTCAGCCGGTGTCAGCGCTGTGAGGGTCCTGTGGGGCTCAGCCGGTGTCAGCGCTGTGAGGGTCCTGGGAGGCTCAGCCGGTGTCAGCGCTGTGAGGGGCCCGGGGGGCACAGCCGGTGTCAGCGCTGTGAGGGTCCTGGGAGGCTCAGCCGGTGTCAGCGCTGTGAGGGTCCTGGGGGGCTCAGCCGGTGTCAGCGCTGTGAGGGGCCCGGGGGGCACAGCCGGTGTCAGCGCTGTGAGGGTCCCGGGGGGGCTCAGCCGGTGTCAGCGCTGTGAGGGTCCTGGGAGGCTCAGCCGGTGTCAGCGCTGTGAGGGTCCCGGGGGGGCACAGCCAGTATCAGCGCTGTGAGGGTCCCGGGGGGACACAGACAGTGTCAGCGCTCTGAAGGATCCAAGGGAGAGCATCTCTAAACCTGTTTTTCTGTCCCCACTCGTGTCCCCCGCCCAGGTGCGCGGTGCCACGCCATGGAGGAGTGCGCCAACCTCATGAACATGATGAAGCTCAGTATCAAAATCCTGATCCAGTCAGCCCTGAGCCTGGGCAGAACCTTGGACTCTGATTTCCCACCCTTGCAGCAGTTCTTCGTGGTGCTGGAGCATTGCCTCAAGCACGGGCTGAAAGGTGGGTGCCCATTCACCACTCCTGCTCCAGCTGCTGCGCCGAGCAGAGGCAGATAAATGAGTCGGTGTCGTGCCTGGCTGTGTCTCCACATTGACTTCTGTATGGTGTTCCTTTAACCATGTTTACCATGTGATGCTAATTGGTATTTCAGATGGAACTGTGCAGTTACCTTCTGGTATCCCCTGTATTTTGTGTCTCTTAAACTGTCATGGTATTTTTGATGCCCCCTTTTCATTGACTTATTAGGAGCTGTTACAACAAAGTAAAACGTAGACTAAAATTTGTGATTCTGGAGTTGGAAGCCTTTTGCTTCTCCTCATAAACTTCTCTGTATGCTCCCTTTAGTGAAGAAGACTTTTATTGGACAGAACAAATCGTTTTTTGGTCCTTTGGAGCTAGTGGAAAAACTTTGTCCTGAAGCATCAGATATAGCAACTAGTGTTAAAAATCTGCCAGAGTTGAAGTAAGTTGATTGTTGGGGATGATGCATTTCACTTACACTGCTGGGAAACAGAATTCGTTGTGTAGCCTCTCACCTTTCTTAATGAGATCTTGTGTCCAATGAGAAAAATAGGGTGTGTAGGAAGTGAAGTGTCCAAGAGATAAGGAGGAAATCTCAAAATACATTGTGCTTCTGATTAAAACAATGCTGTCAGGCTGAAAAACGTGGAAATATCTGTAAGCTTGCAAAAAAACCTGTAGAGTCTTTGCAGGTATTTTCTTTCCTCTTCCTTCCATCACTTTTATGGCTTTGTCTAGTTTTGTGCACGTGCTAGCAGTATTTCATTTTGGTGGTTTAGGATGATGAAGAGGGACGGTTTTATTGCCAGGATGCATCGATAGTTGGGTTGTGGTGGCAGTTGAAGCTATGTATGTTTTTCTGAGTTAGGAAGATTTTACAATAGACTTTCTGTTCTCTGAAGCAATGGAATTTAGTCAAATGCTTCTGTGTTCTGTTAAGAATGCTTTGTAAAGGGAGGATTTTGGATCGTTTTAATCTAGTTAACCATTTTATTTTTACAAAAACATGCAACTTTTCATTTCAGGACTGCTGTAGGAAGAGGAAGAGCTTGGCTTTATCTGGCACTCATGCAAAAGAAACTGGCAGATTATCTCAAAGTGCTCTTGGACCATAAGCACCTGTTAAGGTAACACTGTGGACATAAGTAGCTTGTGCTCACTGAGTCACTGACACCTTGCATTGCTGTAGGAAGAGGTCGTTAAGTGACTACTTCAAGCATTTCCTTGCAACCTGCAGAGGAGCAATTTGTTCCTTGGTTGTGCAGTGGAATAAGTAGAACATTTTCTGTGAGAGCTCTGCATCTTCCACCGTATGCAATAAATTAGCAAAGAGGGAGCTTTATATGCACTACATTACTATTTATGTGATTTCAGTAGTGGAAGCACTGTTATAATTGTTGTGATGTGCAGTGATGCCTTATAATGTTTCTTCTAGTGAATTTTATGAACCCGGTGCACTGATGATGGAGGAGGAAGGAGCAGTCATGGTGGGTCTGCTGGTTGGACTGAATGTTATTGATGCAAACTTTTGCTTGAAAGGAGAAGACTTGGACTCACAGGTGAAGATTAAAACTTAAATAAGATCAGTCTGTATAAGATTCCTGTTCAATTAAGCACATCCATAAATCATTTACTGAGATGGGTCCAGAATTCTTAAATGGCAGCCAGAGTTTGCCGTTGTTTTCTTAAGTGAGCATTGGAATGTCTTATGATAAATCAAAGACTGAATGAACTAAGCTGATTACAATAGAGATGATGTCAAGATCCATCTGCCAGGGACTTCAGAGAGTTTTTGTTTTGAGGGGGAATGGTAGTTTCATTTTGGCTTGGGGGAGGGTGCTGTCACATGGCTCTGCTGCTTTAATGAAACAGTATAAGGAATGTTTTGAGGTTGTCACACCAGACAAATAAATGCCTTGCATGAATCTGTGCTTAAGATATTGTGAGTGTCTTGTAATTTGAGACCATGTCCTCGTCCAGCCAGTCTGGTTTACTTTTAAATTAGGTAAGCTTTGACAAGATGTGTCAATACCATTGCAGAAGTCTCACTTTCTTTCTAAACTGTGAATTGAAAATACGTGTTGGTTTAGTTTTATTATTAACCTTTTCATTCTTTAAAAGATAACATTGCAGAAAGTAATGTTGAAATTATCCTGCCTGTCCTACAAATTATGACCATGGCTAACTTTTTAAGAACTGAAAAAATTGCTTACATGTGTCTCCATGAGATCCTGTGTTTGTTTTAAGGAAGTGTGACTTTTTTTCTTTTGGATTTTTTATTTTTGTGGGGAAGTGGGGTAGGAATGTCATGTGGGGAAGTTTGTCATGTTTCCCACCTTGAACCAAAAAAAAAATACATAAGTATTAATCTCTTTAAGTAGCAGTTTATGGAAATGCTGTCAAAACTAATAACTACTAGAAACTCAGCACACTGAATGTGGTTATTTTGCTGCTTTTACAACAAACACTAGCTCGTACATTTGCTTCAGCTGGCAAGAGTATAGATATTATCTGTCTTTCTAAACTTAAGTGTCAAGCGTTTACCTTTTTCCAAATATGAAGTAATGTCTGCTGCTATGCAGAATTGCACTGTGAAAGTGTGTTCATGTCATAAATAATGTTTTTCAGGTTGGAGTGATTGATTTTTCCTTGTACCTTAAGGAAACGCAGGACAGTGATGATAAACAGTAAGTATGGTGATTCACAGTTGTTTTGTTCTTTACAGAACAAACCTGTCAGGTGAGCTGTGGGAGCACATGGGTGCTAGAGATCTCAAACTCTTTTAACCATCAGAAAAGAGAATCCAAAATATATTTGTAAACTAAACAAAAGTACTAACTTTCTAAGCTTGAGCCCATGGTAGATTTAACAACAGTACAGTTTCGGAACTGCTTTCAGTTATCTTTGTGGGAAAGATCGGTTATGGGGGGAAAGTACTTTCAGGTGAATTAGGGACTACAGCTGTTAGTGTCACTGTATCTAGAATACCTGTGTGAACGGAGGGGACTTCATAGTTCGTGTGCTTCCTGCACTTTGGAGCACTTTACCACTTAGCTCATGAGGAGAAGCACCTACACTGCTGCTCCACCTCCCGGTGCTTCCAGTCTAGCTCAGACACAAGTGGTTTTGTACAAAAAGGAGAAAAGGTTTCAACTCAATTTGCAAGTCTATGCTGAAAACTCTAGTACAAACTAACAGTTTAGAATGAAGGAGTTTCTTCTCAATCAATAAATTCTCACTTTTTACAACTAGAGATGGAGGAATTACAGCTGTCCTTGACCAGAAGCATTATGTGGAAGAACTTAACCGACATCTAAGGTGGGATCATCATCTGTTCTAATGTAGAAACACTTGTCTTGTTTAGCTATTCCAGCATGACTTTGAATATCTTTGCTGTTGGTGTTGTAGACTTTTATCTGGTATTGAAACACCTTTTCTGATTACAAAATGTACCTAAGATTTTGGGAAATAATCTTACTGTTATGGCATATGCCATGCAGAAACCTAAGTCTGTGTAATAACATTTGACTCTTTTGAGACTTACTAGTGATAAACAGCAGATTTTGGAGCTACTTTTTCAAGAGAAAACTATTAAAAGTGCATCTTGTACATTCATTCTTTCAAGGATGAGTCTGTTCTTCCTCCACTTGTTGCTCAGTGGGAAGAGCAGGCCTCACTTACCCTGTTGAACGTCAGAAAAGTGTTAAGACTGCAAAAGCTAAGCCAGAACAGAGCTGCCAGCTGTAGGGAAATGCACGGTCCTCTCCAAGCAAGAGGGGCAATTGTCCTTCCTTTGAGATTTTTGCCAGCTCACCAAAGTATTTCGTTGTTAATAACTGCAAGGTGGTGAAAATATGGTTGAGGATAGGAATAAATGTTAAACACTGGCATTTATTTATGCACCTCTTTTCCTTGCTGCAGTTGCACAGTGGCAGATCTTCAGAACAAAATAGACTGTTTAGAAAAGACCAATTCAAAACTCCAGGAAGAGGTTTGTGTCTGGTCCGTTAAATATTTCTTGTAGCTGTTTTCCATCAGAGGCAAAACTCCCTAAGAATGTACCTTAGGCAAAATATTTGAGTTGATACTAATGAAGTGTTGTGGTTTGGTGGGACTGGCTTGAGTTGGCAATGCGTAAAGCTTTGTGAAAAGCTTCTACATAGTGTTGGTTGTTAAAATGCTTTTGGGCATCTATTTGTTAGACAGGTTTATCTTCACCCAAAAGTTAAAATACCACTGTAATGAACATGATTTTTCCCTCTCCCTTCTGCACACACTTGTATGTGTGTGTGTTTGTCACGTGAGTTAAACAGAACTCGGAAAAAGAGAAGGAGAAGAATCATCCTTCAATTAGGAAATCTTTCCTAGCCAGGAACTGAAATAGAATCCAGCAGCATGCATGGTATTGGCTGCTTTGGGTTTTGTTGTGGTGGTCATGTTTTACTGTTTGTACAGAGTTCAGGGTGTCTCTCTATATGATCTCTGGTACTTTTTAGAGTACCTTCACTTGAAAATGCTGTAAGATTCTGTGAGTGAATATCAGCCCTGACTTGCTGTCCGACTTCTACTTCATACCAGAATGAATACCACAGACCACATATTGCTGGTGGGTTTTAGCCTTTTACACTAGGATGCACTTCTTTGCAGAGTTAATATTTTAAAATTATTGATGAGGGCGTGAAGGAAAAGTCAAGTGAAAAATGTTGGTGGGTTTATTAATATAGGCAGCACAGTGAGTATGGCTGCAGAAGGGTGCAGCAGCTTCTGGGGAGAGTGAAAAAGCCAACAGGGGAAGCGAGCAGCGCACCTGCCACAAAGGCTGAGCTACTAACTTTAGAATTCCTCCAGATGTTGCATGTGAGTAAATATAGATACGTTCTCTTTGTAAACAGCTCGCAGCAGCAACTGACCGGATCGGATCACTTCAGGAAGAGCAGCAGCAGTTAAAACAACAAAATGAATTGATTCGTGAACGGAGTGAAAAAAGTGTAGAGGTGAGACACCTGTTTAAAGATGAGGATCCTTCAAATGAATCATCTCTTCTGATCAGCTGTTGTTAGTGCTCTCGAAAGCACTCTGAGCAGGAATGCTTAGCACAGTTCAGCATGCACTGTGTGGAGTAATGGTTTTATGTAGAGTATCACAGGCCTTAGATTTTGCTGTTCTTTATTACACAGTTAAACACAGACTTGCAGAATAGAGAAAGCATTAAAATTATCAGATTGGTTTGGTTTTGGTTTTACTCTGTTCTTTGAAATGTTACCTTATTGACATTTGCCGACTTATTAATTGTAAAATAGTAGGATTTTACTTGAAATAGCACATGGAAGTACTGTGTTACGTGGCAGAACTTAAGGCATACTTTATATACATAAAGTTGTGATCTCACGTGGGGTTTTTTGCTGATGTTTCTTGTAGGTAACAAAAGAGGATACAAAAGTAGAATTGGATACTTACAAGCAGTCACGCCAGGGCCTCGATGAGATGTACAGTGATGTTTGGAAGCAGTTGAAAGAAGAAAAAAAAATTAGGCTGGTAAGGAAAATTAACTGTAGCGAGTGAAGTGGAAGGTACCAGGTTCTGCCTACTTTAAGGCAACATTACAAATACAAATACACTGTGCAGTTTTTGCAGCTGTTCAGAATTCATAAAGCGATTGCAAACAAGGTGATGGACAGTGGTCTTTGACAGTGTCTGTAAAGAACTGGAAATCAGGGGGTTTTGTATGCTGAAAATACAAGGTCTTTCCCAGTTTTAAGAACCTGCCAGCATTATTATAGCAGAGACTAAGATCAAACAGAAAGAGACACAGCTGTCTTTATGGAGAAAAATACAGTGCATGCACAACAGTCGCTTGCACAGTGAATTGCTAATTAGTGACTGGTGGAGAGGCTGCCCAGGCTTGCTGAAGGTTCTAAGTCAACCCAACTCCAGCTGCCAGGAGAAACTCTTCATTTGACAGACCACTAAGCTACATGCTGAGCTCTGCACTTCTTGCCAGCAGATCTGCACTCTCGCTCTGACCTGGAGAGCCAAAATAGTGGTTTGGTCTTACTGACTTAATGTATTATTTAAGACCTCACTGTTCTGTAAAATCATGGTTCGGGACTGTTTCAGAGTAAAATATATGGGGTTATAAGGGTTGTGGAAATGCTGACGTGTGACTGCATGGCAGTAACTAGGAAATCTCTTTGTAAGGAACTAGAGAAAGAGTTGGAGCTACAAATTGGGATGAAAACAGAAATGGAAATTGCCATGAAACTTCTAGAAAAGGATACTCACGAAAAACAAGACACGTTAGTTGCACTTCGCCAGCAGCTGGAAGAAGTGAAGGCTATTAACTTGCAGATGTTTCACAAGTCTCAGGTAGGTTCACAGGGGAGAGCAGGAAGAGGAGCTGTAGTGGTTGTCTTTTACAGATTAGTTGTGCACTGGTGATGCGTGTGCACTTTCGTGCATCTGATTATGTATTAATAATACCTATTTTAAAACTTTAATGTTTTTGTTCTGCTTCATTATGGGTATTATATTGGGTATGTTTGGAAAGAAAGGGGGTTTCCTTGAGTGTGCTGTGTAGTGTGCCATAGGATCACCCAGCCAATGCTGAGAGGAATGGAGAGCTCTCACAGGGCAGGAAGTGAGAGCAAGGGTCCTTTTTTCTAACCACTGAATGATTGCTCTTTAGAAAAAATGAATTGCTGCAGTCAAGAACTGTCTTACTTCTCCTTCCCATCTGTGTTGTCTTTACATTTAACACTGCACCTTTACATTTAACACCGTTTACCATAGAAACCACAACAGGCCTCTCTAAAACTATAGAAAACTGTTGGTTATTTTTGTCTGTCTCCTGTATTCAGTACCCAAATGGTCAGCTGAGTGCTATAGCCAGTGGAAAGGGAGCAGTGGTCTTGTGGAGGGGGGAGCTCTGTGGTCAGGCTGGCCTCTGCCTGAGGCTATCAAAAAGTTGTTGGGTTGGTTTAGGTTACTGTGTTACTTCCTTAAGCTCTCAAGGCGTAACATGGTTAGAGAAATAGAATGAAAACCATTTTGCTTTCTGGGCCCGTCTTTCTTCCTCTGTCTCTTCCTCACCCTGGCAGTTTTTAGAGAATACTTTGCCCATCCTTTGTATCATATCTGTTGCAAACGTTTGGGGATGGGTTTGTGGGATTTTGTTGTTTGGGTGCGTTGTGGTGTTTTGTCTTGTTTTTTTTTTCAATTGGACAAAAAATGCACTGCGAGGCACTTCTGCAAGGAAGTGGTGGAGTAGAGATGTTCACACAAAATACACAGAGCTTGTCTCCATTAGTGAAGTAAGAGTTTAATGAGACTTCCCTCCCCATACCTGGTGCCAGAAACCCAAGTGCTGAGGTAACAGCCTCGCTTTCAAAAGCAGTATTCATTTTGGATTCTTTTGGCGTACTGGTTCCGTGCCCATTGAGTGCATTTGTCACATTAAAATCATAATTTATATTCTTATGCTGTCAATTTAATCTGATCATTTCTTTATTCAAGCTCATTTCCAAAGAGAAGATCTGTGGCTCGTAGCTGATCTCCTAGGTCAAAATGTAGTACAGTTAAGGTTTTTTTTTCCCCCAGCTCTTAACAAAACAAGTTGAGGAGTGTCTGCCCTGGCCTTATCAGCGTTTAGTTTGTACATTCCAGTTAAGACTCAGACATGGTCCTGTAACAAGCTAAACATTCTTTATCTAGTGGCAGGCTTTCATTAAACTCCAACACTTTGTGCTTTAGAAAACTAAATTGTATTACCTTATTCCTACAGAATGCAGAGTGTTCATTACAACAGAAAACAGAAACAATATCCTCTTTTGAAGGAAAAACAAATGAGATGATGTCCTCTATGAAACAAATGGAAGACAGGTAATGATTACAAGTTCAAGAAGTCAACACTGAAGTCAGTAGAAAGTTTCCAACTGAAATTTTTACAGGATGACCTTCCACACACCTCCTATAGATATTTTGTCATGGGTGCCAGCATGACGTTCTTTTCCCTTTCTCCTCTTCATCACCCTCTTAACCTGCCTGTTCTGTTTTCCCAGGCAAAAATGCCAATAGTTAACCTGTTCAGAACCACAGCTCTTTCCATAGGCAGGCTGTTCAGAAACCTGTTGACTTTAGTTTAAGAGGTATGGCTCTTGCTTTTGGGGTTTTCTTTGCAGAAACAGTTCCTTTCAAAGGTCTCTTTTTTTCCCCTGGCCTTTTCAGTTCAAGCTTTTATAGAGGTCTGTGTGGTAAATCAAAAAGAACAGAATGAGAGGGTGTAGGTAAGGAGCATGTGAACCAAAACAAATGTACATGTTCCTTACTTTGCAGACTGCAGCATGCAGAAAAGGCACGGCAAGCTGCAGAAGAAAGGTGCAACAAGATGAAGCAAGAGCTTGCTGGCAGGCTCGACACTTGTCAGCAACAGATGTCCCAACTGGATAGCAAATGGTATTTAATCTGATAAGGTTTCTTTCCTTCATTTCTGCTGTTTCTTTAAGAAGTCCTTTCTGCTCTGTTTGTGCTAAGATGTAGAGAGGGGTAGGTTTGAATTGAGTGGGTTCAGCAAGCATTGCCACAAGTGTGTAGGATCTAGGAAAGCACAGCACTTCTGTATAGCAAGGAGTTAGCACAAGGAATTTGAAATGCTTTTTCCAGAACATCCAGTGTAGAGCACTGAGTGCCAGGAGAAATCTGTCTCTTCTCACTAGCAATGGAATTCTTGTGGAATGTTAAATCTCTAAAGGTTTATAATACTTATAGAAGATGCTTCTTTCACGTTTTCAGACTTCAGGGTAGAGTTGT
Source organism: Dromococcyx pavoninus (assembly GCA_033558185.1). Classification (NCBI taxonomy): domain Eukaryota; kingdom Metazoa; phylum Chordata; class Aves; order Cuculiformes; family Neomorphidae; genus Dromococcyx; species Dromococcyx pavoninus. The sequence continues at coordinate 825,412 of JAUMJL010000562.1, forward strand.
CATTTTTAAGCATGGCTGTCTAAACACAGGTACTCAATATGTATGTAGAAGGACTGGGTTTGGTTTTGTGGTTTTGGTTTGGGTTTTTTTGTTCTATCCATTCATTGCTGCTTGTTTTCTGTGACCTGAAACTGTGAATAGAGTTTTCATGTCTGCTGCCATAACTGCCCTTTTCTTTCCCTTCTCAAAACACCACTGTAGTTTTCGCCCTCTTTGGGGCAAAGTTGCTGTTGCTGTCTCTAAGTGCTGTAGGACATCCTCCTGCTGTAGCGTTTCATAGAATGAATTATTTTTAAATAGCTCAACTCTGGAAAAGGAGTTAAAATCTGAAAAGGAACAGAGACAAACTTTGCAAAGAGAACTACACCAAGAGAAGGATGCTACCACTCTGCTTAAGACAGAATTGCAACAGATGGAAGGACTGAAAAAGGTATGCGCAGTGCAAACGGGTTCAGGATTAAAGCTGACTTAGTGCCATGTTTGCTTCTGTAGTGGAGTGTTTCTTCTGTGCTTCTTTCTTCTGAGGGGTTTCAAGAGCTTGGCTGACATAACACGAGTCTGCACATGAAATGCCAACACAGGGCTCAGGCAATGAAAACAGCTCAGCTCGGAGAGGCTGAGGTTTGTGTGTGCCCAGCTTTAGCTGTGTGGGTGTCTGAGCCATTCAGCAGTCAGCAGCTGGAACAAAATGCTCCTCAGCTGTCCCGTGGTGAGATACCCCTGCCCAGGGAGGAAGTGGCAAGTTCAGAGCTTTCAGTTACAGTGTGAGGTCTTTCAACTGTATGTAATAAAATAAGAATGTGCTTTCAAGCACTGAAAACAACAAAATGCAAATTTACTTTTTCAAGCACGAACATTCTTGTTAACCTAAAAAGGATTTGCTCATGTGCAGGCATAGGAGTGCCTATTCTAGAATGTTGAAAGACTGAAAATATTCCTCTCTCTCTGGTAAATATGGTTAAATGATTTCATTGTTTGTGCTCTGCAAGGACCTGAGGGTAGTTCACCCAGGTAGTCTAAAAATCAAGCCTTAGAAACACATAACTTTGTAAAGGAGCTTATTCTTGTGAGCTGCCTGGGTAGTCTGGAGAGACTGACGTAGGTTACGGATTAAACCTGGAACTCGGCAAACTTCATTTTGTGCTTAATTTTATAGGAATTGAGAAAATTGCAAGATGAAAAGCAGCAGTTGGAGAAAGTCTGTGAGGAGCAGGAGCAAGCGCTTCAAGAAATGGGACTTCATCTCAGCCAGTAAGTTCTAGAACTGAACTCCTGAGAAACATAACCTGCAGAATTGAATATCAAATGAATACAGGTGATTTTAGAACACATCCAATTATAAAAATCAACAAACCTGAGAATTTTAGGATGTGATTACTATACACAGAAAACTAAACAGCGATAGAATGAAAGCGAAGGCAGATCCTTGCATCAGTAAGCTGGCTGTGTTAGGAAATCATTCAGTAAATGCTTGATTCTTAGAGTGGAATTGTGCTTTTCCCACATTCTTCTGGATATACCAAGAAGGGAGCAAGCCCCAGGGTGATGAAGCTTCTGGTGATACTAAATGGTTCAGGGCTGTAACAGGGAGCTGAAATTAAAAGTTTGGATTCAGTGTCTGGACCAGAACAGCAGGTGAAATTGGACACAACCAGATACAAAGTCATTCAGAGGGAATATTTTTTTTTCCAGATCAAAGTTGAAGATGGAAGACATTAAAGAAGTAAATAAAGCACTGAAGGTACTTGACATGTCATGGATATTTTGACTGAACATATGCATTTTGTTCATCACCTTCAAATTTCACCACAGTCACCCTACGTTGAAAGGCAGCTTTTGAAAAACACCAACAACGTTGGGGAGCTGCCTTTGGATTGTTTCGTAAATTCATTTGTAGGTACAGTGAGGTTTTCATTCCAATTTCCTAGGGTCACACCTGGCTGAAGGATGATGAAGCCACACACTGCAAGCAATGTGAAAAGGAATTCTCCATCTCAAGAAGGAAGGTAGTGGCGTTCGGTGGATTTCTTTTTTGTCCTTTTCTCACATAAAACCAGTAATTGTGCTGTTGTGTAGTTTGTGAGGGAGGACTGGCACTGCTTCGATCCGGATCTTGCTGCTGTGGTAACTGCCTAGAGAAGTGATCTGATATTGAGAGGGGCCAAGTTCTGCTGCGCTGCCTTCCCTCTCCCTGCCCCGCTCGGCGGTGGCTGCCGAGGGCTCGGTGCCTTTCAGTTGCAGGGGCTCAGCTCAGCGCAGCTCCTGGGGGAAGTGCTGCTGGGAGGGCTGGGCCTGTTGGGAATGGGAGGAGGAAAAGGAAAAGCTTTTTTGAGGTCCGAGCTGTCTCTTCCTGAAGCTCAGTTTGGGCAGCTGTGCTTACTCTGACTCTTTGCAGCATCACTGCAGGAACTGTGGGGACATCTTCTGCAATACCTGTTCCAGCAATGAACTGGCGCTGCCATCGTATCCTAAGCCTGTCCGTGTTTGCGATTCTTGTCACACCCTCCTCCTCCAGCGGTGTTCCTCTAATTCCTCCTAAGGCTTCCGTATCCTCGACAGAGCCGCTCGGATGGTGGAAAGTAGCCATTATTTTTTTAATTGTGAATTCCAGGCGGCACCCGTGCAGCAGGCTGCCCGCTCGCTAGTATTTTCCAGTGTAAGACAGTGTACAATAATTTATAGGGATTGCACAAGCTAATGTTTCTTCAACTGGATTAATTAAACAAATAAGTTCTATTTAAAACTAAAATGCAAATTCACTTTTCTGACTTTTATAGATGTTTGTATTAAGATTTGTATATGGCATTTCTACGTTTATTTGATTCCTGCAGCCGTCACTGTCCTGCACATCAGCTTCGTTGCTCTGTCCCTTCCCTGTGGTCCCCTCTGTTTCAGTGGCCACTGTACAGTTTTGTATTTGCTCTCAATGCAGAGAAGTCAATGTACGAGTTCTCCGTAGCGGGAGCTGTCTGGGAGTGTCGGTGAACGTGCCTTCAGGTCGCTGCAGTTGAGAACTGGGCCGTGCACGTGTGCTGGAGGCCGCTGTGACCACAGTTACACAATAAAGCCTTTTCCAAAAACTGGATCCCAGACTGAAGTTCTGGTTTTTAACAGCTGTAACAGCTTTCAGAGGGAATGTTCTTGTACGGCTGTGGATGTTGAGGGCTGAACCTAGAGCTACTAAAATGCATCTGCAGTAACTGCCCAGCACGTGCCTGCTCGTGGCATTCTCCTGGCAGATGAAGCCACTGCTCTGCAGCAGTAACTGGTCTGTACTTCCCAGGAGAGAAGCAGGCAGTGACCATCAGACAAGGACAGAGCGGGGCTGCTGCTCAGCCCAGGTGCCTTGATCAGCAAGGGCAATGGCAGCTCCTGTGTGGTGTGTGCTGTTTGCTCAAGCCTGAGCAAGGTCAGGCTGGCTCGGGGGTGCGGTGTGTGACTGAGGGCCTCGATGGAGCACCCGCTCCACTGCTGCTGTGGCCCTGAGCTACTGAACTACACCAGTGCTGGTGAAGGCAGCCCCGTCCCCATCCGCGCCTGTGCTGGTGAAGGCAGCCCCGTCCCCATCCGCGCCTGTGCTGCTCAGTGTGTAACGGCTCTTTGGCCACAGTGAGCTCGGGACTGTGCACAGCCTGTTTCTTCCACAGGCTTTGCTTGGAACAGTACAAAGCCCAGTGTGCTCCCTCCTCCCTTGGCTCCTCCATTCCCCCCCCCCAACAGCTGCTGGAAGCACAGCAGGAATGCAAGTCTGCACAGAGCAGGATCTGCATCTCTGACAGTAGCCAGCACCCAGGTGACCCAGCAGGTTTAATTCAGCAAAGACCAGTGTCCATGGGGGGAAATGTGCTCAGGATTCAACCCCTACAGCTCCACTGCTGCAAAACGTGACAGGGTTTTCTTCTCTGTAGAAAGGGACCCCTAACCCTGCGGGAGGAACACTTAACTGGAAAGTTACTGCAGCCAGTAAAGGGAACCAGATTCCTTGTTATTCTCAGAAGTTTCAGTGCTCAAAAGCTGGAAGGGAGCTGCTCATAACACCACATCTTTAAGTCCATTTGCACAGCACTGCAGCTGTGGAACAGATGCCCACAAAGAAGTGCCGAATTCCCTCTCAGCCCATCAGCAGCAACCCTGCCAGGGCAGGCAGCTCTGGAGACCCTCAGTGTGCTGACCCCCCTCAGCTGACAAACACACCCCACCAGGCCCCCCTCTCAGGCAAGAACTCGCAGTGGAGCAGTCACAATGCTCGTGGCAGCTACACGTTAAGAGCACTACAGGAGCACAGCACCACCTCTGCAGGTGGAGCTGCACCACAGAAGGTGGAGGTCAAGGAGGACCGAGTTCCAGTTTTTAAAAGGAGGATTTATTTAACAAGTTTCACTTAGCGCAATACACCTAAAAAGGAAATCACAATACAAGGAAAGATTAAATCAAGGCCTCAGAATTTTATACGAACACCAAGACCAAAATCCTAAGGAAGCCATATTGCATCTCAACACGTTTCCCCGTTAACTTAAAAAAAAAGCTTTAACGTGCCTTACAGGATATTAAAAGAAAGAAACTAGAACTAACATGCCAAATGTTCACTTTGAATTCCAGACACAGCTTCTATATTGTTTCTTTACAAAAAAGCATGTCTCTTTCAACATGGATTCAAAACAGTGTTGGATGTAATATGGTAGAAGAGCAACATTTAACGTAATTCAAACAGCTTTAACCTAAATACGCGTACTGCTTAAATACACTCCTACAACAAAACTAACTTGAGAAACGCTCAAAATTGTTTAACAGTTATAGTCTTTACTCAACTTGGTTATTACATCCTAGATGAATGTTCATTTCTTTACGTTCAAAAATACTGAACCTGAAAGGTTTTAAAATAACAATCCTGAATTCACTTACAGTAAAGCAGAAATCACAAGCTTGTATTGCAAAACTGTTAAACTTAGTTTTTTGTTTTTTTGTTTTTTAAAAAAGACGTGACCAAAAGTCAGCGATTGGTTACATTCCCCAGCCACCACTCATGTTGGACATGTTGGACATGCCGCCCATGCCGTTCACTCCCATGGACGCGCGGTTCCCACTGCTGTAGTAGCTGCTGTTCATGGCGCCCTGGCTCCCGGGGTCTGGGGGGGAAAACCGACAGCAGGTTCACAGCTGGTTCAGGCCGATTCGAAGCATCCTTCCCCCAACGCCTGTCCTTGCTGGGCCACCTCGTAAACACCATCCACTGTGCCCAACACTGCAAAGCGTCAGTTTTACAGCTCCACATCCAGAATTTACTTTCTTGGTTGTTCAAAGAGCAGCTCTGCCTTGCCCTCCTTTTGAGTCAGTGTTATTCACCACTGCTCTGTGGAAGGGGAGAGCACCCAGCCTCCCACATACCTTCCCCTGTTTGATGTGGTGCTTAGGGACACGGTTTAGTGGTGGACTCGGCAGTGTTAGGTTTACGATTGGACCCAATGATCTTAAAGGTCTTTTCCAAAACCATATGATTCTGTAATTTAACCCATGCTGGTCTACAGGTTCCATACTGAGAAGAACTCAAAGTAATTCAACTCTGGGAGATTGGCATTTCGTACCCCTTTCCAAATTATTCCCCCCATTTTCCCCTCAGCTCCAAGGTGCTGCTTTGAATTGCCTCCCCTCCAGTTCTCCTTTAGTTCTAAAATTCATGATTGCCAAGTGCTAAGCTGCCGGGGCTGGTGCTGCCCAGGCTGCACCGTGGCCCATCAGCACCACCGAGCAGCACGTAAGGCACATGCTAAGGCAGCAAAGAAATGCTCTTACCATAGCCACTCATGCTGCTCTGGCCACCGTATCCACCTCCGTAACCCCCGCTCAGCTGTTGGTTAGCGGGACCACCATAACTGGATTGGCTTCCTTTCAAGTTAAGGACAAAAATGTTAACAGCTTGCCTGTCAAAGCCTCCTTGTTACCAACAAAGCCCCCCTCCGCTACCCAGCAGCCCCACATCCTGGCTCTAGCTCATTCTCACCTAGCTCACACTCTGCCCAAGTAGCCAGCTCAAAGAAAGCCATCCCATTTCTAAAGCCATTCCTATAACCAAGTGGCAACAAGATCTGCAAGAACTGCATCAAGTGCTTGTGATTCTCCAGCATCTGCAGAGAGGGTTTACTTCTGTAGCTTCTACAGACTATACATCACAGGACTGACCTGCTATGGTGTGTAATAGCCACCTCAAGGACTTGAGCTTGGCTCTAGGTGACCTCACACTGAGTGCAGTCCATGACATGCCCAGCCCTTCCGGAGCATGCCGACTCACTAACTGGAGTTACTGGTCTGCACACAGCCCTCACGGGGACTTACTGCTGTTCCAGACCAATCGCGCATCACAGTGGTGCTACAGGAGACCTCTGCTTAAGCTTACTAACTACAGCTCTTCACCTCATCACTTGTCTATACTCCCACAACACTTCTGTGTAGTTAAAGTATCAGCATTAGACTTCAAATGTTTTGTAATCAAAACACTACAAAAGCAGCAATTCACCTACACACACACACCCCCAGCCCCAGCCCCCTGAGAAAGAAACCCCCAGAACCAACCACCACCTTGAGCTGAGAAACCGGGTAAGTCAAGTATCAAGAGGTGTATCTGCTTTACAGACAAAACTGGCTTCAGACTTGTGCTGCTAACACACATTTCACGTTTTCAACAATTTTGGAATTCGTTAGAGAAATTCACAGTGCCACCAAATCCCAAATATGTTTTCTCACCCCAAGACCAAGCTTAAAAGGTGGGTCAGACACAACAGATACACCCTCCATCACTGGACTGTGTTCTGGTCTCCAAAAACAGGGACAGGGGAAGGAGAATAGGACAGGCATTTCCCGCTTCACTTCCACACCCCACACCCCCAGAAGCCACCCACCCCACCACACACACCACATTCAGCACCACAGCTTATTAAACCTATCAATTGTTCAAATGCATTCCCAAAAGGTTTATATACCTGCCAATGTGCTAGTGTTCCAATCTTGGACTACCCCTTCCGATTCCTTGACTGTGATTAAGACAGAATGTTGGATTTCAGTTTTTATGCCAGGCATAGAATAGGCAGGAGCTGTATAAAGTTAGCCAGCTTCATTGAGCATCAAGTGCTTGTTTAAAAGTGCAGTGAGACTGTTTACACATACCCATTGCTCCCATCATTTGACTGCCATAGGCACCACCAGTTCCTCCTGCTGTAGAATTCAAGAAGAGCTCTACATATCTGTGTTCTGGAAGAAGAAAATTTTGCCATGAGAGCGTTTCACACCAAAGCCACAAGGTTTGTCTCACTGCAAGCAAGGGCCGCAACACAACCTTTGGCATTCTCATTACAGCAGATACACCACACTGCATTTTCTGCGGAGCCACACATTCAGAACAGCTGTACTTACGCATATTTGCTTTGTCTTTGGACATAGCGGCCACCGCATCCTCATGAGTAGCAAATTCAACGTCTGCCTCTCCAGTTACTCTGCCATCTGCTCCGATTTCAATGTGTACTCTTACAGGGTTCAGGGGTGAGAAGAACTACACGCAAAAGTCACACAGATTAAAAGCCACCAATGCAACAGTTCAGTTTCACAGTGAGCCGTTTCCTCAAAAGGAACACTCGTTAACTGCAGTGCAGTCAACACATCCAATAACGCCCAGACTCCAAGAGCCATGCAGTTCAGGGAAGGGCAGATTTGGAACTCACGTTATAGATGTCATTCTCTGTTGCTCTGTAAGGCAGACCTCTCATGTGGACGCAGTGACCAGTCGTGCTCTGGAAGGTGGACGTCCCGTCGCCGTATCTGTGGTCCGACATTCCTGCAGAGAAAAGAGTCCATTCTAGGTCTTTCAGATGTATTTTAGTTTCTTTTGAGATGTATTGAAAGTTTAGTTACTATTCCTATTAGAGAAATCTTACCTCTTCCAAATCTATCAGAACCAAAACCATAGCCATCATTATACCCATTGTAGTCATCATAACCTCCATAACCTATAAATAGATTGGACAACACGTTCATTTCAACTACAGAAAGATCCAAATACACACAAACACAGCACAACTAGTACTGCAACATCCCATTTCTTCTAGAAGAAACAAAGCCAAGGACACATACAAACCAGACATTACAAAGCAGGGGAGTCACCACCAGGTCCAAATGTTGCTGCTTCTCAGACGAGCAGCTCCCTCTTGGGACTCCATGTACTTACCTCCTCCATAAGCTCCACGCCTCATTCTTTCCAAGCTACTTCCTCTACCAAGACTGTTATATCCCCGCGTAAGACCGGGTCTGTCGTACGGACCGGGTCTCTGCATTGCCAGCAGCTTGCGTGGAGGGTCGTAGTGAGTGCGCACTTCCGCCCGACTACTCTTGAAGATCTCAATGTACCTAGAAGCGTTTCCACAAAAAGAGGTCAGTCTTTCACTCCTTCAACAAACACCTCAACTTTACATTTCAACAAACCATATAGTCATAGCCTCAAAACTGGCAGTATATTTTAAGCCAGGTTTCTTTACATTATGTAGGCAATGACATACTATTACAAGCACTACATTACTTTCAAATGACTGTATTTTCAAGAAATTACAATTACTGAAGGGTTCACATGCTCCTCATACTTAACAGTATCCCAGCCTTAAGGGTGGGGGAGCAACATGGGTTCCCCACCCTCCTCCCCCCAATTTAAGGTGTTAGTCAAAAACCATAGGAGGGACTGACGTCCGCTCAACTCAGCACTGTTTTGCTCACACGGGCAATGTAAACAGAGGGTTAAAAACCCAGTCTCCACCAGGATCGTAACCCATCAGGATGCTACAAAAAGCTCTGCATGTGCTAGTGAACCCCGCCTATGCTTCAGTGACTCAGCGTAGGCAAAAGTGCATGCTTCAATGAAAAATAGTCACAAGTAAAATAGAAAACCCTTTGTGACAATTTCTTGAAAGCTATGCTTATCACATTGAAGATTAATACAGTAAGAAAATTTGTTACATTTCAACTTATAAAACAAGTTTAGAAAGTATCACATTTTCTTATGGTAATAAGAGTACTGTGCATGTCTTTAGAGCTAAAGGAATGATCGGTGCTATTTGAGAAGTTAAAGCCATAGTCTCTCAACTTTTGTCACTTTCAAGCTATTGGTTTTGCACTCCTCCATTATTACCAAGTTTTCAAAACACACTGAAGCTCGGCCCGATTTAATCTTTCAGTTTTGATTAGATCCAAACGGTCTGTGCCACGCGCACAACAGCCATATCTTTTACTTATCACCGAGTTAGAGACCAAAACGCTATTTCTATTTGGATGTTAATACTTTCAGAAGAGAGAATATGGATTTAATTGTTTACCATAAGAAAAGTGACAGAGCCAACCAACCATCCATCCCCACCTGTGCCCTATTCTTTCCTTGTGTTTCTTTAGAGCCTTTTCAGCTATTTCCTGTGAAGCAAACTGCACGAAGGCCTCCCCCGTACTCCTCCCCTGGAAGTCCACCGGCAATGTTATCCCATTTGGCACGATTTCCAACCCTTCAACCCAAGGACAAATAACCCCAGTAGGGGGGCAATATTAACATCACAAGCCCAGTCATGAGTTTTTCTTATAGCTTTAAAAACACCAGAATTGTAACACTTGTAAGCAAATGGTATGTTGATTCTAACACCAGAAGAAAAAAGCATGTCAACAAAAAGAGAGCCACAACCACATACCATTCAGTTTACATTCTTAACCCACTCTGCAGCGCACAGAAACATTCTGAGGGTCACAGACAACTCCTCAGATAAAAGACATCTTCTGCAGGGTGCATTAAGAATGCACATATCAGTACAAACCTCTTTAATTCTGTGAAAGTACTTAAGAGGAACTTAATATAAATTATTCAAACACAGCAAGAAAAAAAGCTTTAAATATAACAAAAGTACTTTTACTAGAAGTGACTCAGGTAAAATAGTCTTATGCAAACATTAAGCTTCAGTATTATTTTTTTTATCTTTAGGAGTGCTTAATTAAGAAAGAATCATGAAGTCATTTCAAAAGGATTAGTCTCTGAAGAGAAGAGGCACATTCTGTATATTAAGCACATTAATAGCTTTTAAAGTTTGAATCAGTAAGAAACAACTTAAAATGCACATGCTTGGGAATTGCTGTTGTTCATAATATATTACTGAATCAGAAAACAAAAAAAGCAAGTTCTGATGCTGAAAATGGAAATATTTCTAATGTATTTTAAAGCAAAACAGTAAGCTCAATCATATCTTGTTACAGCAAAACATTGTGGCTAATTTTTAAACACTCACATTTAGAGATCTAATATTTTGAAAATACTACCATGTTAAATACTAGATAAATCAACAGATTTCATTCTTAAGCATTTAGAACAATATTCCAGTTCCTAAAGTATACAACAGCTGCAAAAAATGAGAATGAATAAACACAAGACATTATCTCCTCATCCATAAGAACTTTCAGCTCGGGGTTCTTTCTCCTGCTAGGAAGGGGAGAGGGGAGAAGGGAAATCTGTACCCAGGGAGAGTTCAGCAGGTTGTTTTTTTACTGGAATCTTATATAATACTAAATCTACATTTATACAGAATCAGGGGCTTGATGCGTGCCCTTCCTCAGATCCCTGCTCCTTGTATTGAGCCCAGCAGTAGGGGCATTTATGCCCTTCACTGAACAGCATGACCCAGCTAAGGCTCTGGGTGGAAATATCCTCCCATCCAAACTGCTCACTTGTGATTTAGAAAACAAGGCACTTGTCTTCTGCCATCCTTACTTGGAACAGTATGGCCCACTAAGTATGAACTACAGCAGCTTTTTGGAGTTCTCTCAATTATTTAATGACCAAGTACTTGAGGAATTGATCCCTCAAGCCCAAATAACTAAAAATAATTGCTTATTTGGTTTCAATACCCATCAGTTAACTGCTGGAAGTACTACTGGGCGATCCGTGGTGTTCTTTATAGCACAGACCAATAGTGCTACAGCTACTACTTTTATCCCACATACCTGAAAAAAACTGTACAATTTCTTCTTTACTACAGCCAAATGGGAGTCCTCTAAGACGTACAAAACCATCATTAGCCGTATCAGGGCTGTTGGGACCAGTATGCTTCAGAACCCAATCCATTTCAACGTTGTTTGACTTGAAAACTGTAAAAGGCACTTGGAGTTAATGCATTCTGGAACATGCAACAGTTTTAAAAAGTCATTTACCTTGAAAATAGTCAACTTATGATTTACAAGTCCATTTGTCCTTCCACATGCATTTTAAAGGGACTGAAAAGCAACCAACCAAAAACCCAACAAGCACAAATACAATTAGTCAGTTACGAGTCCAACTGAGTCAAACCTTCAACATATCTGTGTCCCATTGTTTCTCTGTCTTTTTTCAGCGCCAATTTCACATCCTCCTCTGATTCGAGTTCAACAAATGCTTCTCCACTTGGTCTGCCCTCCCTGGTGTAGATGAAACGGATACCTAAAGACCCATTTAGAATTTTGCAATCTGAAAGTGAAACAGGAAGACCAAAATTAGTTTTACAGGAACACTGACTTTAAAGGGTTCAGATATTCTAGAAAGAAATAAAACTAACAACAACTATTAAGCTGTATCAAGAATACAAGATCAGCAGCATTTTGTTATGGTAACCAATAAGCTACGGGTCTACCTGAAGCCGAAATATCTTTCTTGTTAAGTCTGCAGATTAGATAAATGAATAAATTCAGATTCACTATCTATTTTCTAAGCTTTGCCACCTCAAGTTTAATGCACCATCTGCTTTTGGCTGTAAACTCTCATCAGCACGAAGTGAAATAAGGAGCAGTAATAATCAGTGTAAGCATAATAAACTAAATTAGAACCAAGTTCAATACATCAAACTCCTGAAGCAGCTTTAAAGTCTCCAATCCCTGAAGAAATAATGCATTGATCAACAGTTCCTTCTGCAGGATGCTAATAATTTGGGGGAAGGACACACACTGAACGTTTAACACAAGAGAGTCTATTAAGAAAACACCAAGTTTAGTTCTAACACATTTAGTTCAACAGGAAGGATGACATCTGAAGAATGGAAGCTGCTCTTTTATGGCTGTTCAAGGAGCTACAGCTGTTATGGCTCTCCCAGGAACTCCCAAACTAAGCTCTTTTGTGTCTAGCTTATGCTAGCAAAAGCCTGTTTTTCCACACTGCTCCCTAGCTGAGGTATTTCTTGCATTACAGACTTCGCTAGCTGCTAAAACGCCTCAAATGCTGCCTGGAACTGCTCAGTACAGCATTCCCACTGCCACGGCATCCCCAGGAGGAACTCAGAACTAACAGCAGAGCACAGGCCCCCTCCGAGCCCCTCACGCCCCCAGCTGTACTTACCAGAGAAAAACCTCAGCACCTCGTCGGTGGAGCAGGACCAAGGCAGTCCCCTGACTTTCACCACGTATCCCTCGGTGGTCTCCGTGCTGAGCATCACGTTGGGGGTGAGGCTCGGCTCCGTCTCGGCTTCTGTGGTTGCTGGAGAAGACGAAAGCAGGCCCTGTGAGCGGCGGCGCGGCACGGCCACCGCCCGCAGCCCCTCCGCGCGCCCGGCGGCCCCCCTGCCCCGTGCCCGCCCACCCTCGGGCCTCCTCTACCTCGGACCGCTGCCCACCTCACACACGCGGAGCCGCTCCCGCCCCCCGGCCCGCGCCCAGCCCCCGTCCCCGCACGCACACATGGTGGGGCTCCGCGGTGGTTCTAGGGCTCCGAGCCTGATCCGCTGTCCGGAGAGCGCCTAAAGTCCCGGTCAGGCGGCAGCGAGCGGGCGAGCCTGTGGCGAGAGCGCGCTAGGAAATGGCGGCGGGTGCTCCCGCTTCCGCTGGGACGGGCCCTTCCGCCGCACAAAGAGCGCCGGCCCCGCGCGGGCCGCAGTGCCGCCCGCGCGCACAGGACTCCTCCGCCGAGCGGCGCGCGCGCGCTCGCTGGAGCCGCCGCGGCGTGGCCGCGTGCGGAGGGCGCGTGCGCAGCTGACACGCGGCGGGACCCCCACGTGCGCGTGCTCCGCCGCGCTCC